>VWZE01022663.1:107388-148289 GCA_013396675.1 Eubucco bourcierii
CCTTCTTGCTGTCTACAGCTACCTGAAGGGTGGTTGTAGCCAGGGGGAGGTTACCTTCTTCTCTCAGACAAGCAGCACCAGAACAAGAGGACACAGTCTCAAGCTACACCAGGGGAAGTTTAGGCTGGAGGTGAGGAGAAAGTTCTTCCCTGAGAGAGTCATTGGCTACTGGAATGGGCTGCCCAGGGAGGTGGTGGAGTCACCGTCCCTGGAGGTGTTCAAGGTGCATTTGCATGTGGCACTTGGTGCCATGGTCTAGTCTTGAGGTCTGTGGTATTGGGTTGGACTTGATGATCTTCCAACCTTGGTGATACTGTGATACTGTGATACTGCGAACTGCCTCATCTATGTCTATAATATCAGTAAACTCTACCATTTCACCTCCAAACAATTGGATGAGCTCAAAGGTTTATCAAAAAGGCTTATGTCTGAGTAGAGATCTGTACCTGCATTAGCTGAAGTAACCCAAACCAGGAATTGTCACAGTTGATGGCATCAACTGGAAGAAACAGTGAAAGATTTGAGAAAGTTATTGTGCTTGGAGATACAAACAAGTAAAGACGAGAGGAGAAAATCCCAACAAAAAACATTTTAATCAGATACTAGGGGTGTGTGTGTGTATGTTTGCATGTGTGTGTGTCTGTGTCTCTGTGTGTGTGTGTGTCTAAATGATCTGAAAAGGATACAGGAAATAATTACAGCCATGAGATAAAAGCAGGCACTTGTAGGAGTTAAAATATGTTTGTGCTGCCAAAAAAGCACTGTGACAGCCTCACTGCAGCTGGGTCAAGACAATCCCAAGCACAAATACAGGCTGGGCAAGGAGGAGCCCTGAAGAGGAACCCTGAAGAGAGGGACCTGGGGGTACTGGTGGAGGAGAAGCTCAATGTGAGCCAGCAGTGTGCACTTGCAGCCCAGAGAACAACCAGAGCCTGGGCTGCATCAGGAGAAGTGTGGGCAGCAGGGTGAGGGAGGTGATCCTGCCTCTTTGCTCCCTGCTGCTGAGACCCCACCTGGAGTACTGCATCCAGTTCTGGAGCCCCTGGGACAAGAAGGCTCTGGAGGTGCTGGAAGGTGTCCAGAGAAGGGCCACGAGGATGAGCAGAGGGCTGGAGCTGCTCTGCTGTGAGGAGAGACTGAGGTAGTTGGGGCTGTGCAGTCTGGAGAGGAGAAGGCTCCCAGGTGACCTTCTTGTGGCCTTTCAGTATCTGCAGGGGGCTACAAGAAAGCTGGGGAGGGACTTTTTAGGCTGTCAGGGAGTGACTGATTCTATGATCTTTACACACATACTGAAACTCTTCTTCCTCTGTCTTTGGATTTACCTCACCCAAGCTGTGTCATGTAGATTGTGCAATAGTTGAACTCAGGAATAAGAATTGGTTGCAATAGAATTGAATTTAGATTGCAGTCCAATGTTGTTAGAGAGGGGAAAAGTTAAGGGAAGTAGCCACATAAATGCTACAAACAGAATTTTCCCATCTGCAAAGAAGTGGCAGAGTTTGTCTGTTACCTCAGCAACATCTGATGCTCAGCAGAAACAAAACTAATAACAGTGGTTTAGCCCACCTGAAACAAGAATATATTTACTTAATTACTGTGCAGGTATAGCACAAGCCTCTGTAGAGAGCTGACAGCTGGAGCAGGCAAGAGAAAAGATGGATGGGAAGGAATTGTTGTTTTATTGTGTCATCACTCTGATTTAGACTTGATGCCAAGTTGTGCTAGACAGGTGCAGTAGTTCTGCCTGGATTTTGCTCTTGTAGAACCTCTTGAAAAAAAACTCAGAGGAGTAACAGAGGATTGGAGCTGGACTGCAGAGCTGCAGCTGCTATGGTAGCATCATCATAGAGCTTCCCACTCAAGCAAACACTTGCTTTCAGCCTCTCCATTGCCTTTGATATCATAGAACCATAGAACGGTAAGGTTTGAAGGGACCTCAAGAATCATCTAGTTCCAACCCCCTGCCATAGGCAGGGACACCTCCCACTAGTACAGCTCACTCAAGGCCTTGTCCAACCTGGCCTTGAACACCTCCAGGTGGGGGGCAGCCACAACCTCCCTGGGCAACCTGTGCCAGTGTCTCACCACCCTCACTGGAAAGAACTTCCTCCTAACATCCAGTCTAAATCTCCCCTTTGCCAGTTTAAACCCATTGCCCCTTGTCCTGTCATTGCAAGATCTTGTAAATAATCCCTCCCCAGCCTTCCTGTAGGCCCCCTTCAGATACTGGAAGGCTACTATAAGGTCTCCTTGAAGCCTTCTCTTCTCCAGGCTGAAGACCCCCAACTCTCTCAGCCTGTCCTCATAGGAGAGCTACCGCAGCTCTCTGAGCACCTTCGTGGCCTCCTCTGGACTGGCTTAAACACTTCCATCTCCTTCTTGTGTTGGGGGCTCCAGAACTGCACACAGGACTCCAGGTAGGGTCTGATGAGAGCAGAGTAAAGGGACAGAATCCCCTCCCTTGCCCTGCTGGCCACGCTGCTCTTGATGCAGCCNGTTGGCCTGGGCCCACCTCTCCAGCCTGTCCAGGTCCCTCTGGATGGATCCCTGCCCTCTAGCAAGTCGACTGTGCCACACAGCTTGGTGTCATCTGCAAACTTGCTGAGGGTGCACTGATTCCTCTGTCCATGTCACTGACAAAGATGTTAACCAGCACTGGTCCCAGCACTGACCCCTGAGGGACACCACTTGTCACTGGTCTCCAGGTGGACATTGTGCCCTTGATCACCACTCTCTGGGTGCCACCATCCAGCCAATTCCTTATCCAGCAGTGCTCCACCCAACCAGTCCATGTGTTTCCAGTTTGGTGACCAGGATGTCATGTGGGTCAGAGTCAAATGCCTTACTCAGGTCCAGGTGGATTACATCAGTTGCCCTTCCCCTGTCCACTCTCACTGTGACTTCTTCATAAAAAGCTTCCAAATTTGTCAACCACAGCAACCATAAAGCATTGCTGTTGGGTCAGAGCTAGTAACAGCCATTCCAAGGATGGTACCAAAATGCCCTGAGGCCCTCAGACAGAGTGGCAGACATTTCTGCTGGCTGTGAATACACATTCACACTCAGTCCCTTGTGTAAGGCCTTCCTCTGGGCTCTCACGATGTGGCAACTAAAAGCAAATCTTTCTCCTGTTCTTCTGTTATGTTTCTAGACGGTTCCTGGGCATCTTCCAGTAGGACTAAGACAGTATAGCAGTTTAGTCCTACTGGGGCCTTCAGTATAGGAAGGACATGGAGTTGATGCAGCAAGTCCAGAGGAGGCCACAAAAATGACCAGGGGTTTGGAGCAGCTCTGCTACAAGGACAGGTTGAAGGAGCTGGGAGTGTGCAGCCTGGAGAAAAGGAGGCTCTGGGAAGACCTCAGAGCAGCCTGCCAGGACCTGAAGGGGGCCACAGAAAGGCTGTAGAAAGACTGTTTGCAAAGGGCTGCAGGGGCAATGGCTTCAAACTAGAGCAGAGCAGATTGAGATTGGATGTTAGAAACAGGTTCTGCACCATGAGGGTGCTGGAACACTGTAGCAGGCTGCTGAGGGAGATGTTTGTGGCCCCATCCCTGGAGATATTGCAGGTGAGGCTGGACAGGGCTGTGAGCAACCTGATCTAGTTGGGGATGTTTCTGCTGAGTGCAGAGAGACTTTGATTGGAAGAGCTTTGGACGTCCCTTCCAACCCAGAACCATTCTGTGATTTTATGATTCTGTGGTTCTTTTATTTTATTAAGGGGGCTACAAGAAAGGTGGGGAGGGACTTCTTAGGCTGTCAGGGAGTGATAGGACTGGGGAGAATGGAACCAAGCTAGAAATGGGTAGATTCAGCCTGGAGATCAGGAAGAAGTTGTTCAGCATGAGGGTGGTGAGAGCCTGGAAGGGGTTACCCCAGGAAGGTGGTGGAAGCCTGATCCCTGGAGGTGTTTAAGGCCAGGCTGGATGAGACTGTGGACAGCCTGATCTAGTGTGAGGTTGGAACTGGATGCTCCTTGTGGTCCCTTCCAACCCTGACTGATTCTATGATTCTATGAAACATGGTAACAAAACACATTGAGCCTTCACACTGAAGTCCTCCAGCACTATCTTAGCAGTTTCTGCAGGAGCATGCACTGGTTTGAGAACACCACAGTTACACACACACACATGCATCAGGAGAGCTAAAGCCAATGTGAAGAGAGCTCTGGTCCTACTTTTAGATCCTGTTTGATCCTGTGTCTGACACAACTGTATGGCCAGAAATCTGTACCTAGAGTGATGTGACACAGATTTCTAGATAAGTTAATTTCCGTGGCAGTGTTCAGCAAAGAATTCCTCAAATCTTGGTTTCCACTGCTTGAAAGGTGAAAGGCTTCAGATGGTAGGGAAAGATTCTGTTCTCCTTCCTCATGGGTTCAGTAAATTGCTGTGAGGAGAAAAGAGAGATCTGTTCTAGAAGACATTTAATAGTGTGGCCAGCAGCATCTGGCAAAGCCAAGCAGCTGGCCCATGCAGTAGAAATCAGTTCCATTTTAAAATAAAACCATGGGTTTAATATAAAGAGATACAAATTGAGGGTTCAATGTGGCCCAATAGATGTTCCCACAGAATCACAGAATTATTTTGGTTGGAAAAGACCCCCAGGGTAGTCAAGTCCAAGTCCTTATCCCTACTCTATGGAGTTTACCCTTAAATCATATCCTCAAGCACCACATCCAAATGACTTTTAAGCACATCCAGGGTGGGTGACTCCTCCATCTCCCCATTCAGCTTGTTTCAGTCCCTGACCACTCTGTGAAAAATGTTTCCTAATGCCCAGTCTAAACCTACCCAGTTGCAGCCTGAGGCCATTCCCCCTTAGTTACCTATGAGAAGAGCCCAGCAGCAGCCTCTCCACAACCTCCCTTTAGGTAGCTGTAAACAGCAACGAGGTCTGCCCTCAGCCTTGTTCCACTTTGTTATTGTAGGGGCAATAATCTAAAAGGATCTAAACAATCTAAAAGGATCTTGAACAGGTCAGAGTTGTTCCCTTCTCACACTGAGTTGTCATTGAGCTGTGGTTCAAATGTAGGCTCCTAATTGTCGTCGTTAAAGCATCAAATACCCTAGGATTACTCCAGGGTCTGAAAAAAGAGTTTAATCCACTGTGGCATTCCTTAGCACAGCCAAACACCCTGCAGTAGTGCTGATGAACTCATATACAGGCTAAACAAGTTTCTCAGTGAGGGCCTGAGGCTTGGAAATGCATTCTCAGGGGTAAGCTTCGCAACTTTGCCAGGAGCACAAGGCTCTTTGCCTTATCCATCCTAATACAAACCTATAGAAATATGCATATAAAAGATGCAAAGCAAATACTCCACTAACACACTTCTCAGCCCTCAAAGGATGAGAAACAGATGTATAATTACTTTTTTAGTGTCTTGCTGGCAGCTGTTCCAAAGCTATGGTGATAAGAACAGTACACAAACCGCCCTAATGGGGAATGAAGTGAAGCACTTTGTTCAAAGTCAGACAAGGGCTGCAGAGTCTAACTGCAGAAAGAACATGGATGTTCTGCACCCCGTGGAACTTGTCATCTTATGGTGGTACAGATTCTTGGTGATAGAAGATCATAGACTAGAATCATAGAATCATAGAATCAATCATAAAATCATCGAATCGTAGAATCATAGAATCACCAAATCATAGAACCATAAAATCAGTCAGGGTTGGAAGGCACCACAAGGATCATCCAGTTCCAACAACCCTGCCATGGGCTGGGACACCTCTCACTAGATCAGGCTGGCCACAGCCTCATCCAGCCTGGCCTTAAACACCTCCAGGGATCAGGCTTCCAACACCTCCCTGGGACAACCCCTGCCAGGCTCTCACCACTCTCGTGCTGAACAACTTCTTCCTAACCCCCAGGCTGAATCTACCCATTTCTAGCTTGGTTCCATTCTCCCCAATCCTACCTAGCAGCCTAAAAAGTCCCTCACCAGCTTTCCTGTAGCTCCCTACAGATAGAAGAAGGTTCACCTGGGAGCCTTCTCTCCAGACAGAACAGCCCCGACTGCCTCAGTCTCTCCTCACAGCAGAGCAGCTCCAGCCTTCTGCTCATCCTCCTGGCCCTTTCCTGGGCACCTTCCAGCACCACCAGAGCCCTCTTGTCCCAGGGGCTCCAGAACTGGATGTAATACTCCAGGTGGGGTCATTAGTAAGTCCTGTGCAGACACCTCCCACACAGAAGAACTGAAGCTGAACGATTTAATATACACTGACATTTAAGAATACAGCACAAAGGCACTGCCCAGGCAACCTGCAATATCTAACACCCCACTGTGCATTATCTGCTGAGCCTTAGGTATGTGTTTCAGCAGGCATTACTCTCTGGTCCGGCTCAGGGAGACACAGGAGAAAAATAAACACGAGAAAGGGAAGAAAACATTGTGCAAGTACAGAAAGTTCTGTTGTGTCCTCACACAGCTAAAAGTGACTCAGCCCTGCTGAGACCAGCACCCAGGATCTTTAAAAGGCTTTTCTCACCAGCAGAGACTGAAGGGGAAAAGGAAGCACAAAGACAAAACAGCAGAACTTTATTGTCCTTGAGGTACATTGCAGAAAAGGGAGGATGGTTATGAAGCTGGGATGATTAAATACTAATGGCACAAACTTCACAAGTGATGAAACAGCCAAATAAATTACCAGTGCTTGAAAGCAGACACATTTAGATGAGCAGTACTTCTGTGAGACAGTTTGATGAATGTCTGGAATTTAGCAGCACAGCTTTGTCCCCACTGCAGGGACCTTTGGCTTTGGTCACCTGCTCAGTAATTGGACTGGTTTGTGTCTCTGCATCGGGAGATGTCAGCCTCACTCCCTGGGTAATTCTCCTTATGAAAACACAGGTCCAGGGAGGTTCTCCTTCCCCTATATTCTGCCCTGGTAAGACCTCATCTTGAGCACTGCCTTCAGTTTTGGGCTCCCCAGTGGAAGGGGGAGAGTGATCTGCTGGAGAGAGCCCAATGGAGGGCTATGAGGATGATGAGAGGACTGGAGCACTGCCTGATGAGGAGAGGTTGAGGGACCTGGGGATGCTTAGTCTGGAGAAGAGAAGACTGAGAGGGGATCTAATAAACGTTTATAACTATCTGAGGACTGGGGATTAGAAGGAGTGGGTCAGGCTCTGCTCACTTGCTCCCTGGGATAGGACAAGGAGCAGTGGATGGAAGCTGTGGCACAGGAGGTTCCAGCTCAACAAAAGGGGGAAATTCTTGACTGGAAGGGTCCCAAAGCACTGGCACAGGCTGCCCAGAGAGGTTGTGGAGTCTCCTTCTCTGGAGCATTTCCAGGCCTGTCTGGATGTGTTCCTGTGTGCCCTGAGCTAGATTGTCTGGTCCTGCTCTGTCAGGGGGTTGGACTCAATCTCTTTGGGTCCCTTCCAACCCCTGACATCCTGTGAGCCTGTAAGCCTATAGCATGTGGGTTTTGTTTTCTTAGTTTGTGGGTTTTTGTTTGTTGTTTTTTTTCTTTTACCCCAAAAGCAAGAGGTGCAAGCTGTTTCTTCGACATGTCAGCATTAACAGCACTCAGACTGTCAAAGCCAGATTTGCTTTGATCATTTCCAGGTTGAACACAAATGTTTAACTTGTCTCGACTTCAGGTCAAGCATTTTGGATTCCTGTCACTTTCCATCAAAAGTTTATTGGTTTATTTTCACAAAACTGAAATCCTTTTTCATGCTCTGCAGTGCCAAGAGCATTGATGTCACAGAATCTTGGAATCTTAGAATCACAGAATCACAGAACTGTAGAGATTGGAAGGCACATCCAGAGATCATCCTGTCCAACACCCCTGCCAAAGCAGCATCACCCAGGGCAGTCCACACAGGAAGGCATCCAGGCGGGTTTGGAAAGGCTTCAGAAAAGGAGACTCCACAACCTCTCTGGGCAGCCTGTGCCAGGGCTCTGGCACCCTCACTCTAAAGAAGTTTCTCCTTCTGTTGAGCTGAAACCTTCTCTGTTCCAGTTTGTATCCACTGCTCCTTGGCTTACCGCTGCTGACCACCCAAAAGAGCTTGGCCCCTTCCACTTGCCCCCCAACCCTCAGCTATTGACAGGCATTGCTCAGATCCCCTCTCAGCCTTCTCTTGTCATGACTGACCAGTCCCAGAGCTCTCAGGCTCTCTCCATAGGGAAGATGCTCAAGTCCCCAGTGTTTCCCCTAGGTCTCTTCTGGACTCTCCCTAGCAGGTCCCTGTCTCTCTTGAGTTGAGGAGTCCAAAACTGGGCACAATATTGCAAGTGTGGTCTCCCAGGGCAGAGTAGGGGGGGAGAAGAACTTCTCTAGCCCTGCTGGACACGCTTTTCTTGATGCACCCCATGTCAGCATGACTCCTTACATTACAGACACTGATATTTTGAAGCCATGCTGTAGGATATACTGGTGTGCAAAAAAACGAGTGCAACTTGACACTAAATTGCAGTCGTCCTTGTAAAACAAAATTGCCCAGAGCAAGAGGCATTGAGCCATGAGACACTGTCCCAAGGCCACTCAAGCAACCCACAAATGTTGCCTGCTTGGACAAGCTTTGAAGGCCCAAGCTATACATTCATATGCTGAGTAAACCCATGCCGAACATTACTGACCAACCTCAACAAATATTTCACAGAATCACAGAATCACAGAATGTCAGGGGCTGGAAGGGACCTCCAAAGCTCATCCAGTTCAACCCCACCTGCCAGAGCAGTATCACCTACAGCAGATCACACAAGAACACATCCAGGTGGGTTTTGAATATCTCCAGAGATATTCACCCAGCCTGGCCTTAAACACCTCCAGGGATCAGGCTTCTACTACCTCCCTGGGCAACCCCTGCCAGGCTCTCACCACGCTCATGCTGAACAACTTTTTCCTAATATCTAATCTCAATATCCCCTCCTCTAGTTTGATTCCATTCCCCTCAGTCCTATCACTCCGTGACACCCTCAAAAGTCCCTCCCCAGCTTTCTTGTGGCCCCCTGCAGATACTGAAAGGTCACAATAAGGTCTCCTGGGAGCTGTCTCCTCTCCAGACTGAACATCCCCAACTGCCTCAGTCTCTGCTCACAGCAGAGGAGCTCCAGCCCTCTGAGCATCCTCATCACCCTTCTCTGGACACCTTCCAGCACCTCCAAATCTTTTATGTCACAAGGGCTCCAGAACTGGATGCAGTAATACAGGTGGGGTCTCACTAGAGTAGTGTAGAGTGGCAGAATCCCCTCCCTCACCCTGCTGCCCACACTGCTCTTGTTGCAGCCCAGGCTCTGGTTGCTCTCTGGGCTGCCAGAGCACACTGAAAGCTCACATTGAGCTTCTTGTCCACCAGCACCCCCAGGTCCCTCTCCTCAGGCCTGCTCTCAAGCCAGGCACTCCCCAGCCTATATCAGCACCCAGGATTCCCCTGACCCAGATGCAGGACCCTGCACTTGGTCTTGTTCAACCTCACGGGGTTGGCATGGGCCCACCTCTGCAGGTTGTCATTGCCCATTCATCTGATCATTAATGAAACTGCAGTGGCTGAAACTTTCACATTCCTGCCTCTTTTCAACTGTCACATATGGGACTGATTCAGAAGCTGCAGAAACTTGCAGACTTTCCTGTGCATACCAGAGGATGACCAACATCCATGTGCCTGAGTGAGCTGATGCCTCTGTCCTAGGAAATCAGTGTGTCATGTTTTACCTAGGGAAATTGTTTTCATCTAGTCCAGTGTGATGGTTTGGGAGTTCCCTGCCCCCACAGTTTGTAAAATGACCCAGACTAGAACTCAGCTGGCTGGAAGTTAAGGACTGAAGCTCTATTTACAGCTCAGCACAATGTACAAGCAGAGATATACACTATAGACAGGAATAGTTACAGAATATTCCAATTAGCCTAAAAGCAGCACATCCAGGAAACATATCTGGAACAGCAACCACTCTGTTTCTTCTAGATCAACATTGCTATAAAGGAATTCCATATGTAGTGATTTGCTTCTGTTGGCAGGGACCAAATGTTGGCAATAGTGGGCATGCCTGGGGCTGAGACTTTCAGCCTGGCTCTCTCCCCTCAGCTCCCTAGACATAGGTAGGTTCTCACTGATCTGGAGGCAATGCTGGTTTAGCTGACTTCAGATGGGAATGGCAACGTTGGTTTAGCTGACTTCAGATGGGAATGGCAATGCTGGTTTAGCTGACTTCAGATGGGAATGGCAACGCTGGTTTAGCTGACTTCAGATGGGAATGGCAACGCTGGTTTAGCTGACTTCAGATGGGAATGGCAATGTTGGTTTAGCTGACTTCAGATGGGAATGGCAACGCTGGTTTAGCTGACTTCAGATGGGAATGGCAACGCTGGTTTAGCTGACTTCAGATGGGAATGGCAATGTTGGTTTAGCTGACTTTGAATGGGAATGGTAAGCATTTCAAGTAAGGAATAAAAAGCCTCCTCACCTCCTTTATGGCTTTCATAACCATTTAGCCCAGTGACCTGAAAGGCATTCAAGTGCAGATGATGTGGGATAAAGCAAGAGAAAAAGAGGTAAAGTATCCTTGTAGTCACAATTAGATGACACAGAATTCAAAGTGTCCTTCAGTTGAAGCTGGCTTTGAGCATTGCTGAACCTCCAGAAAACAAGAAACCAAATGGAACCCATTCTCCTGCAATCAGAAGTTCTGTCCCCAAGTAACACCTCCTACAGAACCATCCAAAGGCTTTTATTGCTTCTTTCCCCAGCCTTTCAAATTACTCCTGCTACATCAAGCTAACACTCCACTCCTGTAACATTTTGTACTTAAAAGCTGCAAACACTTCAATCAAACTGAAATATTTGACTGGGAAGGAGCTGCACAACACACGTGACAGGTCTCAGATTTCTCCTCTGCCAGTTACTGTTCCTGGCAGCGTTTTCAGAAGGACAGATTTGGTTGGGTGGACTTCTTTGTGAACATCACAAAGTTCATTTTCCCTGGCAGGTTGGAGTTTGTCACAGTTCAGCAAGGTGTTGAAGTCCTGGAAGTTGTCCAGAGCAGGGCAGCAAGGCTGGTAAGGGGCCTGGAGCACAGCCCTGTGAGGAGAGGCTGAGGGAGCTGGGGGTGTGCAGCCTGCAGAAGAGGAGGCTCAGGGCAGACCTCATTGCTTTCTGCAGCTACCTGAAGGGAGATTGTAGCCAGGTGGAGGTTGGGGTCTTCTGCTAAGCAACCAGGGGCAGAACAAGAGGACACAGCCTCAAGCTGTGCCAGGGTAGGTTCAGGCTGGATATTAGGAAGAAGTTCTTCCCATAGAGAGTGATTTGCATTGGAATGGGCTGCCTGGGGAGATGGTGGAGTGCCCATCCCCGGAGGTGTTTAGGAAGAGGCTGGGATGAGGCACTTGGTGCCATGGGTTTATTAATGGGAAGGTGTTAAGCAGTAGGTTTGATTTGGTGATCTCAGAGGTCTTTTCCAGCCTGCTTAATTCTGTGATTCTGTGGTTCTGTGATTCTGTGGTTCTGTGATTCTGTATTTCTGTGACCCTGTGGTTCTGTGACCAAGCCCATAGCTGCAGGAAGGCTGGGGGCAGGCTAGAATCTGAACCCAAATCCGGGTCTGAGGCAGTCCACTTGGCCTTGTCTCCAGCTACCCTCTTTCCATCAGAAAACTAGCACTAATGGAGAGACATTGCCAAAGCTAGCAAACTGGCACAAGCACTCCTTTTGAAATAACAGAGTGGAGGCTTTTAATCTGCAAACCCTCTCTGTGTTCTTTCTGTCCATTTGTCTCTAGTCTACAGCACAGCTATTGGTGTGACAGATCCAGGATGCCAAAGGTGGCTTAATAAAGTACAGGCAGAGAGGTCTCTGCTTGGTTAATGCCATATTTGGGTGAAGAATACTGCTCACCCTCCCCCATCTCTCCAACGATTGCAGTTTCCCTGAGCTGCATTTAGCCATCCCAGCTGGGTAGCAGGGATCTGGATGTTAGGAAAAATTCACCAGCTCAAATAGGAGAATTCCATCTGGAACATCAGGCTGTTCAGGATTACAAAGCTAAATACTTTTGTTTGGCTCATCCACAACATTTTTAAGTGCACATGGATTGCTTCCACTGGCATCTTATGGCAGGAGGCTGACAGGCCTTAATTGAGTAGAGCATCCCTCTGCCACCAGAAGTGGATTTGGCTGATCAGGGACTGTGATAGATTGTCCATGGGAAGGGCTGTTACAGTCACTTCCCAGGCAGCACAGAAGAAGAGTAAAGGGACTAAGTCTGCTAAGACTTCTGATATTTTGTAAGTTATTAGCACATTTAGGAAGACTCAGATATCCTGACAGCTAATCCCATGCTGCAACATGTGCACACTGTGAGCAATTTGTGTTCTGTCCAAACATGAAAAATGTCATTAAATGACAATGTGTTGTCAAACAGCAGAAGCTCTGGGGACAAGATGTAGTTTTTTAGACTCCTCCTCCATGGTTTCATTTTTCCATATGTGTATTTAGCAACTGCCTACCCATCTGCCTCTTGGGCTTGCAGTGCTCAACTCTACAATCATAGAATCAGACTCACAGAATCATAGAATCATAGAATCATAGGTTGGGATCACAGAATCACAGAAACTGTCAAGGTTGGAAGGGACCACAAGGATTATCCAGTTCCAATCCCCCTGCCATGGGCAGGGACACCTCACACTAGATCAGGCTCTCCACAGCCTCATCTAGCCTGGCCTTAAACATCTCCAGGGATCAGGCTTCCACCATCTCCCTGGGCAACCTCTTCCGGGATCTCACCACCCTCATGCTGAACAACTTCTTCTAACCTCCGGGCTGAATCTACCCATTTCTAGCTTGGTTCCATTCCCCCAATTCCTATCACTACCTGACAGCCTAAAAAGTCCCTCCCCAGCTTTCTTGTAGCCCCCTGCAGATACTGAAAGGCCACAAGAAGGTCACCTGGGAGCCTTCTCCTCTCCAGACTGAACAGCCCCAACTGCCTCAGTCTCTCCTCTCAGCAGAGCAACTCCAACCCTCTGATCATCCTTGTGGCCCTTCTCTGGACACCTTCCAGCACTTCCACAGGACATCAAGAGAGGTTCTCCTGCCCCTCTGCTCTGCACTGTTGAGGCCACATCTGGAGTACTGTGTCCAGTTCTGGGCCCTTCAGTTCAACAAGAACACAGAACTGTTGGAGAGAGTCCAGCACAGAGCCACAAAGATGCTGAAGGGAATGGAACAGCTCTGTTAGGAGGAGAGCCTGAGGGAGCTGGGGCTGGGCTGCTGGGAGAGAAGGAGACTGAGAGGTGACCTCAGCAATGGTTATAAAGGTGGAAAGGTGAGTGCCAGGAGGTTGGAGCCACACTCTGGTGGGTGATGCCCAGTGCCAGGGTATATACATTTTTAACCATTTTTTTACCATTAGACAGACTTTTCTTTGAAGTGTGACATCACAATTCTCAGTTTCCTTACCCCTTCATTTTATTTCTTAACTGCCTACTAAACCACATTTCATTATAACTCCTGCTATGCCAAGTGGGTGATTTCATTTTCTCACTGTGACCTCTCTATGACGGTTTGAGGCTAATTGGAATATTTTAATGGAGGAAATTATATTATAGGCTGTGAAAAGAAAACAATGGTGATGTCTACTTCACTCATAGGCTTGCTGAGATGTATAACAAAAACAAAACCATAGTTAAGACAGAGAGAGAGAGTTTCTGACTCTCTGGGAGCTGCTGGCCTCTCTGCTAACCTAACTGACCACTCTGCTTCTAACCCCCCTGCCCGGTCCTCCAAACTTACCTTCCACGCAAGGCAAACCTTGGGGTAAGGTATAGGGGTGGGGAGAAGGTGGAAGGGTGGTTGGGAGCCCCTCTTGGGGTCTCTGATTTCTGGGAGGGGTGTTGAGTTTCTGTGTTACCTTTAACTTGTCTATTTCTGTAACTATTCCTGTCTATAGTGTATATCTCTGCTTGTACATTGTGCTGAGCTGTAAATAGAGCTTCAGTCCTTAACTTCCAGCTGGCTGAGTCTAGTCTGGGTGATTTTAAAATGTGTGGGGGAGGAGGGTAACTTCCAAACCATCACATCACTCCCTGGATGCCCTTTGACAAATACCTGGAGCACAGTTTCTCCTTCGTTTCAGTTGCAGTTCCAGGGAGGTCTAACTGCAGCATGCTGAAGGATATCCACATTCAGACGCTGTTGGGCAAGAGGGAACTGGTGACCTGCACCCATTCTAGTGGGAGGTGTCCCTGCTTATGGGAGGGACTTGGAACTGGATGATCTTTGAGGTCCCTTCCTACCTAAACCATTCTATGACTTCTGCCAGAGCAATGTTAGAGTGGAAGTTATTTTCGTTATGCATGAGAGGAAACTGAGGTCTGTGGTTTGCTGCTGACAGAGCTGCAGCAAAAGGGAACTCATCTCTGTTTCTCTATCCGGCTGTGAAGAAGAACACATGAAAGGGGTAAACTGAAGGGCTCCTCAAAACACCTCAGTGGGCAAAAGAGTTATAAGAAGACTTGAGTTTGCAGCCTGCCAACTTCCAGCTCTCCAGAGAACTTTGCACAGCTTTTGTCTGACTTCACTTTTCCCTTCTCTGAGTTTCTGCATTTGGCAAACTTCCTGAAAAAAAGAACAAAAAAAACACCCCAAAAAACAAACAAACAAAAATAAACCAAACAAAGCAAACAAAAAAAAACCCCACAAACAAAAACCAACCAACCAACCAACCAACCAAACACAAACAAAAAAAACCCCACCCAAAACAAACTACAACAAAAAAAGAAAACTTCATCTTGGTTACTGTAATTAATGATGTCAGGTAGGGCAGCATGGGAGCTGGAAGAGTTTCAGTAGGTTTGATAAGAAAAAATAGGCAACAAGCCCTCTTTTGAGAAGAAAAATGATCAATCATTACCTCTGCACAAAGAGAAACAGAAGGCTTTTAAGTGAAAGCTATGAATAAAATAAGCACAACACTTCAGCTGAGTAACCTTCTAGAAGTGGGTCACAGAAAGATGGATTTAGCATAAAGCAACCAGCCCAAAGGTCACCTGGCAGAGGTGGCAGAGTTCCTAAGACAGGCTTTGGGAAGAGTGTGCTTCATTTGCAGGGGAGGTGAAATGGGAACAACTCCTACCTCATCTCCTTCACAGAACCCTACTCATCTCCTGTAAACTCTAAATTAATCTACATCCGTGGGGGTGCAGATGCACAGATGCACATGGTCAGTGCAGCCACTGCTCTGCAAGCAGAGAGCAAAGCAGCAGGAAGAGCACAGCACCACTGCTGCTGAGCCATGGTTTGCTCTCCTCTGGTGATCATGTGCATGATTAAAGGGCGGAAACAGCGAACCTCAGAGGGCTGGAGCTGCTCTGCTGTGAGGAGAGGCTGAGGCAGCTGAGGCTGTGCAGTCTGGAGAGGAGAAGGGTCCCAGGTGACCTTCTTGTGGCCTTGCAGTATCTGCAGGGGACTACAAGAAAGCTGGGGGCGGGGGGGGGACTTTTTAGGGTGTCAGAGAGTGATAGGACTGGGGGGAATGGAACCAAACTAGAAATGGGGAGATTCAGGCTGGATGTTAAGAAAAAGTTGTTCAGCATGAAGACAGCCTTGCAGGGGTTGCCCAGGGAGGTGGTGGAAGCCTGATCCCTGGAGGTGTTTAAGGCCAGGTTGGATGAGGTTGTGGACAGCCTGATCTAGTATGAGGTGTCCCTGCCCATGGCAGGGGGGTTGGAACTGAATGATCCTTGTGGTGCCTTCCAACCCTGACTGATTCTATGGTTCTAACCTCAGAATTTCATCTCATGGCAGTCTGAACAGGAGCATTTCCACTGTCTCCAGCATCAGAGACCCTGTCCTTCCAAGCCCAAAGAAGCAAATCCCAACAGTAATATCTTGCCATTGAGATGGATAATTGTTCAGAGTAGTGGGTTATAAAGATTAAGGTACTGCTTTATAAAAGCTCTTTGTGATGCAGAGTCAGAATGCTGGGCAGAAGCCTCATTACTTTAAGTATGGTTCTTCTCATGCTTGTCGCAGGTTTAAAGAGCCAGCAGAGTGAAGCTCAAATGAATTGAAGAAAAAAAAAAAAAAACCAAACCAGAATTATATTTGGAGAGAGAGTTACAGATAGAAATTACAAAGCAGATACAGAACCCATAAGTGAACCCCCTGAATTTTCCCCCAACCCAAAACTAAATCTATCATCCCCAGTGCTCCAACTCCACCCTGCCCCCCACCCCCGCAATGCCTCTGCCATCCAAGAGGCCTAAACACAGCCTCTGGAGGCCCCAAACCAGGCCTATCCTTACATGTTTGTCCTGATAGCGCAGCTCCTGCCCGACGCAAGGCTGGAGGGGGAGGAAAGGAGAACAAGCTGGCCTTACCGTGAGCTTATGAAGAGATAGCAGAATTATGGGATTGAATAACAATCTTCTAGTCTCCAGAGGATTTTTTTTTTTTTTTTGACCTTATAGTTCCCAACCTGGGACAGTGCTGAAGGCAGGTTGTTAGTTCATCACTTGGGTCAGGCAGTTAAGCTACGCTGGGTACCATCCTCAGCACAGCTGCATCTTGGCTTGTGGCAGGAACAGTGTGGTCAGCAGCAGCAGGCCTGTCCTTCTGCCCTGCACTGGCACTGGGCAGGCCTCACTGAGCAGTTTTGCGCAGCTCTGGCACTCACTGCAAGAGAGATCTTGAGGGGCTGGAGCGGCGCCAGAGGAGAGGGACCAGAGTGGGGAAGGGGCTGGAGGGGAAGGCTGCTGAGAAGAGGCTGAGGGAGCTGGGCTGGGGTAGCCTGAAGGAGAGGAGACTCAGGGGGACCTTAGCACACTCTACAACTACCTGAAGGGAAGGTGTAGTCAGGTGGGGGTCAGGCTCTGCTGCCAAGCAACTTGTGCCAGGATGAGAGGGCATGGCCTGAAGCTGTGCCAGGAGACGGTTAGGTTGGATGTTGGGAAGCAATTCCTGCTGGAAAGGGTAATTAGAAACTGGAATGGACTGCCCAGGGAGGTGGTGGAGTCACTGTGCCTGGAGGTGTTTCAGGCAAGCTTTGCTGTGGAACTTAGTGCCGTGGTCTGGTCGCTGTGGTGGGGTTAGATCCTACGCTGAACTGGGCGATCTCAGAGGTTTTTTCCTGCCTTAACAGTTCTGTGATTCTGTGAACTCATTCCAAAATGTTAACTGCTCCTGACCTAACCACCAACAAACTCAACATCAGACACAGCAGTTTCCCAAGGTAAGTGACAACTCTGTAATCCACAAACAGATAAATTAAAGACCGATTCAGAAAGTCTTAGATTCCCAACTCCCCAGAGGGCTCGTAGCCAAGGGAGGGCTACGAGGATGATGAGGGGACTGGAGCACTGTCTGGTGAGGAGAGACTTAGGGACCTGGGGCTGCTTAGTCTGGAGAAGAGAAGATCGAGAGGGGATCTAACCAATGTTTCTAATTATCTGAGGGCTGGGGGTCAGGAGAGAGGGGACAGGCTCTGCTCACTTGCTGCCTGGAATAGGACAAGGAGCAATGGATGGAAGCTGCAGCACAGGAGGTTCCAACTCAACACAAGGGGCAACTTCTTGAGTGTAAGGGTCCCAGAGTCCTGGTACAGGCTGCTCAGAGAGGCTGTGGAGTCTCCTTCTGTGGAGCACTTCCAGGCCTGTCTGGATGTGTTCCTGTGTGCCCTGAGCTAGACTGTCTGGTCCTGCTCTGGCAGGGGGTTTGGACCTGATGATCACTTTGGGTCCCTTCCAATCCCTGACATCCTGTGAACCTCTGATCCTCACCAGATGCCAAATCATCCTCAACCCCTAATACTGTGCACAAGGCAACAACTCCCTGACCCACCCTCAGAGAACTCAAAAGGTAAAATATGAAGATCAGATGTTCCATTTTGTAAAACTGTTTCTGCTTTTCATTTCAGAGAGGCTTTTCATGAAAACAGACAGCAGAAGCAGAGCTGTGATTGCTGCGAAACCCTCTGCAACCCATACCCACCTGGCATTCAGGTACAAAGGCAGATGAGTGCAAAATAATGACAGGAAAGAAAAAAAACCAGGAAGTTAGTGAAGTTGACATGAAAAGAGAGAAGAAATGGCTTCATCTGGACCTCTTATTTATATTATTTCATGTGCCTCAGCTCTTCTTAGAACTAGTGACTCCCAGTTTACTTCCAGGTAGCAGGCATCAGGAGAAGAAGGCTCTCATCATCAGTGTCCCAGAACAAAGCTGCTTAGATTCACCAAGGGTACCTCTGAATAGAGGAAATCTCTGGAAAGAAATTGAATTCTACTGCAGTCACTACCCCAGGTCCTGTGTATTTTTAGCAAATCTGTGCCTGCATGCATCAACAGCTTTCCACGAGAGGAAACCTGCAAGATTACCTCCCCTGACACCTTTGTTTTTAGAAGCCTTGGATGGGGAAGCATTTAAGAGCAGATGGTCCCCACCTCTTGAAGAGCAGTTGAGAGGACATTGCTGGGGATGTAACTGCAGTACACAGGTGCTTCAAAATACTTGGGACCTCCCTAAGGTGTCCTGGACTCTTTCTTGGTGAAAAGAAAGCTTACATTAAAAAAAAGTTTTGTTTGTGTGTGTGTGTGTATGTGTATATATATACAGGATACCAAGATAGGTTGGGGGCTGAGCTGTTGGAAGGTAGTGAAGGGGAAAAGGATTTGGGGGTCCTGGTGGATGGCAGGTTGAGCATGAGCCAGCAATGTGCTCTGGTGGCCAGGAAATGCAGTGCCATCCTGGGGTGGGTTAAAAGGGCTGTGGTGAAGATGTCAAAAGAGGTTCTCCTGCCCTCTGCTCTGCACTGCTGAGGCCACGTCTGGAGTACTGTGTCCAGTTCTGGGCCACTCAGTTCAACAAGAACATAGAGCCACTGGAGAGAGTCCAGCACAGAGCCACAAAGATGCTGAAGGGAATGGAACAGTTCTGTCAGGAGGAGAGCCTGAGGGAGCTGAGACTGTGCTCTAAAGAGAGAAGGAGACTGAGAGGTGACCTTAGCAATGGTTATAAAGATGGAAAGGTGAGTGCCAGGAGGCTGGAGCCAGACTCTGTTGGGTGATGCCCAGTGTCAGGACAAGGGGCAATGGGTGGAAGGTGAGGCATAGGAATTTTCATTTAAACATGAGGGAGAATTTTTTCCCAGTGAGAAGCCTGGCACAGGTTGCCCAGGGGGGTTGTGGAGTCTCCCTCTCTGGAGATATTCAAGAACTGCCTGGATGTGTTCCTGTGTGATCTGCTGTAGGTGATGCTGCTCTGGCAGTGGGGTTGGACTGGATGAGCTTTGGAGGTCCCTTCCAGCCCCTGACATTCTGTGGTTCCATGATTCTGCAAATTTGTCACTAGAATATCTTTAACACCTCTGGTGTCAGAACACTAAAAATCAGGCAGGTGTCGATTTTAGAAACCCTGGGTGGATTTAAAAGGGCAGAAGAAGACAATAGTTTGGTGATGTAAACAAGAAACTACCAACAGGAGTGTATTTGAACTATGCATGTTTATGTGTGCTTAAAAAAGATCTCTGCATTTACTTACAGAAGCAGTCACTGTTACTGGCTCTGATGGTTTGCCTATAAAATTACTTACTTTGTCTATTAAAAAAAAAAATATTGGCTAAAGGAAACCTGAGAATGAACAGAAAATCATGGCAGGAAAAAAAAAATCAAATACTTTAGAACAGAAATGACATATTCCACTAAAAATAAAGCATAAGAGATTAAAGCAGAAATATAATAAAGAGACTTACTGTAGGGATAAGCTTCAGGTTGAGAATGAGAATGATCTGAAAACAGCGAGCACATTAAACATGACCTTTAAGCTTCAATTTGGTGTGTGGGAGTGTGAGGTTAATGAAATAGCTGAAAGATCATATTTGTAAGAAACCTGCCTGCTGCTGGAAGCAATGCCAGGGCAGTCAGTGCTGTTAGCACTCCCCACAGCCCATGGGCTCTCAGCTCTGACATCTGATTTATTTGATGAAGTGTTTTATCCTGAGCCCCAGTTTTTGGTATTTCCTTTGTTTTCTTCATAATTCCCATGATTTCAAGCACAAAAATAAAAAAGTTATGCCTTGGCTAGGCCAAAAGTGTGCATCCAAAACCTGGGGAACACTTCCAGTTATGGAGCCCCTATGACAAGAAAGATGTGGAGGTGCTGGATGATGTCCAGAGAAGGGCCACGAGGATGAGCAGAGGGCTGGAGCTGCTCTGCTGTGAGGAGAGACTGAGGCAGTTGGGGCTGTTCAGTCTGGAGAGGAGAAGGCTCTGAGGTGACCTTCTTGTGGTCTTTCAGTATCTGCAGGGGGCTACAAGAAAGCTGGGGGGGGGAGGGGTGTGTGTGTGTGTACTTTTGAGGGTATCAGGGAGTGATAGGGGGGGAATGGAACCAAGCTAGAAATGGGGAGATTCAGGCTGGATGTTAAGAAAAAGTTGTTCAGCATCAATAGAGCCTGGCAGGTAGGTGTTGGAAGCCTGATCCCTGGAGGTGTTTAAGGCCAGGTTGGATGAGGCTGTGGACAGCCTGATCTAGGTGTCCCTGCCCATAGCAGGAGGGCTGGGACTGGATGATTCTTGTGGTCCCTTCCAGCCATGACAATTCTTCTCCCAGTCACACAGAACTTGATGCTCAGCATCCTGCATGTTTGGCCCTACTTTTGCTTGTGCCTGAACTGCAAGGTGTGTATTGCAGTTGGCTTTGTTCCATGTAAGGAGAAAGGTTGTCTTCCTCAGCACTCAGCCTGCCATGTGTATCATCTTTGCTCCCTAGTTTGATGTATTTACCTCTTTCTGACCCAGAAGCCTCTGGTTTCAAAGCCAATTGGTAATTTGCTCCTCCAGCGAAGCTGTGTGGTTCAGTGACACCCCCACTGTTATCAAAAGAGCTGAAATGTCACAGACATTAAAAACAAACAAACAAACAAACAAAAAACCCCCAAAAAACCAACCAAACAAAAAATCAAAACTACACCCAACTAAATATTATTGTGATGATTGATTATGAAGTTGATGATACAGATTGGGTTTCACAGCGTTTCCTCAACAGCATTCCCTCATTTATTACTGCCTCTGACAGGAGGAGAGGTTGACCAGGCTCCAAGTATGTTTTTTTCTTATCCCAGTCACTGCTAAAATGCCAAAACACGGTGGAAGATTGCTCTGTGCTCGCTGTACCCCTGCTGGACAGTTCCTTTGCTGAGCGCTGATTTCCTGGGCACAGTTCCACCTGAGCCTTGTAAATTAAACCCATCCCAGCTGAGGCCTGGGAGTGCATTGGTTCCCTTTGCTCAGCAGAACTCTGCGGTCTGACGTTCTCCAGACTTGCTTCCTTCCTTCCTTCCTTGCTTATTTATCATGCCACCTACTGCATCTTTTTCATCAGCTTCCTCTCCCTATGCTCTGCCTCTTACCACACCTCACTGATCTGCTCTGGGCCCCTCAATCCAAGAGAGATGTTGTGGTGCTGGAAGGTGTCCAGAGAAGGGCAGCAAAGCTGATGAGGGGCCTGGAGCACAGCCCTGTAAGGAGAGGCTGAGGGAGCTGGGGGTGTGCAGCCTGCAGAAGAGGAGGCTCAGGGTAGACCTCATTGATCTCTACAGCTACCTGAAGGGAGATTGTAGCCAGCTGGGGTTGGGCTCTTCTGCCAAGCACCCAGGGACAGAACAAGCAGACACAGTCTCAAGCTGTGCCAGGGGAGGTCTAGGTTGGATGTTAGGAGGAAGTTCTTGACAGAGAGAGTGATTTGCATTGGAATGGGCTGCCCAGGGAGGTGGTGGAGTCACCATCCCTGGAGGTGTTTAAGAAAAACCTGGATGAGGCACTTAGTGCCATGGTCTAGTTGATTGGCTAGGGCTGGGTGATAGGTTGGACTGGATGAGCTTGGAGGTCTCTTCCAACCTGGTTGATTCTGTGGCTCTATGATTCTATGATCTCAAAGGAGAGCATCCTCCTGCTCTTATAGCTCAGTAAGCAGCAAGCACAAGCAAAGTGGGAATCTTCCTTTCTGTCTCCTAGGAGCCCTTTGCCCTGGGAACATAAGAAGTGATGCACAATAAACAAACACATCAAGCACTGGTGCAAGCAAAACCAGCTCTGCAGTAACAGAACAAACAAGGAAGAAGTACCAAGCAATGACTTTAAAGGCTTTAGTTAATTAGTCAAGTGTCACACTCTCTATAACAACAGTTAGGCGGTAGTAGAAGGTGAGAAAGACATAGCACACCCAGAATGCCTTCTCATCATTGAGTAGCTGAGCATTGTAAAGCTCTCCTTGCCCATTCTGTGTCTGTCTTGTTGTTGTCTTGTGTATCAGAACCTCTTTTTAGCAGGAACTTCTGTTCACCCTTGGGTTTTTTTGGTTTTTTTACAGAAAAAGCACTGCTTTAAAAGAGCAATAAAGACATACAAAAGACCCAAGCCTGCCAGCATTAGCCTTGCTTGTGTGGCTCCAATTTCAAAGTATCACAGTATCACCAAGGTTGGAAGAGACCTCAAAGATCATCAAGTCCAACCCATTACCACAGACCTCAAGACTAGACCATGGCACCAAGTGCCACGTCCAAACCTGCCTTGAACACCTCCAGGGACGGTGACTCCACCCCCTCCCTGGGCAGCCCATTCCAGTAGCCAATGACTCTCTCAGTCAAGAACTTTCTCCTCACCTCCAGTCTAACCTTCCCCTGGCACAGCTTGAGACTGTGTCCTCTTGTTCTGGTGCTGGTTGCCTGAGAGAAGAAGGTAACCTCCTCCTGGTTACAACCACCCTTCAGGTAGTTGTAGACAGCAAGAAGGTCTCCCCTCAGCCTCCTCTTCTCCAGGCTAAACAATCCCAGCTCCCTCAGCCTCTCTTCACAGGGCTTGTGCTCCAGGCCTCTCCCCAGCCTCGTTGCCCTTCTCTGGACACGCTCAAACACCTCAATGTCCTTCTTAAATTGAGGGGCCCAGAACTGGACACAGTACTCCAGGTGTGCCCTAAGCAGTGCAGAGTACAGGGGGAGAATGACCTCCCTGCTCCTGCTGGCCACACTATTCCTGATGCAGGCCGGGAGGGTGATGAAACTCTGGAATAGGCTGCCCAGGGAGGCTGTGGATGCTTCCTGCCTGGGAGCATTGAAGACCAGGTTGGATGAGTCCTTGAGCAGCTGAATCTAGGAGGAGGAATGGGTTTGAACTGCCAGAGGGGAGATTTAAACTGGATGTTAGGAAGTTCTTTACAGTGAGGGTGGTGAGACACCGGCACAGGTTGCTCAGGGACGTTGTGGAGCACAGAAGCACAGAATGTGATCTTTGATCTTTGATCACATTCTGTGCTTCTGTGCTCCACAACCTCCCTGGAGGTTGTCAGGACCAGGTCAGATGAGGCCTTGAGCAACCTGTACAACAAGTGGGATGTGTCCCTGCCTATGGCACAGGGAGGTTGGAACTGGATGAGCTTTGAGGTCCCTTCCAACATAAAATTTTCTGTGATTCTGAGAAAAAGTGTGATGAAAGCTTGGGGGATCAAATCACTTCAGGGAGTCTCTCAGGACTGCCTGGAAGATAAAAGGATCGTGCCATTTTCAAATGAATTGGATGAATCCGAGTGGGTCTTCTGATAAATTCTTACACCCTGCATGGCTGCTTCCATAACTTTACTACTCTTGCTACTGGTTGTCTGGAAGAGCACTAAACCATCTTTACTACAGGAGGGGGACAGGCTCTGCTCACTTGCTCCCTGGGGTAGGACAAGGAGCAATGGATGGAAGCTGCAGCACAGGAGGTTCCAGCTCAACACAAGAGGGAACTTCTTAACTGGAAGGGTCCCAGAGCACTGGCACAGGTTGCTCAGCTTCCATGTGAAGTTTCTTTCTCTGGAGCCTTTTCAGGTCTGTCTGGATGTGTTCCCGTGTGCCCTGAGCTAGATTGTCTCATCCTGCTATGGTAGGGGGGTTGGACTGGATGAGCTCTTTGGGTCCCTTCCAACCCCTGACATCCCATGAGGCTGTGAACCTGTGATGCTATAAAATAGCGGTAACTATTGGATAGAGCAGGAATGCATCAAAGCAGCTGTACAGCAAGCTAGAGAGAGGCCTAGGTGAAGTAAAATCCTACCTCCTTTTAAGATCCTTCCCCTGTTCATGCAGTGCTGTTGCCTTGAGCCTGCCTCACTCTCTACTCCAGACAGGTCAGGGTCCTCTGAGCACAATCTCTCACCCGTGCAGCTCAGCTGCTATTCCTCTAACAGGAGGGACTTGAATTTTTCTGTGGGTTTTGTAACAGCTTGCAGCACGGATAAATTCCAATGACTGCTTTCTCAGCCCTTCCTCTTTTTGTGCTGGTGGTGTTGGTCTTTTTTCCTGTTCATGATGAATTTTCCCCATTTTTAAGGCAGAACTTGCTGCTATCACAGCTGTGGAGCTAAATTTGCTAAGCTGATGAGCCAGGCTTATATAAAGCTCTTTTTTGCTCTTCTGTCCTAGGTGTATCTTTCCTTCTCTAATCCTCCCACATTGAAATTTTCTTTTTTTTCCCATCCTCATGGATCCCCAGATTAGGGAAAAAAAAAAAAAGTTACCTTCCCATAACATCTTTGGAATCTCTTTGCAGTCATCTCCATGGTGGTCCCAACAGTGCCCACCCTCTCTGCTCAGATGATATTTTCAATCAGTGAACAAATTCTCCAGCTGTGCTGTTTAGCATGATGCAAAACAAGCTAATTAGTAACAGTAGCAACAGGAATAATTAAAAAAAAGAAACAAGAAAGATAAAAAAGAAAAAAGCAAACAACACAACCTCCTTGAACAAAGTTTTCCCTTAAGACTTAACCCTGCTTCATTTTAAGCAGAAAATCAGCATTTCTAAACTCAATGTTTGCCTGAAGACTTCTGGGGAAGCTAAAATTCATCTGCTACAGGCAAAATGTGAGAAAAAAAATTAACAGCTACCAGATGAGGCACAGCCAGAGAGATGCCAGGGAGGGGAAGCTACCATTAATGTGTCCTTATCTATAGGTGGAGGTAGGTGGATGGATGGATGGATGGATAGATAGATAGATAGATAGATAGGTAGATGATAGATAGATAATAGAATGATAAATAGATAGATAGATAGATAGATAGATAGATAGATAGATAGATAGAGAGATAGATAGATAAGTAGGTAGATTCTGAGAGAAGATAGATAGTAGATAGATAGATAGATAGATAGATAGATAGATAGATAGATAGATAGATAGATAGAGGTAGGTGATGGATGGATAGGTGGGTAGATGATAGTGAGAAGCTAGCTAGCTAGATGATAGATTAATAGATAAGTGATGGATAGATAATGGATGGACAGATAGGTAGGTAGATGATAGTAGATAGATAGGCAGATAGATAGATGATAGATGGATAGATATGTAGATGATAGATAGATAGATAAATAGATACATAGATACACAGATACGTAGATAATAGGTAGATAACAGAATGATAGATAGGTAGATAGATAGACAGACAGATAATAGATGGATAGACAGGTAGGTGGATGATAGAGAGAAGCTAGCTAGATGATAGATAGATAGATAGATAGATAGATAGATAGATAGATAGATAGATAGATAGATAGATAGATAGATAGATAGATAGACAGACAGATAGATAGATGATAGATGGATAGATGATGGATGGATAGATAAGCAGGTAGATGATAGAGAGAAGATAGCTAGATAGTAGATAGATAGATAGATAATAGAATGATAGATAGATAAATAGATAGATGGATAGATAAGTAGGTAGATGATAGAGAGAAGATAGATAGATAGATAGATAGTAGATAGATAATAGAATGAAGGATAGATAAATATATAGATGGATAGATAAGTAGATAGATGATAGAAGATAGATAATAGAATAATAGATAAATAGATAACAGAATGATAGAATGATAGCTAGATAGATAGATAAATGATTGATATATGTATGATTGATAGATGATAAAGATAAGATAGATATAGATGGATAGATAGAGAGATAGATACATACATACATACATACATAATGGATAGATAGAAGATGGATGGATGGATGGATAGATAGATAGATAGATAGATAGATAGATAGATAGATAGATAGATAGATAGATAGATAGATAGACAGACAGACAGATAGATAGCTGGCTGGCTGGCTGGCTGTAGTATTTCTGTAGCCTGTTTGAAGACCCTGGCTTGTTGTAAAACGTATTAAAGCAGTCACTTTTTATTTATAAAGTTATTTTCATGCAGAGCCTGTCACAAAGGTCTGTGGCATAAACCAGATAAAAATATCAGTGATAGATAAAACAGAGCTAACTCCATTAAACAAATGTTTCCAGAAGAATGAAGCCCATATAAATTATGTGAATAACATTTGATCAAACAGAGAGAGATCTTAAATTTTAATTTAAATGCATGAGCAGCTGTGGTCGACCCTAAAGTCACTGAAAACAGCAATGCCCAGAAAAGGCAGGCTGCAAAAGTGGAGCAGGAGAGCAGAAATTATTGCCATTTTCAAGGAGCCTGACTGAATCACCTCTTTTTAAAACAAAGCCAAGGGACACCAGTGAAAATATTTCTGCGAAGTGTAGTGAGATTTGGGCTGGGCACTAAATGAATAAGGGGGCTGCTAGAAGAAATTACATCAAATCACATCTTATATACATATATATATATATATAAAAACATATGTATCTAGAAAGATAAGATAGAGGGTATAAAGGTACAGGTAGCATAGATTGTATAGATGATATAGATTATATAGGTATAAATGGTGGACTAGAATCTCAATGAGCTGTCAGTGTGCTCTGGCAGCCCAGAGAGCAACAGAGCCTGGGCTGCAGCAAGAGCAGTGTGGGCAGCAGAGCGAGGGAAGTGATCCTGCCCCTCTGCTGTGCACTGCTGAGACCCCACCTGGAGTGCTGCATCCAGTGCTGGAGCCCCTGGGACAAGAGGGTTCTGGAGGTGCTGGAAGGTGTCCAGAGAAGGGCCACGAGGATGAGCAGAGGGCTGGAGCTGCTCTGCTGTGAGCAGAGAGTGAGGCAGTTGGGGCTGTTCAGTCTGGAAAGGAGAAGGCTCCCAGGAGACCTTATTGCGGCCTTTCAGTATCTGCAGGGGGCTACAAGAAAGCTGAGGAGGGACTTTTGAGGGTGTCAGGGAGTGATAGAACTGGGGGGAATGGAACCAAGCTAGAAATGGGGAGATTCAGCCTGTAGGTTAGGAAGAAGTTTTTCAGCATGAGAGTAGTGAAAGCCTGGCAGAGGTTGCCCAAGGAGGTGGTGGAAGCCTCATCCCTGGAGGCTGAATGAGGCTGTGGACAGCCTGATCTAGTGTGAGGTGTCCCTGCCCATGGCAGGGGAGTTGGAGATGGATGATCCTCGTGGTTCCTTCCAGCCCTGACTGATTCTATTTTATTCCAAATACAGGTAGAGATGAGAGAGATGATAATATATATAAATACATAGATTATATAGATGAGATATAGACATAGCTATAGATAAATAGGTATACAGAGATAGATAGATAGATAGATAGATAGATAGATAGATAGATAGATAGATAGATAGATAGATAGATATAGAGGTAGATGTAGATGCAGATGCAGATGTAGATGTAGATGTAGATATAGACAGATAGATAAGACCTTGTACAAATGATCCATTGTTTCCAGATACTGAAGATTCAGTATCTGGATTCCTCACCACCATGTGTTTCTTTCTGAAGATGCTCTGTGCCATAGCAACTACTTACCCTTGCTCTACTTTCTGAAAGGAGTGACAGAATGCAGTGAGACATAAAATGCAATCTGACTTTCAGGGAAAGGGCCCTTTTATTTCAGCACATAAAGGTAGGCATACAAGAATGAGTTGAAATGTGGCTGGAGCAATGGGGAAATCTGAGGTCCTAGTCCTGAAAGTTTTGATTTTTGCAATGTTTTTAACCAGGAAAGGTCTAAATTAAAAAACATGAACAGTGGTTAGAGATGCAACTACCTTCCAACTGAATGCTCCAGTCAGAGGGTTTGACTCTCTCCCTGGTCTCATTTTGTGTCTCTGGACTTACATATTTTGCACTGTTTTGTATGCAGCATCAAGCACCAGACATAAGCAAGCCTGACTGTGTTTTCACTATCACCCCCTTGTTGAATTTTGAACAGAGCTTAAATCCCTGCAGGCCAACAATTTCCCAACACTAGATCTGCTTCTCTCTTGTCATATCTTTTAGATATATACAAACTAAACAGGCCTGAGATGCAGACTTGAGCATTTGGCCATAATTATCCATACTGGTTACCTGCTAACACATTCCCTGGCACCTTTTTACCAAGTCAAGATTTCTCAGGCTCAGGACTGAGCTGTGGCCTAAATGTGGTTTCCAACAGCCAAAATAAACAAGACAGGCTTTCTTTACAACAGGAAAGAGAAAATATTCCTCTGTCTGAGCACACTGCTGGCTCACATTCAGCTGCCTGGGCACACTGCTGGCTCATATTCAACTACTGCCTACTACAGCCCCCAGATCCCTTTCTGCCAGCTGCTCTCTGGCCACACTGCCCCAAGCCTCTAGCCTTACTTGGGGTTGTAGTGCCTCAAGTGCAGGACCTGGCACTTGGCCTTGTTGAAACTCATCCCATTAAACCTTCAGGTTTTATAGCACCAAGCTTTTGGAAATGCCCACGGCCCTTTTAATTCCCAGCCAGTACCTGCTGCTAGCTAAGCCCCAGTAATTGTAGCTTTGCTTCACTTCTCATCTGCTCTCCTTCCTACTTTTCCAGGTTAATTCCTTCCACCTCTCATTTCAGTTGCTGGCAGAAGCAGAATGTCATCAGACAGACATCACTGAGTATTTGTTTTTATCTCTTCACTTTGGTTGGTTGCTGTTAACTAAATCCTCTCAGGGTAATTTGAGAAGTGTCCTTTTGCATCACCTCTATGCTGTTATACTCTGGAAATGAACTGTAGTAAATAAATTCAGACAAGTATTTTTTTTGGTTTGGTTTGGTTTTTTTGCTCCTCCCTCCCAACAGATTCTGTAAGGGCTTGGCTGGCTCAGGGTAATACATACAAAACACCTCAAGAAATAATTATGTAACAGGAAAAGCAGGACATGATCTGAAATCATCTGTTAAGGTTAGGTAAAGTGTGGAGCTGCCTTGGCCTACTTAGTGAATATGTATTGCTGCATGCAGGAGCTGAGAAAAGATGGGAGCAGGAGAGCAGATCCAGCAGCCTTACCTCTGTGCTGACTGCCAAGTCAGAACCACAGAATCACAGAACCACAGAATCACAGAATTGAGCAGGTTGGAAAAGACCTCTGAGATCACCAAGTCCAATCTATCAGCTAACACCTTCTAATTAACTAACCCACGGCATCAAGTGCCTCATCCCAGACTCTTCTTAAACATCTCCAGGTATGAGGACTCCACCACCTCCCTGGGCAGCCCATTCCAATGCCAATCACTCTCTACGGGAAGAACTCCTTCCTAACATCCAGCTTAGACCTCCTATGGCACAGTTTGAGGCTGTGTTCTCTTCTTCTGTCCCTGGGTGCCTGGCAGAAGAGATCAACTCCAGCTAGCTACAACCTCCCTTCAAGTAGCTGTAGAGAGCAATGAGGTCTGCCCTGAGCCTCCTCTTCTGCAGGCTGCACACCCCCAGCTCCCTCAGCCTCTCCTCACAGGGCCGTGCTCCAGGCCCCTCCCCAGCCTTGCTGCCCTGCTCTGGACATCTTCCAGCACCTCAACATCTTTCTTAAATTGAGGGACACAGACATGGACACAGGACTCAAGGTGTGGCCTGACCAGTGCTGAGTACAGGGGAAGAATAACCTCCCTGGTACTGCTGGCCACACTGTTCCTGATTGAGGTCAGAGTGCCATTGGCCTTCTTGGCTACCTGGGCACACTGCTGGCTCATGATCAGTTGGCTGTCTGTCAGTACCCCCAGGTCACTCTCAGCCTGAGTTCTCAGTTTGGGAACAGAATCCCTTTTTTTGCCAAGGCTGAGCTGCCTACTGTGCTCTGAGGGGTGCTCGGCCAAATTAAATCATACCTTCTTGCTTTATACCGAGTCTTGCTCTACAGCTCATTCTGCAAAGGACACTTGTCACTTGCAGCACATGCCTGACATCTTCACAGTTGTGCCAACTGGGAGTTTAGCCTGCCAGGACCTCTGGCTTCCTTCAAAGTCCCACTTAGGTCATTGATCATCCCTTATTTTCAACTGTGATTGCAAAAACTGCAGTGTCATCTGCCAAAGAATTAACCTTTTAAATCAGCATCAGCAATATGTGGGCAGTTTTTTTTCCTCACTGAACTGAAACACTTTCTAAAGAAGGTCACCTGGAGTTTATTCTGCTTCTTTACAGAGAGCTGCACAAGGACAGTGGTACAACTGGGGAAAAAGGTGGATCTGAGCTCTCCACTCTGCCCTGGTGAGACCTCGTCTTGAGCACTGCCTTCAGTTTTGGGCTCCCCAGAGCGACAGGGATCTGCTGGAGAGAGTCCAAGGGAAGGCTACAAGGATGATGAGGGGACTGGAGCACTGTCTGATAAAGAGAGGCTGAGGAACCTGGGGCTGTTTAGTCTGGAGAAGAGAAGACTGAGAGGGGATTTAATCAATGTTTATAAACCTCTGAGTTTTGGGGATCAGGAGAGGGGGGAGGAACAGGCTCTGCTCACTTGTTCCTGGGATAGGACAAGGAGCAATGGATGGAAGCTGCAGCACAGGAGGTTCCAGATCAACGCAAGGGGGAACTTCTTGACTGGAAGGATCCCAGAGCACTGGCACAGGCTGCCCAGAGAGGTTGTGGAGTCTCCTCTGGAGCCTTTCAAGGCTTGTCTGGATGTGTTCCTGTGTGCCCTGAGCTAGATTGTGTGGTCCTGTCCTGTCCTGGCGGTTGGACTGTATGAGCCTTTTGGGTCCCTTCCAATTCCTGACATCCTGTGAGCCTGTGGTCTTCTGAGTGTTCCCCAGGAAAGGAAAATGTGAAGTAAAGTTGAGAGGTCTTTAATCTCTCCCTGAAAAGCCACTCTGAGACATGCAAAAAGAAGCTGTATTTCAACAATGGCATTGAAGGGTCAAGGCTCTAATCATGAATGATGCTGCTTTCAGAAGCACACTGCTCTGACTAAGGCCTCTTACTATACAGCCCTTGAAAATATCTTGAGTTAGAGCCAAGACTACCTTGCTGCTCAGAATAATATTTATTCTTAGGCTAAAATATTTTTGCAGCCACATAGGTAAAAATATGTACAGAAACTTTATCTCTTCCCCACTTTGATTATGTGTCAAGGACATTAGAGGTGCTTTATGTCTTTGGTTAGATGCATTCCAGACTGGCAATAGGTCCCTTAAGCACGTAACATTAATTCACACTGGACAGCCCTTGCTGGAAATGCAGCCTGTGGACTAGAGCCAGAAAACTTGCAAACTTGGATTAGCTAGCATGGAGCTGCAGTCAGGAGGTTTGCCACTCAGGTGCTTCTCTTTCTTCCACCCCCAACTAGGAATGTGCTGCTGTCTCCAGTGCATTCCTCATAACTGGAAACAGAAGTCCTTAGCTGAGGAAATGCAGTGGGGCTGAATGGGTGAAGAAGCCTGGACCATCCGTTATTCAAAGCAAGAGCAGATAAACTGAGATTTATGCAGGGTAATTTAAAGTTCCCTCTCTAAATAGTGCTTGATGTGTAGTACTGCTCAGAAAAGAGTTTCTCCTGCATGCAGTTACTGTCCTCAGTTTATTTTGGGGGTTGCACTCTCTCAGAACTGCTGAGTGACTCACAGTCAGCAGATGACAGGAACTGCATCAGCTCCTCTTGTCCCCAGAACAGTGAAGTCCCTGCTTCCTTTTCCTACACCATTATAAAACACCTGAACTCAAATTAGCATTTGAAAGCTTGAATCAAGAAAGATTGGGAGCTTATAGTAGTCTTCCAGTATCTGAAGGGGCCTACAGGAAGGCTGGGGAAGGACACTTTACAAGGTCTTGCAATGACAGGACAAGGGGCAATGGGTTTAAACTGGCAGAGGGGAGATTTAGACTGGATGTTAGGAGGAAGTTCTTTCCAGTGAGGGTGGTGAGGCACTGGAATAGGTTGCCCAGGGAGGTTGTGGCTGGTCCCTCCCTGGAGGTGTTCAAGGCCTTGAGTAACGTATACTAGTGGGAGGTGTCCCTGCCTATGGCAGAGGCTTGGAACTAGATGATCCTTGAGGTCCCTTCCAACCTTACCATTCTATGATCTTTGAGGTCTCTTCCAACCTTGGTGATACTGTGATACTGTAATTTAGAGATTTAGGAAGTCAGGAAATGGAAAAGCTATCAGGCTGAGCAGAGAATTAAGGGAGCAGTAGCAGGCTTTATTCACGAAGATGAAATAGGTATTTGGCAATGATCCCTTGCTGGATTTCTCTGTGGCTTGACTGCCTTCTGATGCTGCAAACATTATTCAGTGGTCTGGATCCATGCAGCAGAAATCCAAGGCAGGTGGAAAAGCTGCCGACGTCAGAAGTGTTTCAAGACGCAACTGCCACAAGACACACAAGACAGGGTTTGTTGTGGATGCTCCCTGCCTGGAGGTGTTCAAGGCCAGGTTGGACAAGGCCTTGAGCAACCTGTACTACCTGTGTCCCTGCCTATGGCAGGGGGTTGGAACTATATGATCCTTGAGGTCCCTTCCAACCTTACCATTCTATGATTCTACGGCTTTTTAGGCTGTCAATGAGTGACAGGGCCTAAGGGGAACGGAACCAAGCTAAAAATGGGTAGATTCAGCCTGGAGGTTAGGAAGAAGTTGTTCAGCGTAAGGATGGTGAAAGCCTGGCAGAGGTTGCCTAGGGAGGTGGTGGAAGCCTGATCCCTGGAGGTGTTTAAGGCCAGGCTGGATGAGGCTGTGGCCAGCCTGATCTAGTGTGAGGTGTCCCTGTCCGTGGCAGGGTGATTGGGACTGGATGATCCTTGTGGTCCCTTCCAACCCTGACTGATTCTATGATTCTAGCATACACACATGGACATCCTCTGTGCCTGTACCTGTGCCTGCTCTGGCATACCAGAGCTGAAACCTGCCCAGCAAATCCTATCCATTATAGCAGAACTGCCCAAGTGCACACAATGGTTTTTGAGTGCCAAGACAAATTGCAATACTCAGCTGGTCTCCAACAAATGAATCATGTCAACTGTTTGTTTCTCAGTTGCCAATTGGGATGAAGTGGGACAGCATATGCCAGGCACCTAGGGCTGAGGAAAAGCTCTGAAAATTCATATATTTATGTTTGGTTGTTTCTGACAAGAACATTTCTGTACCTCAAATCAGGCACATTTACAACCCAAACCACCAACTAGAGAAAGAATTGTTGGCTTCCCCAGCACTCTCCTGGTGTAGAGCTGTATTATATCCATTTTCCAAAGGGACAGGCTGCAGCACAGGCTGAATTCTAGGTCACAGCACCTGGTAGCTATCTTGTGCTAGGGATGAGTCTCCCAGCCCCACTTTAATTCCGTAAATGGCCCCATGGGTTTGCACTGCCACCAGGAAGGGAAATGTGCTTGGTGTGAGTGAGGCACTAATGGCTCCAGACAGGCTCTGGGAGCTGCTCACGGTTCAGAGAGGGCTCGCAGGCTGCTTGCTGTGCTTTGATCAGAAAATAACAGGGCCCAGGAGAGTTTATGCAAAGGCTGCTTTGGAATCAATGCTCTTCATTCTGGGAGGAAGCGCAAGGGCTTAGGCAAGCCCATCTGGCAGCACTAACCAAGTGTCTCCGGCATCTGCCTGGCGCCAGGGAGCCCGATCGCGATCCCCTGGCACAGCTGGGCAGCACCTCTCTTTGCGCGAGGGCTACGGCACCACGCAGAGACTGAAGTGCAAACCAAGTTCCTGCGGCCTGACCCTTTTTAAGTGTAATTAGGGTGATCGCAGGAGAACAATGAACAACGCATTTGAAGCTGCGACTGCTGCTGCAGCCACATCCAGCCGATAGTTTGGCACAGCCCCGCAAATGGCGCTTTTGAGGACTAATAAGCAACCCCGGAGAAGTCTTTAGAAGAGGCGGTGCATATCTGCATCTATGTGTCTCCACTTCACACTTGCATTTAAATGATTTTGCTTGTTATTTGCCAAATATTTCCAGTCCTTTCCTTCTCCCTCCCTGTGCCAGCAGGAGCTGGCATCCCAGGGGGGTTGCGGAGTCTCTCTCTGGAGATATTCAAAAGCCGCCTAGATGTGTTCCTGTGTGATCTGCTGTGGGTGATGCTGCTGTGGCAGGGGGGTTGGACTGGATGAGCCTCGGAGGTCCCTTCCAGCCCCTGACATTCTGTGATTTTCTAAGAGAAGTAAACCAGTCTAGCTTTTTGCTGCTGAAGCCTGGGCTGTACACAAAACTCTTTTATTTATGTTCTTATCAGTAGATAAGGACACCTGTAGTACTTGCACGACCCCCAAACAGAGAGGACTTATTACACTGAGAGTTTGCTGTGGCAGAGAACTGTAAGCCCAATGCGACTGAGTGAAAGAATAAAGGAATAGTAATGCTTCTGATATATGCAGAGCCAGAGAGTTTCTTATTTCCTTTGCATAATAGGACCAAATATTTGTGACCTAGTGCAGCAGAGAAGTAAAACCCACGGTGGTAAGGCTCCCTGGGTGGTTGTGGGATCTAAGTTTTGAGTTCTTTGAGTGAGAACCAAGGACAAAGCTCAGCTGCCTTTATACATAAGAAGAGGGGAAAGGCTGAAAGCTGTCAAAAGAATTCTCATGTGTATCTTTACATAATTTTCTGTGCCATGCAGTGTCCATACTTTAGCTACAGGTGGTTGGCTTCATTTGTACTTAGTGACATATAAACTCAATTTCCCTTGAGTGCAGACCAGGGTACAGGCGTTTATCAAAACCATGCTGCCTGGAAGGCTGTCTCAAAGCCACCCCAAAACGAAAAAGGTTCTGAGTAATTTAACCTCCTTTCACTTGTGAATAAATGGTTTACAATCTCTGCTTTCGACATGAATAATTCCCTACTACCTATGCAGAGCATCCTGTGCCCGAAGTTTTCCTTTTGTTTCTCTTCACTCTCTCATAGCGTCAAGAGCGAAGTGCTCTAAGGCTAAGTTCGACTGAAATTTGTTTCCTTCTGCCATCTGGTGGAGTTTGTTTGTAAATGCTTGCTTGGTTTTGAAGGATTTGATTCACTGTTCACCGGATCACAGGAGGTTAGGGGTTGAAAGGAACCTCTGGAAATCTTTCAGTTCAACCCCTCCTGCCAGAGCAGGAGTAGAGAATCCAGCACAGGTCGCACAGGAACACAATCAGACAAGGCTGGAAAGGCTCCAGTGAAGGAGACTCCACAACCTCTCCGGGTAGCCTGTGCCAGGGCTCTCTCACCCTTATGCTCAAGAAGTCCGTCCCCATGCTGAGGTAGAGCTTCCTGTGCTGCGTTTTCCATCCCTTGCCCCTTGTCTTATGCCAGGGCACAAGTGAGCAGAGGCTGTCCCTGTCCCTTCCTTCCTGACCCCCAGCCCTCACCTGTTTACAGACATTGCTCAGATCCCCTCTCAGCCTTCTCCTCTGCAGACTAAGCAGCTCCAGGGCTCTCAGCCTCTCCTCCTCAAGCAGTGCTCCAGGCCCTTCAGCATCCTTGTAGCCCTCCTTAGACTCTCTCCAGCAGATCCCTTGTCCCTCTTGAACTGGGGAGCCTAGAACTGGATGCAATATTCCAGGTGTGGCCTCACTAGGGCAGGATAAAGGGGCAGGACAACCTCCCTGGATCTGCTGCACACACTCTTCTGAATGTCCCCCAGGATCCCATTGGTATCCTTGCCCACAAGAGCATTTTGCTGTCCTATGCAGTATTTGTTGTACACCAGCAGTTCCAGGCCCTTCTCTCCAGGAAAGGAGATTCCACAACCCCTCTGGGCAGCCTGTGCCAGTGCTCTGGCACCTTACAGTCAAGAAGCATTTCCTTACACAGTTAGCTTTGGTCCATGGCTCTAACCTCTCCAGGTCCTGTTGCAAAGCCTCCCTACCCTTCTAGCAGGTGGAGTGACCCTGTCTGCTGCTGGAGAGAGATGAAAACTTCTTCAATCAAATGTAAAGCTGCTGTGGCTCCAAGTCTGGGATGTTTTTCTCCGTCATTAGTCTGCTGTGAGAAAAAGTTGCACTCGGGCTGTAACTTTGGCTTTCAAAGCTCAGCCAACTGACAATAAAAGCCTCCCATTTCCTTTGTGTCTGCTTAACAATTAACCAAGAATTACTCTACCAACTGTGCCTAATTTAGCTTTTCTGCTTAATTTCTGGGATTAAATTAAGAACAGATGGCCCCTGAGTGGCAAAATGATCATAAATTACTCCTATACATTGAAATTAAGGCGGCAAAATATTAAAGGGGAGCCGAAGTGCATTTGTTGCTTTTTATAAAAGTTAGCATGATGATGATGATGTGTGTAATTGAGCAGTCTTGAGCTGAAGATCTGGGGCCCAAACCTGCATCTGTCGGCAGAGTTACCTCCTGCCACATGCAGCCCTTTGCCACAGAGTTACACAGAAGGGATTTCAGTTCTTAATTGCAGACTCCATTAAATGAGACAAGACAAATATTACAATTTGGAGATCAGCTCCAGCTCACGATGCAATTTAGGGCCACAGGCCCTGTGAAGTCAGTGAGGTTCAGGCACTGTTTTCCTTTCTGCTCCTTATGCTCTCCCACTCTCAGCTCCACATATAGTCAGCGAAGGGCTGCTGAGCTCAGCATGCAAGGAACAGTCAGACCCCAAGGATTTAATTTAAGGAAAAGGTGGTTTGAGTCTCACTTTTTTCCCAGAAAGTCTCTTTGAGTGGGAAGTTCTCCTTTCATGCTTCCTTCCCAAGAGTCTGGCCTGAGACAGTGAGGTGAGATGTCCTTATTCAACATTGGGCCATGAGGATGATCAGAGGGCTGGAGCTGCTCTGCTATGAGAAGAGACTGAGGCAGTTGGGGTTGTTCAGTCTGGAGAGGAGAAGGCTCTGAGGTGACCTTCTTGTGGCCTTTCAGTATCTGCAGGGGGCTACAAGAAAGCTGGGGAGGGACTTTTTAGGCTGTCACATAGTGATAAGACTGGGGGAGGGGTTGACGTGGGTTTAAAGAGCCGACAGAATGGAACTCTCAAATTAATTGGAGAAAAAACAGAATTATATTTAGAGAGAGAGATACAGAGGGGCCTCATGCCTCTGCCATCCAAGAGGCCTAAACACAGCCTCTGGAGGCCCAAAACCAGGCCTGCTCCTTATATGTTTGTCCCGATAAAGCAGCTCCAGCCAGACACAAGGCTGGAGGGGGAGGAAAGCAGAATGAGCTGGCCCGGCTTTGAGTTATGAAGAGATAGCAGAACTATGGGATTGAATAACAATCTTCTAGTCCCTAGAGGATTTTTTTTTAACCTTATAGTTCCCAACATGGGACAGGGGTGGAACCAAGCTAGAAATGGGTAGATTCAAACTGGACCAAGAAGTTGGTGTATGAGGCTTAAACTACGTTTGAAGCACTTGTGTGGGCTAAGCACTGTGGGTGCGGCAGTGCAGAGAGGTTGGACATGCCACCGACGCTTTTGCAGGGGATAAGCCTGTGGGTGCAGCGGTGCACAGTGAGATTAGAGATACAGTTAAAACTTTTGTGTTGGATAAGAAGTATGGGTGTGGTGGTCCAGAGTGAGGTGGGAGCTATGCCTCATAATCTTTTGTGACCCTCTTGCTAGTTGTGATGTTTCAGTATGAAGACTGGATTTTCTTCCAGCTCGTAGAAGAAAAGGGATGGACACGAATACGATGCATCATTCTAACTGTTGGCATGATCCTCACAAACTGGAAAGAGAAATTTGGAGCTAGGTGGTTTCCTTTAGCCTGCAAACCCCAATGTTCTCCTTTGTTGCCATTTGCTCAAGAAAGAACTATACTTTAAAAATGCATACAGTTACTTCCAGCTCCTACAAGGAAAGGGGAAGACATGAATAGAAAGCATCATTCTAACTGTTACCAACATTCTCATACACTGGAAAAACATATTTGGAGGTAGGTGGTTTCCTTTATCTTATAAAATCCAATGATCACCTTTGTTGCTATTCAGTCAAAAAGAAGCTTATTTTTAAAAAGGATGAGGTTTTTTGCAGCTCCTATAGGTAAATGAGTAGACAGGCATATGAAGCATCATTCTAACTGTTGTCATCATCCTCAGTCATTGGAAAAAGACATTTGGGACTAGGTGGTTTCCTTTAGCTTGTAAGCCCCAATGTTCTCCTTTGTTGCTATTCGGTCAAGAAAGAAGCCTACTTCAAAAATGTACAAATTTGTTTCCAGCTCTTACAAGAGCAACCTTCTCCCCTTGCTCTATTTATGCTTTTCTAGACAAAATGTCTATTTGCCAATGTATGCTGGGTGCGAAAATCGAGCCAGCCACAAGCTTGACTCCCTGACCATCTCCAGGAGCTACACTACTTGGAAAAAAGGATGTGTAGCTAGGACTCTTTTGTTTGAGCATTCGAGGTTATTAGAAACAGGAAATGGCCTAGGCCCAAGTTTCTTTTTCCAAAATGGGAGGATCCTGGAGACAGTCAGAATGATGCCTAGAGTTTGGGTCCATCAGTTTTCTTGCAGGAAATGGAAGCAGATGTTATATACATTTTTGAGGCCGAGACATTTTTTGATCAAAATTTAGAGTTAAAAGGTGAGCATTAGAGGTTATTAGATACAGGAAAGGACTTACCCCCAAATTTCTTTCTTCCAAAATGTGAGGTTCCTGATGACAGTCAGAATGATGCCAAGAGTTCAGGGCTAGGACTCTCCTTGCAGGAGCTGTAAGTAGATATAAGCATTTTTGAGGTTGAGCAATTTTACAGCCAAAAATTACAGATAGAAGGTGAGCACTCAAGGTTATAAGATACAAAAAAGGGCCTACCACCAACTTTCTTTTTCCAAAATGTGAGATTCCTGGAGACGATCAGAATAGTGCTGAGAGTTCAGTACTGGTGCTTTCCTTGGAGGAGCTGGAACCAGGTATAAACCAGGCCGAGAAATTTTTCAGCCAATAATTGCAGACAGAAGGCAAGCATCCAAAGTTATAAGGCAAACGAAGAGTCCTAACTCCACATCCCTTTTTCCAAAGAGTGAGGTTCCTGGAGATGGTCAGAATGATGTCTAGAGTTCAGAGCTAAGACTTTCCTTGTGGGAATTGGAAGCAGATATAAGCATTTTTTAGGTTGAGCAGTTTTTCAGCCAAAAACTGCAGATACAGTGCCAGCATTCAAATCCGTAAGATAGAGGAAAGAGCCTAGCACCAAATTTCTTTTCTCAAAGTGTCAGGTTCCTGGAGATGGTCAGAATGATGCCTAGAATTTAGAGCTAGCACTTTCCTTTCAGGAGCTGGAAGCAGATAAAAGCTTTTTTGAGGCCAAGCTATTTTTCAGACACAAATTGCAGGTACAAGGCAAGCAATCAAGGTTACAATTTAAATGAAGTAGCCTAGCCACAAATATCCTTTTCCAAAATTAGAGGTTCCTTGAGATGGTTGGAATGATGACTAGAGTTCAGGACTAGAAGTTTCCTTATGTGTTCTGGAGCACTCCAAATTCCTTCCCTCTCCCCCCTCCCCGCCACCTCCACCCCGCCTTGGGTTTGAAAGGGGAGGAGAAGGCAGCACAAAAACTGTTTTCTGCCTCCTGCCCTGCAGGATTGAGGGGGTAACAGCAAAAGGCCTTTCCCTACATGTGTGCTGACCCATCTGGAAGCCCACACTGGGAATCGGGCTGGTGTTTGGCTGGGTTTTCACGCTCAGTATAAATGGACACTTTGTCTAGAAAAGCATAAACAGAGCAAGGGAGAAGGTGCGAAGTTCCCGCCTTAGAAGAGTTCCTGCCTTAAAAAGAGTTCCCTGCCTTGACGGAGTTCCAGTTTTGCACCGTTCTCACTTCTGGACGGCTTCTACCTGTTTACATGGCTCTCAGTATTGCACCGTCCCTGCTTTTGGGCAGTTCTCCCCAATTCTGCACCATTCTGTGTACATTTGCAAGCTTGGCAAGTCCTGGGGTCCATCTGAGAGAGCTGCCAGTGGCACCTGGACCCGCCTACTCTTGGACCACACAGCAGCCGATTTCCTGGCTGCTATTCCAAACTGGGGAGANAGTTCCCGCCTTAGAAGAGTTCCTGCCTTAAAAAGAGTTCCCTGCCTTGACGGAGTTCCAGTTTTGCACCGTTCTCACTTCTGGACGGCTTCTACCTGTTTACATGGCTCTCAGTATTGCACCGTCCCTGCTTTTGGGCAGTTCTCCCCAATTCTGCACCATTCTGTGTACATTTGCAAGCTTGGCAAGTCCTGGGGTCCATCTGAGAGAGCTGCCAGTGGCACCTGGACCCGCCTACTCTTGGACCACACAGCAGCCGATTTCCTGGCTGCTATTCCAAACTGGGGAGACTACAGCAGTTTGGCTCCCCCCTGCTGCTGAGAGGCAGTGTCGCTTCCACAAACCCTGTCTTGTGTGTCTTGTGGCAGTTGCGTCTTGAAACACTTCTGACGTCGGCAGCTTTTCCACCTGCCTTGGATTTCTGCTGCATGGATCCAGACCACTGAATAATGTTTGCAGCATCAGAAGGCAGTCAAGCCACAGAGAAATCCAGCAAGGGATCATTGCCAAATACCTATTTCATCTTCGTGAATAAAGCCTGCTACTGCTCCCTTAATTCTCTGCTCAGCCTGATAGCTTTTCCATTTCCTGACTTCCTAAATCTCTAAATTACAGTATCACAGTATCACCAAGGTTGGAAGAGACCTCAAAGATCATAGAATGGTAAGGTTGGAAGAGACCTCAAGGATCATCTAGTTCCAAGCCTCTGCCATAGGCAGGGACACCTCCCACTAGTATACGTTACTCAAGGCCTTGAACACCTCCAGGGAGGGACCAGCCACAACCTCCCTGGGCAACCTATTCCAGTGCCTCACCACCCTCACTGGAAAGAACTT
>VWZE01022663.1:148984-232606 GCA_013396675.1 Eubucco bourcierii
CAGGGGGAGAATGACCTCCCTGCTCCTGCTGGCCACACTATTCCTGATGCAGGCCAGGATGCCATTTGCCTTCTTGGCCATCTGGGCACACTGCTGGCTCATGTTCAGGTGGGTGTCAATCAGCACCCCCAGATCCCTTTCTGTTTGGCTGCTCTCCAGCCACTCCCACCCCAGCTTGTAGCTCTGCTTGGGGTTGTTGTGGCCAAAGTGCAGCACCTGGCACTTGGATTTGTTGAATGCCATCCCCTTGGACTCTACCCATCTGTCCAGGCGGTCGAGGTCCCGCTGCAGAGCCCTTCTGCCCTCCAACCCAGCAACATCAGCCCCCAGCTTGGTGTCATCTGCAAATTTGCTGGTGACTGACTCGATGCCCTCGTCCAGATCATCAATGAAGATGTTAAAGAGGATGGGGCCCAGTACCGATCCCTGAGGGACACCGCTAGTGACTGGCCTCCATTTGTCCACAACATCCTGTTGAAGAACTCCTGATGGAATTAGAACCTGTACATAAATCTAAACTAGATCTGTATATAGTTTGGTGGTAGGAGCTTGCAGGAAAATAAAATAATTCTATTTTTACAATTCCTGACTCAGCCATATTAATTCCCTGCCTCCACGACATTACAGTGCAGCTTGCAGATCAGGGTAATTCCACAGCGGAATGTCTTTACAAAAAAGGATGCATAATCACAGGAGTTGATTTAATTTGGGCTCAGCAAAACTGAAAAACTTCAGAAAAAATCATAGAGAAATTAGCTGAGAATTCTGACTCTGTGGTTTGTGATTATGCTGTTGTATTTGGTTCAGTGGTGGCCCAGACACAAGCTGAATTTGAACTCTATGATAAAAGAATTCAGACTCTGGAAAAGGATTTACTAGAGGAAAAGGCAAGGAGCCAGAATATTTGGGAAAATATGCTCATGCAGTCTAGAAGCCTCACAGCTGCCTTGAAAGCTTAGGTAGAAGGAAAAATCGTAGTTTCCTCAGATGCCCATTCAGCAACCCCCCCTTTCTGCATATGAACTAAGCAATGGGGAACTGTGGGAATCAGGGAAAAAGACTGAGAATGTCCTGATAGACAATTCGGGGGAAGGGAACCCTGCCAAATGAGGCGGAAGAGACACTGCTGCTGTTGATTCAGAGGACTCTGTTGTGCCTGTCCCCATGTTTGGTGGGGCACACCCAAGTCTCTGCCCCACCAAAGATTTGAATGGGGTGCAAAACTGTTCTGCTCCNGCCACGGACTGCTAGCCACAGACTGCCAGCACTGGACAGTCACATCCTGCCTGCCTGTTGAAGGGACTTGCCTCTGCCGTAATCATGGGTACCCTGTGAGCAGCCTGATGTTTACCATGTGCTGCCCCACAATCTGCACTTCAAGGCACTACTGCAGAAGACTGCTGAAAAGAAGCCAAGGGACTATCTCTGAATTCCTACTCCACTGCCGTGAGTAGCACAGACGTTCCCTGGGGCTCCAGGTTGCCTTTGTTCTTAAGTGTGGAAAGCTATTTTTATAGCAAACCCTTTTCCAAGTTTTCTGATTTTCTCTGAATTACTAAATTCCCTGTAGAAGCATCCTTGTGAAAGATTTTCCCAACCAAATGTCTGAACCCCATCTAATTAATTTTATATACAGTTGTGGGTGGGGTTTTCTGGAAATAAAATAACTGTATATTTTATAATTCCTGCCTTGTGAATTCCCACAACCAAGCCACTGCACTGCAAAAGCTAAAAAGAACACAACTCACAAAACCCCCAGGTCCAAACCAGAGAGGGTCTCTCCAGTAGCGAGTGGAGAAGATAGTTCCGGTGAGGAGGACACTGTGGGACAAAAAAGCGTGCTGCCAGTGACTAAAACCCCAATTTTGGACACCAAACGTGGCAAATAGGCTGCCCAGGGAGGTGGTGGAGTCACCGTCCCTGGAGGTGTTCAAGGCAGGTTTGGACGTGGCACTTGGTGCCATGGTCTAGTCTTGAGGTCTGTGGTAATGGGTTGGACTTGATGATCTTTGAGGTCTCTTCCAATCCTGGTGACACTGTGAAATGCGGCGCTGCCACCACTATTAGTAAGTGTTACACAGTCACTCAGCTGCACGATTTGCAAATTAAATACCTGAGGGAGCCAGGTGACTCAGTGGCAGAATAGGTCTGTACAGTGTCCCAGGCTGGCTAAGATAAGGTATTTTTCAAATATGCTGGTCCTGAACTCTAGGCATCATTCTGACCATCTCTAGGAACCTCACGACATGGCCTGTTCCTGTAGCTTATAACCTCGAATGCCTCTCTTCTAAGTTCACTTCTTGACCAAAAACTTGCTCGGTCTCAAAACTACTTATATCTGCTTCCACCTCCAGCAAGGAAAGTTCTAGCCCTGAACTCTAGGCATCTAACTATCCCCAGGCACCTCATACTTTGGAAAAAGAAATTTGGAGGTAGGCCCCTTCCTTTACCTTATAATGAATCATCGCCCTGTATATGCGATTTTGAGGTTGAACAATTTTTCGGCCAAAAACGGCCAATAGATGGAGAGCACTCAAGGTTATAAGATACAGGAAAGGGCCTAGCATCAAATCTCTTTTTGCAAAGTCTGAGGTGCCTGGAGATGGTCAGAATGATGCCTACAGTCCAGGGCTAGCACTTTCCTTGCAGGAGCTGGAAGCAGATATAAGTTTTTATGAGATCAAGTAATTTCTCAGCCAAAAATTGCAGATACAAGGCAAATATTTGAGGTTATAAGCCACTGAAAAGGGCATATCCCCAAATTTGTTTTTTCCAATGTGTGAGTATTCTGGTGATGGTCAGAATTATGCCACAAGGTCAGAGCTAGCACTTTCTCTGCAGGAGCTAGAAGCAGATATAAACATTTTTGAGCTGATCAATTTATCATTCAAAAATTGCAGGTAGAAGGCAAGCAATTGAGGTTATAAGTCACAGCAAAGTGCCTAGTCCCAAACTTCTTTTTCCAAAGTGTGAGGTTCCTGGAGATAATCAGAATGAAGTTTAGAGTTCATGGTTAGCACTTTCCTTGCAGGAGTTGGAAGGAGATGTAAGCATTTCTGAAGCTTAGCAATTTTTCAGCCAAAAACTGCAAATAGATGGTGAAGATTTGAGGTCATAATCCATAGAAAAGCTCCTAGTCTCAAATTTCTTATTCCAAAGTTTCAGGTTCCTGGAGACAGAATGATGGCTAGAGTTCATGGCTGGCACTTTTCTTGCAGAAGCAGGAAGCAAATTTAAGAATTTTTGTTGTCAATCAATTTTTAGGCCAAAAATCTCACATAGCATTTGAAGTGATGGGCAAAATGAAGTGGCCTAGCTCCAAAATTCTTTTTCCAATGAGTGAGGTTCCTGGACATGGTCAGAATGATGCCTGGAGTTCAGGGTTAGCAGTTTCCCCACTCAAATGGCAGTGGAGTCTGTATTTGACTCCATCTCTTCCTGTTTCATAGAATCATAGAATCGTTTGGGTTTGAAGGGATCTCCAAAGCTCATCCAGTCCAGCCCCCTTGCAGTCAGCAGGGACATCCTCCACTGGATCAGTTTGCTCACAGCCTTGCCAGCCTCACCTTTAATATCTCCTGGGATGGGACCTCAACCACCTCCCTGGGCAACCTGTTGCAGTGTTCCACCACCCTCATGCTAAAGAACTTTTTCCTCACAATCTAATCTAAATCTGCTCTGATCTAATTTCAAATCATTGCCTTCATTCTGTCACTGCAGGCCTTTACAAACAGTCCTTCTGCAACTTTCTTGCAGACCCCTTCAGCTACTGCCAGGATGCTTTTAGGTCTGCCTGGAGCCTTCTCTTCTCCTTGCAGGAGCTGGAAGCAGATATAAGCACTTTTGAGTCTGAGCAATTTTTCATCAAAAAAAATCAGATGGTATACTATGGAAAGAAGCAAGGATGGTGCCTGGTTCTCACTGCTGTAGCTCAGCAGAAAAACTGCAGACACTGTGAGGTTTGCAAAGGAATAATTCCTGCGGTGACAATAATGTACAGTCACTGCAAGCTGCTCTATGCAAGGCACGGAGAGATGACCAACAGTAAGATGTGGGGCCCAAAGGGTGCCAAGGACTTCTGAGAGGTCCCCTATGAGTTCTGTACAGCATAGGCTGCTAGCTGTATGCCATGAGCATCCCCAGCCAGCAAATTTGCTAGAGACTAGTGGAGTTCCCAGTGTCTCTTTGAACTGAATGATCCAAGACCTAGGTGGTAAAGTCAGCAGCAGAAATTTTATAGCCTCTTACTAAGCTATTAGAGGCATGAGCCAGAATCCCAGGCTGCTGTTTTTTTGGAGCCTCAGATTAAAGAATGCTAATGCCTGCACCAAACTGTATAAACGAGATGCAAATGCTGCTCAGACATCAAAGGGCCTGGAAACACACTTGGAAGCTTGACCTTGCCCAGCCTGCAGAGTGGAACCATTGCTAAGCACAGCTGTTGTCAATTCTCTTGTACCAGTCCTGCACACAGTTAAGATGCAGACAGATAGGGATGAGCAATACACAGCAAACTGGATCGGGACAAATTGTCCTTCCCTGTAGAAAGGGCCTCTAAAGTTCTTGCCAAACATGCACTGCCACCTCTCTCACAGCCAGAGCTTTCTTACTGCTGTTAGCAATAGCTGTTAGAGCCCTGCAGGACAGAAGACAGGAGAAAGTTGGAACATCTTAGTAGCAGAAGATGACTGAAAATACATCTGGCAAATACACTGGCAAAATGCTGCTGTTCTCTATCAAGAGGTGAAGTCTATCCTGTGCAGGCAAAGTCATGCCTCAAACACCAAACAAACTGGACTTGTCTGTCACACCAGGCTGATGATTTCCACCAGCAAAACTTCACCAGCCACAACACAGCAGAAACCTGTAGGATATACCTGGGTCAGGGCAATCCTGGACTTCAACATGGGCTGGGGGATGAGGAGACTGACAGCAGCCCTGCAGAAAAGGACTCAGGGGTGCTGGTGGGTGAGAAGCCAGACAGGAGCCAGCAGTGTGAGCTTGGAGCCCAGAAGGCCAATGGCAGCCTGGGCTGAATTAAAAGCAGTGGGGCCAAAGATGGAGAGAAGGGATTCTGCCATTCTGCTCTGCTCTGATGAGACCTCAGCTGCAGTGCTGTGTCCAGCTCTGGAGCCCTCAACACAGGAAGGACATAGACCTAATGGAGCCTGTCAAGAATCCCTTCCCAGCTTTCTTGTAGACTCCCTTCAGGTACTGCAAGGCTGCTCTAAGGTCTCCCCAGAGCCTTCTCTTCTTCAGGCTGGACAGCCCCAACTCTCCCATCCTGTCCCTATTGGGGAGGTTCTCTAGTCCACTGATTATCACAGTATCACCAAGGTTGGAAGAGACCTCAAAGATCAAGTCCAACCCATTACCACAGACCTCAAGACTAGACCATGGCAGCAAGTGCCACGTCCAAACCCGCCTTGAACACCTCCAGGGATGGTGACTCCACCACCTCCCTGGGCAGCCCATTCCAGTAGCCAATGACTCTCTCAGGGAAGAACTTTCTCCTCACCTCCTGGAATGTTCAGAGCTCCAAAATACAAACTTCTTCCAGTCTGGCATGAATTTATGCAACACAGAACTCATCACAATCACCAAAGTCTCAACCAGGATAGAGAAAAGAGGTCTTGAGCCTGGTGGAAGGTGTCCCTGCCCATGGCAGGGGGTTGGAACTAGATGATCTTCAAGGTCTCTTCCAACTCAAACCATTCTGTGAATCTATTATTTTTATCCTTGTGCTTTTATCTGCTATTGAGGTCACATCCCCTCTAAGATCAGTGGTGTTGATCAGCATCAAGACCATTCCACTAGCATGTCCTGCATTTGGTGGCTGCCTCAGGTGCACCGTTAGACTAATGACAGCCTCCAAAGGGCTGGCACACCTGATCCAACTTACACTTATTTAACACAATGAAATTAGTCTCAGGTGAAAGCACCTGCAGGAGCAGGACCTTCACTGCTAGAGCAAACCTTGGAACAGAGAGGGGAGAAATGCACAGTAGGAGAGTGGTGCCCTACCAGCAAGGACCTGCTCCTGATCCTGGTGCAGCAGAGGACAGTTAAGCAAATCACATCCTTCAAGCAAGCACTGCCTGTGCTGTTTGCAGATACATAAGTTGTTCCCACAGCTGGCTGCACTTCACTTGGTGCTTAAGGAAAGCTGTAGACAGAGGATGCAAGAGCAGAGGGTTTGCTTTCTGGAATCATCGTGTCCTAAGTGGCATTCCAGGTACCTCCATCAACTGCATATGAGAAAAAGGAGGTCAGAAGAGCTGTGCTGGGTTCACTTCTGCTCTTCATCTCCTGTGGACACTTTACATGTGAATTTAATACCAAAATGATACCAGAGCAGGTTCCACTCTTGATAGCATGAGATCACAACCTGCCTAGTGCCACTCTGCTGGGAGCCTTTCTTTTCCTAAGAGCTGTTACGTGTTGAAAGGATGCCAAGTGACAGGGCCTGAAATGCAGCAAGCGACATTTGTTTCTTACACCTATTATGTTTGTGGAGAATCAGGAAGGCACCAGAACCTGAACCTGCCTTCCCGCCAGCCCACAAAGAAGGATGATAATCCACATTGTTTCAGGAGGCAGTCTATTAGAGGTATTTAAACCTGCTCCTCACAGGAACGTGGCCCTTCAGGTGTCCAGAGAGGCAGGAGAAAGGTTTCTGTACCGTCCATGTGGGCTCCAGGTTTATTCCCCTTGGAGAGAAGCTCTCCAGCCTCCTCTGCAAAGGAGAGGAGACACTTCCATAGAATGGTTTAGGGTTAAAGCTCATCTAGCTCCAGCTCCCCTGCCATGGGCAGGGACATCTCCCACTACAGCAGGTTGCTCAAGCCCTCAATCCAACCTGGCCTTGAACACCTCCAGGGAAAGGGTATCCACAACATCCATGGACAACCTGTGCCAGTGTCTCACCACCCACACTGGAAAGAATTTCTTCTTCATCTCCAGCCTCAACCTGTCCTACTCAAGCTTCTATCCATTGTCCCTCGTTCTGTCCCTACAAGCCCTTTTCAAAAGTCCCTTCAGGCCCCGGAAGGCTGCTCTAAGGTCTCCCCAGAGTCTTCTTCTCCAGGCTGAACCACCCCAGTTCTCTCGGCCTGTCCGCATAGGAGAGGTTCTCCAGCCCCCACGATCACCTTCGTAGCCCGCCCGCAAGCAGGTGATGGGTGTCCCGGGCTGGGCCGCCCAACGGAGCAGAAGACATCCGACGAGAAGCCGCAGCTGCCCCAGCGGGCTGCCGAGGCAACGCGGGGCCGCGCTTGGGGCTGCTGCTCCGTTACCTGCAGGAGCGGCTGGGTGCCGGCACTCCCGGCTGCTGGGGGAGCCCGAGCCCGAGCCCGAGCCCGAGCCCGAGCCCGAGCCCGAGCCCGAGCCCGAGCCCGAGCCCGAGCCCGAGCCCGCCCGGGTGGCTGAGGTAAGCTGGTGAGGCAGCCTCTGCCCCGAGGTCGCTGGCGGCACAGGTGACCCTGATGAGCCGGACGCGTCCGGCGCGGGGCTCAGCGCCGGGAGGAGCTTTAATCGGGCCGGGCCGGGCTGGGCTACCCCAGCATGGACGGGGTGGACGCGCAGGAGGAGCAGGCTCCTGAAGGGCTGGGTAAGGAGCGGGAGTGGGGTGCTCGGGTGCCCGCTCTCGTGCGTGGGCGTCAGGGAGGCACCCGGCACGACCCTAATGAGCAGCCCTGGGGGGCTCCGGTGCCTTTTGCGCTCTGCTGTCCCTGCTGCGGGCCTGCGGTGGCGAGGGCCGGTAGCTGGTCGGGGAGGCAGCTCTGCGGTGCCCTCGCCCCGGGGGGAAGCTGCCGTTCAGCGTGTGGGGCCTCAAGGGTGCTGGGGGCAATGGGTGCTGCTCGGGCCGGTGCCTGTGAGGTCGAAGTGTCCCCTGGCAAGCCGGTGTGAGGGTTGGGGGCAAGTGGTCTTCACTTTGTGTCAGTCATGCTGAGGGGTTACTGCTGCCTCTCGAGTTTCCAGGCTGCTGGCCCTTGCTACCTATGCCTGCTGGCCCGTTTGCACCCTCCTCGTCTGAGTTCGCAGGGTTGGAGCTGCGAAGCTGATGTTTCTTCGTGTGTGTGTGTGTGCGCGCTCAGGTTGCTCTGCACCGAGCCCTCAAAACAACTTTAAAACTCTTGCTGGCGTTGTGTGAGGGTCACCTTGTTCCAGGAGTGGTGAAGAAAGAGGTTATGAGAGGAGCTTTGCGCCTAGTTTGTGCCCTTTCAGCAGCTCACAGCCAGTTAAAATCCCTTCTCTTTAAGGTTAAATTTATCTGAGAGCAGGACAAAGCGAAGCAGGGTCTGGTCTCCTGTCATAGGAATTATGGGAGGAAGGGCTGGGTTGGTAATTCCTGAGTTGTTACTATGAAGGTCTGCATTTCTCCTGTCTTTATTTTCACCTCAGGCTTTGGCTTTGGTAACTCAAGTTGTGTATAAACCTTGGCTGTGTGATTTAGGCATAGAGACAGCAGTTTGCTTTCATTGGGGAATTGGTTGCTGTAGATGTGAGGATCAAGTTCTTTAGGACGAGAGTTCTGGAACACTGCAACAGGTTGCCCAGGGAGCTAGCTGAGGCACCATCTCTGGAGATATTCCAGGTGAGGCTGGACAGGGCTCTGGTCAACCTGATCCAGTGGAGGATGTCCCTGCTGAGTGCAGAGGAGTTGGAGTGGGTGACCTCCTGGATGTCCCTTCCAACCCAGACCATTCTATGCTGTAAAGGTTCCAGGTATCAGCCTCTCTCTCTCTGCTGCAGTTACAAAGTACATGCAGAAGAGTTTAAAACATGCTTTTGTGGTGGAAGCAGCTGCAGGTGTTTGCACAGAGGTAAAAATAAGTAAAAAGCCTTCTCGGCTCAAAGCACTGTGCTGGAAATGCTGCTCCTGGTTTAAGGCAGGAGAGTGACAGGATGGGTGCCATTTGAAAATAGTTTTTGATACGATGAGCAAGGCAAGTTCAGAGGCAGCGAGGGTGGAGGAGAAAGATCTGTAGAACATACAGAGCTTCTGCCTCACTCGGCTCCTAGAATCATGGAATAGTTTAGAGTGAAAGGGACCTCCAGGCTCATCCAGTTCCAACCCTCCTGCCATGGTCAGGGACACCTTCTCCTAGACCAGGGTGCTCAAGGCCTCATCCAACCTGGCCTTGAACACTTACATGGAGAGGGCATCCACAGCCTCCCTGGGCAACCTGTTCCAGTGTCTTACCATCCTCACTGCCAAGAATTTCTTCCTAATTTCAAGTCTCAATCTGCCTTCCTCAAGCTTCAGTCCATTCCCTCTCATACTATCACTACAAGCCCTTGTCAAGAGTCCCTTTCCAGTTTTCTTGTAGCCCTCTTCAGGTACTGGAAGGCTGCTCTAAGGTCCCCCTGGAACCTTCGCTTCTCCGGGTTGAAAAGCCCCGGGTCTCCTATCCAGTCCCCATAGGTGAGATTCTCCAGCCCTCTGGTCACATTTGTGGCCTTCCTGTGGACCCATTCCAACAGTTCTGCCAACAGGCTACTCATACTTTCCTCTTTCAAGACAGAGGCAGATAAAGGATTTTGGTTTTATTATTGTACTTTCTGTTCTTAAGAATTTTAATAACTTTTCTTGTCCCTTCTTAAGTAACAGAAATTGTGCAGATTAGGACATTCTGAGACAGGGGAAAGGGGGGGGGGGCAGTTCTTGTTTTGGAAATGCAGGTCTGAACTGAGAAAGCAGAACATTGCTTACTTCAATTACTTCTCTCTTCTCCTGACCTGTGTTCTTCCAGTCAGACTCTTAATGGGATGCTCTTTGTGCTGTTGGTTAAACTTGGTGAGACCTCTTCATCTATTTTTACCCCTTAGCCACTTGTTTTATTTCTTAGCTTGTAAATCTGTTGTTCCCATGTGCAGAAAACTGCAGCTGCAGTTATTAGAAGGCAGTTACTACAAGTTTGTACAATTAATCATTGAGGTTTTTCTTTACATGGTCAGCTTGAGTAGGGTAGAAACAGAAGCCTCTGTAAATCACAAAGTCATTGTGATGACTTGTCAAATAATCAGTTGTCAAACAATCCCTGGTGACACAGCAGACCACAATTTTGCTTGTGCTTTTCTTTTACCCATTTTAATAAGGTGAAACTCAGTGTCTTTCAGTCATTGATTTTTTGTTTTGTTTTTTGTTTCAGGGACCTTTTATTTATTTATTTTTTGCTTTTCTCCCTAGGGTTCTTTTAATGATTAGCCATTAATCCATTTAAGCCATTGATTTTAGGTCTGCTTCTTATTTCAGGGACCTCTTTGATCCCTGGTGCCCTTTTCCCACCTCCCTATTTGTAATACTCAAGCTTCCCTTTGTCTTCTGTGCCTGGAATTATTTTAGCAGGCATCTTCACTCTCAACATGAGGCTTTTTTCTTCTCAGATATTTGAGTATCTCCATCTCTTTGCTTTCCCATCAGCTCTCTGCTTTGCTGTCACTCTCTTGTTTTGAGCTCTTTAGTCCTTTTCACTGCTGGCTTTCACCATCTTTTGTTTTCCTTCTCCCATAACTTTCTCTCCAGACACATCTGGCTTGGACAATGTGCATGTAGTGTGCTGGGGATGGGGGGGTGTTGATTTTCTCTTTTCCCTTGTAGGGTGGAAGTGCCATAAGGATACGTCACTGAACACCAGGAACTGTGTGGGAGATGATGATGCTGCCAGTAGTTGTGGTACAGGCAGCAGTGCACTGTCTGCAGGCCAAAGCACAACCACAAGGGACAAAGGTGAAGATACCTTGGCCAGAGAAGATGGGATCAGCCACAGCAGAAGTGAAATGTGCACTGAGAAGGCATCTGGTGGGGCTCCTGGAGACCTCTGCAAGCAGGATGTGTGTGGCCCAGCTGCTCACCAGTCATTCAAATGTGCTTCAGCCAAGACTGCAACTCGGCAACTCTACAAGGTGTCTTCAGTCCTGAGATCTGGAAGTAGCCACTATGGAACCAAGGGGAAAAAAATGTTACTTGAGAATCCAGAAATTCTGCCACGGGTCAGGAAGAAGACACGGACCTTGTACACTGCAGGTAGATACCCCTGGGGGACTTGCTGGCAGGCAGTGGTGCTGGCGTTTCCTTCACCATGGCGAAGGCACAGCCTGGTGGTGCCGCAGAAGGCTGCGTAGGGACTGCCTAGAAGGGCCTGTGGTGATAGGATGAAGGGCAGTGGTTTGAAACTGGAGTGCGAGAGATTAAGGTTGAACATCAGGAGAAAGTTCTCCACAGTGACAGTGGTGAAAAACTGGAACAGGCTGCCCAGGAATGTGATTGAGGCCACATCCCTGAAGGCATTCACAGTGGGACTTGCTGTGGCCCTGGGCAGCCTGTTCTAGTTGGAATTGTCCTTACTGAGTGCAGGAGGATTGGACAAAGGTGACCTAGGAGGGTCCCTTCTAACCCCATATGATCTGTGAAGTGCTGCAGCTGGCATTGCAATGCACTCTGAACAGAGAGACAGGTGAAAGTTTCTTCAAACAGAGGTTACTAAGTTGCTTATCATTGAAATTATTACTATGGCTTTTCTTTGGCTTATTGTGGAAGAAGATTTTTGTTATTTTTATGGGTTAGTTTCTTTTAAAAACTTATTTTACGTCGTTCATGTATTTCAAAGTACCAAAAAACCCAAACAAACACTTCATTTTATTTTATTTTGGTTTTCCTCTCTCTTTGTTTTGTTGGTGTTTTTTTTTTGAGGGGTCTGTTTTCTTATCACATACTTCCCACCTCTCTCTCTCTCTCTCTGAACAATGGATCATTTCCAGAGCAGCTGAAAGAGCTGGAGAAGAAGTTCCAAGAGGACCACTACCCTGACAATGAGAAGAGGAGAGAGATAGCTGCTGTGGTTGGTGTGACTCCACAGAGGATCATGGTAAGGTCAGGGTGGGTGAAGGTGCTGCCCTCTGCCTCTGTGCAGGACCAGGGACTGGTGAGTAGGAAAGGAATATCATGAGTGATGGCACAGAGACTGCACCTGCCTCAGGTGTCAAGAGAAGAAAGATATCTAAAAGGCATCATCAGTGCACAACCATCTACCCACTCAAATGGCAGTGGAGTCTCTGTTGACTCCATCTCTTCCTGTTTCATAGAATCATAGAATGGTTTGGGTTTGAAGGGATCTCCAAAGGTCATGCAGTCAGCAGGGACATCCCACCTGGAGTACTGTGTGCAGTTCTGGAACCCTCAGCACAGGAAGGACATGGAAGTGTTGGAGCGGGTCCAGAGGAGGGCCACAAAGATGATCAGAGGGCTGGAGCAGCTCTCCTATGAGGACAGGCTGAGGGAGTTGGGGCTCTTCAGCCTGGAGAAGAGAAGGCTTCGAGGGGACCTGATAGTAGCCTTCCAGTATCTGAAGGGGGCCTACAGGAAGGCTGGGGAAGGATTATTTACAAGGTCCTGCAATGACAGGACAAGGGGCAATGGGCTTAAACTGGCAGAGGGGAGATTTAGACTAGATGTTAGGAGGAAGTTCTTTACAGTAAGGGTGGTGAGGCACTGGAACAGGTTTCCCAGAGAGGTTGTGGATGCTCCCTCCCTGGATGTGTTCAAGGCCAGATTGGATGAGGCTTTGAGTAACCTGTACTAGTGGGAGGTGTCCCTGCCTATGGCAGGGGGTTGGAACTAGATTATCCTTGAGGTCCCTTCCAACCTTACCATTCTATGATTCTTTGATCCTCCACTGGATCAGGTTGTTCACAGGCTTGTTCAGCCTCACCTTGATTATCTCCTGGGATGGGGCCTCAACCACCTCTCTGGGCAATCTGTTGCAGTGTTCCATAACCCTCATGCTAAAGAACTTGTTCCTCACATTCAGTCTCATTCTGCTTTGCTCTCATTTCAAACCATTGTCCTCATCCTGTCCCTGCAGGCCTTTGCAAACAGTCCCTCTGCAGCCTTCTTGCAGCCCCCTTCAGGTACTGGCAGGCTGCTCTTAGGTCTGCCTGGAGCCTTCTCTTCTCCAGGCTGAACAACCCTAGTTGCCCGAGCCTGTCCTCATAGTAGACCCCTGATCATTTTTGTGGCCCTCCTCTGGACCTGCTCCATCAGGTCCATGTTCTTCCTGTGTTGAGGGCTGAGGCTGTAGAGATCATGGACAACAAAGGAAAGTGGTGTTTGGAGGTGTATTTCTGCTCTTCTCTTTCTGGCTGCAATGAATCTTGCAGATTCTCTGGAAGAAATGTTTCTTGAGGTTGCTTTATTTTGGAAGAAAGTTTTTATAGAATGGTTTGGGTTGGAAGGGACCTCCACAGGTCATCTAGTCCAACCTCCCCTGCAGGTTCCTGTCTTAGTGATGTGTGGAAATAGTCATTGCACTCTCTTAATGTTCTTTTTTTTTTCCCTTTACCAGATCTGGTTCCAGAATCGTAGAGCAAAGTGGCGAAAAGTAGAGAAATGGAGGATGAGGAACAACGACAGCGGCAAATGTCCAACATCATCAGTTCTGTCCGTGCCATTTGAGACAGATTCTTATGGGTGAGGGCTCTCAGTTCTCCACAACAGACACCTAATGCATTCAATGTATCCTTTGCCACTTCCCCTTTATATTTAAGCTATGGAGTTGAGCCTTCATCACCTGTCTATTTTCCATCCTGATGGACACTCCTAAGAACACTTTTGCTTGACCTGCAGCACTTCTGAAATCAAACTGTTGCAATCCCTCTACTGGGGTCATGTAGGGCATGAGGCAGAAAAGGTCTGTGGAATCACCTCTTCATTTTCAGTTTCTATGACTGTGTTGGCCGGGTGCTTTTTATGCACTTGGGTTCTTTTATCCCACCACTTCTTTCCATTTATATGGATTTTTTTGGTTTGGTTTTTTTCTTGGTAATGGAGATAATGTTTGCTTAGATCCATTTCACAAAGACTTTTAAACAGAATTAAATCTAGAACCTTTGCTAGGTGAGCAGGGGATGTTTACTTGGGGTCAGGGAGTATGGGACAGGATAGAAGGTCTTTCAACAGTGAGGGTGGGTAGAAATTAGTCTGCAGAGGGGAGGCATTCATCATAATCTGGAGTGACAGTCATTCTGTGAAGAAAACAGAATGAAAAGAGAGAAACTGAGTGAAAGATTTGTGACCACCTGCCTCTTTTCACCATCCTGTCCCTGCTGCCTGTTCTTTCCTAGTATCCCAGGGCTGGTGATGCAACAGCCCTTGCACTGTTTCTCCTTGCACTCTCAAGCCAGCCAGCACTTTCCCTTTCCTCCTGCTAATGATCTAGGGTTTGCCTAGACAGTTAGAGTGTGTGCTTTGTCATAATGCCTTGTTTTGTCCTCTGGTCCCTGCTGATTACCTTTATTTACCTTCAGGGCACCTCCATTGCCTGGCATTGCTCATGATGGGTCTGCCATGCTGAGTGCAGACACTGCACCTGGGAGCTACTCCAGCCAGCCCAGTGGACATCCTGTACCACTTGCCTCTTCCTCAGGTGAGAGCCTCTATCAGCACAAGTATTTTGCATAGCCACAGCGTTGGCTGGTGGTGCTGGTAGGTTCCAAAATGTGTTAGGGAAGATTGTGTGACTGCTCTGTGCCATCAGTAAAGAAGTGACACCAAGTTTGACAACTCTCAGCTACTGCAGCATCCCAACATGGTGGTGGCTCTGTTCTAGTGCAGTGCTGGGGTCTGTTGTCTTTACTCACTTTCTCAGTGATCTGGCTGAAGTGATTGAGTGCATCCTCAGGATTTTGTAGATGACACCAAGCTGGGTGGCTGTATCACAGAATCACAGAAACATCCAGGTTGGAAAAGACCCTCAGCATCATCAAGCCCAACGTATAACCACCCTAATCTACAAGATTCTGCCTACTCACCCTCTGTGAAATCTACCCAGCTGTCTTCTGTATCAAGTAAAGGAACTGAAATTCCCATTGCTTTCTGGACTCTGTAGGTACTAGCAATATCACCTGTAGTCACTTACTGTGCAAGCTCTTTAAGGTTACTGGTTACTCTCTCTGCCAAGTGCAGCTTTCTGTAAGGTGCACTCAGAAAGCAAAATGTTTTAGGTGGTGGTTTTGTACTGAGTCATCCATTTTGAACATCCTGGAGCTCTCTTAGAAGCTTTGCTGATTCATCAAGTTTCCTCTGGAAGATTTCAGCTTCCTTGGCATCAAACTCTTCTACAGGCATGCCAAAGTTTGTAACTGCTTTGAGTGCTCTAAGTCTGTCATTGATATCAGCATCTAACCTGGCAGCAATATCAGTTTCCATAATCTTCACATCTTTGATTGCATCACTTCTTTCATGTGGCCCTTCAGCTTCCTCCAGTGGCGTTTCTAGTTCACGGAGAGCTCTAGAATGTCCTCTCTTAGTTAGAACATCAAGCAAAATGTCAGCCATTAGGAAAGGATAGTCTTGTGATTTTTATCAGAAAATCATGAATGCTGAAAGATCCTTGATCAGGGTCCTCCCCATACGTTGGATAGGTTAAGTCAGAATCTTCTTTGTTTATGTTGGTAAATGTAGATTCACATGTTGGGGCATAGGAACTATATGGTCCATAATTCAAATATGTCACCAGAGTAACCTTTTCTTTTATCATCTTTGAACCCCTGTAATGTATTAATTCCTGACTGAAGTCTCCCTGCTGTCATACCCAGTTTACAGGGCAGTAGCCTGGTTCTCCTGCAGTAAGGTCAGCTGGATTGAGAAGGCCCAGAGTTGTGGTACCATCTGGTTTTCCTCTTTCAAATTCACGCTGGCCATTTGCAAGCCGTCTTGTTAACTTCCCTCCAGACTCTCTAACAATGTGACTAATGGCCATCTGCTAGAGGGTAGGAAGGCTTTACAGCAGGGTCCAAACAGGCTAGACCCACAGGCCAAGGCTAATTGCATGAAGTTCAACAAGGCCAAGTGCCAGGTCCTGCACTTGGGTCACAACAACTCCATGGTAAGCTACAGGCCTGGGGATGTATGTCTGGAAAACTGCAGCTTTGAGAGGGAGCTGGGTGTATTTGTTGACAGTTGACTGAGCATTAGCCATCAGTGTGCCCAGGTGGCCAAGAAAGCAAATGGCATCCTGGCTTGCATTAGAAACCCTGTGGCCAGCAGAGACAGAAGGTGATCATCCCCCTGTGCCCAGTGTCGGTGAGGCCACACCTGGAGTGTTGTGTTCAATTCTGGGCCCCTCACTGCAGGAAGGACATTGAGGGGCAGGAGTGTGTCCAGAGAAGGACAATGAAGCTGGAGAAGGACCTGGAGCACCTGGGTTTTGGGAAACATCTAAAGGAGCTGGGGGTGTTCAGTCTGGAGAAGAGGAGGCGGAGGGAAGACCTTACTGCTCTCTACAGCTGCCTGAAGGGAGGTTGAAGCAAGGAGGGGGCAGCTTCTTTGTGACAACCAACAGGACTAAAGGAAATGGTTCCAAGCTGTGCCAGGGGAGTTCAGTCTGGATATTAGGAAATATTTTTTTCACCAAAAGGGTTCTCAAGCATTGGAATTGTCTTCCCAGGGCAGTGCTGGAGTCACCATCCCTGTGGCTGTTTCAGGATGTGTATCCCTGTGACCTGCTGTTTAGGGACATAGTTTAGTGTTGACCCCTCAGTGATGGGTGAAAGGTTGGACTGGATGATCTTGGAGGTCTCTTCCAGCCAGAGATACCCTGTGGTTATGCTCCTTGTGGCAGACACACACATCCTATGGTCTGGGTTAGACTGCAACGTTCTGACTGCAACTTGTAGTCGAGTAAGCTGTAGGAGATCAGGTGCACTGGATCAACTGTTTGGGTTGTAGAGCCTCTCTCAGCTACACCACACCTTTAAATCTCCAAAGGAGGTTCCTTGATTTCTCTAGCCAGTGCTGTTTGCCACTGTGTGCAAGACGTGGAGGGTGTGAGACATCTGAGTTCTGCTGCAGTGTTACTAAAACTCACTGGGGTGTGCTGTTGGCCTTGCTTTCTACCTGAGCTGCGTTCAGCCTTTAAAAGGTTGATTACAACCCAAAGGGAGGATTTGTTGGATTGTGTATTCACGTGTTGGAGGATCAGAGCGTTCCCTAGAGTCAGGAATGTTCCTTAAAGCATTTCCTAGACAGATTTTACTTTCCCAAGTTAGCACAACTCGAACGTATATCCTAAATGATGAGGGCTTTCACCACTTCCTTAGGGACAGATATCCCAAGCTAAAGATGTGCTAACAAGTGGTGCTGTTCTGTCTTTTCCTGCATCCCAGAGTAACTAATTCTTTTGGATTCCATGCCATTATTTCCCCTCCTCATTGTATTCCAGATAGAAAAGGTTATTATTATGAAGGGCAGCTCTATGCGAGTCATTTTCTAATGATTCCCAGAATCTAATGTTGTTGTTTTGGTTGTTTGGTTGTTTTTTTTATAGTGCTGGTACCTTAAAAGTCCTTTGGCATTGCAGAAATCCTATAGCTGCTTGTACTAAGAAATAGATTTCTATGCTGAAAGTACTTAATTGAAGTACTTTCTTGGTGATTTAGCACTTCTGTCCTTTAACTTTGCCTGTCAAGGACTGCTTTTAATCCTTAGAGTCATTCAACCAAGATTACAGTAATTTAATTCCAGTTTTTCCACTTGTTCTTGCAGCAGAGTAAATATGGTCCAAGAGTTCGGATAAGTCACTGCTTTCCAGAATGATGAAACTGTGCAGACTGAGCCTTGTGGTTAATTAGATAAAGATTGAGTGGTTTAGGGTGGAAGGGACCTTAAAGATCATCTAGTTCCAACCCCTCTGCCACGGGCAAGGACACCTCCTGCTAGCCCAGGTTGCTAAGGGCCTCATTCAACCTGGCCTTGAAGACCTCCAGGGAGAGGGCATCCACAGCCTCCCTGGGCATCCGGTGTCATTGGACCCTCACTGGAAAGAATTCCTTCCTAATCTCCAGTCTCAGTCTGCCCTCCTTAAGCTTCAGTCCTTTCCCTCTCGTCCTATCACTACAAGCCCCCATAAAAAGTTCCTTCCCAGCTTTCCTGTAACCCACTTCATGTACTGGAAAGCTGTTCTAAGGTCTCTCCAGAGCTTGAAGTAGCTGAACTGCCCCAACTCTCTCAACCTGTTCTCATAGATATTGTAAAATAATTCAATTTAGGAAAACAGCCCATCTCCTTATGCCCTACACTTGTCTTCAGAGCTCTCCTGCTTCCTGAACTACACCTGCAGACATGCTCTGTAGTAGAGGGAATAGGTCTGATAGAGAAATAGTTTCATTCAGGGATGAGGATCCTGTCACCTATCTGTGCTGAACTATTTCTTTCTGGGGAAACCTACACGCAGGGATGCAATTATCCATGTGGATGCAGTTCTCCATGTGGAAAAAACTCAAATCTTCCTGATGAGGAAGCAATGTCCTATCTTAATTCTGTGTGCAATGTGTAAGGAAGGAAAAAGGGGCAAGTTAAGGTCCTTGACAGTGGACTTGTGTGCGTGTGTCAAGATAAGTGATACAGGCACCTGCTTTTACTTCTGGAGTCCTTAAAACTTCCTGCTGACTGCCACCTACTGCATTTACTGGTTGAACATCAGGAGGAAGTTCTGCACGGTGAGAGTGGTGAAATACTGAAACAGGCTGCCCAGGGATGTGATTGAGGCCCCATCCCTGGAGACGTTCAAGATGAGACTTGCTGTGGCCCTGGGCAGCCTGATCTAGTTGGAAGTGTCCTTGCTGAGTGCAGGAGGGTTGGACAAAACTGGCCTTGGAGAGTCACTTCCAATCCAATGCAATGTGTGAAGTGCTGTTGCTAGCACTGCAATGCACTCTGCATTACTGCATTTACTGTATTTGTATCTAGCTTTTATCTGCAACACAAGCACCCTGTGCTTGCCTGAGCTCTTCAGTGTTAAGAATATGTTAAAGATGCAAAAGGTATTTCCTTCAGTGTGAAGGGAACAAGCTTCCTCTTGTACTTTTTAAAACATTCTGGGAATTTGTTTGTCATCTAAGGCTGGTAAATGCTTTCCAGATACAGATCTCTTTGGAGAAAGATGAAAGGACAACAAAAGTGCCCTTTTCTAAATCACTTGGCAGAAAAGGGACATGCTCTGCTAGTGCATGTGAAGTGTGAGGGCTGGTGACTGGTAAGCTGTCTTGCTGAGGGAAGGAGGAACATGGGGTGTGTGAATCACAGAATGGGCTGTGTTGGAAGTGACCTCCAAAGGTCAGCCAGTTCAATTCCCTCTGCAGTCAGCAGGGGCATCCTGCACTAGATCAGGTTACCCAGAGCCCTGTCTAGCTTCATCTTGAATGTCACCAGGCTTTGGGGCCCTAACCACCTCCCCAGGCAACCTGGGAGCTGGGGTTGTTCAGCCTGGAGAAGAGAAGGCTGCAGGCAGACCTAAGAGCAGCCTGCCAGTACCTGAAGGGGGCTGCAAGAAGGCTGCAGAGGGACTGTTTGCAAAGGCCTGCAGGGACAGGACGAGGGTGATGGCTTGAAATGAGAGCAGAGCAGATTTAGATTGGATGTGAGGAACGAGTTCTTTAGCATGAGGGTTGTGCAACACTGCAACAGGTTGCCCAGGGAGGTAGTTGAGGCTCCATCCTTGGAGCTGAAGATACTCAAGATGAGACTTGATGTGGGTGGACTAGCTGACCTTTGGAGGTCCCTTCCAACACAAACTATTCTGTGAATCTAATCAATTTACAAGGCAAACCCAGCTACTTAGTAAAAGTGGCCCTTGTGCAAACATCTCCTGGCAGTTTTCAGCACAATAATCTGTGACTTTTGTGAGTTGGTGCCATTGTCCCCAGCCACTCTGGGCTAAGCTGTTTAGGGGCTTTCCTTGGGAGCTGTGTGTTGAAGCACTCTAAGAAGGATAGGTAAATGACTCAGCTGCTTGAGAAGGGTACAAACTATTACCAGCCACCTTAGGAGAGTGTTAAGTGCTGCTCTTCCCACTGTTTCTCCTTGCTCTAGCCACTGGTTGTGATTGTTGATTCGTGGGTTTTGTTTGCTTGTGGTGGTATTTGTTTTCTCCCCGTTGTTTTATGCAGATCTCCAAATGAGCTAGTTTAAAAACACCAGAAAGTTGCATCTGAGATGTTTTTCTAGCTTGCTAAGAACTTAATGGCTTCTGATTTCGATATTAGCTGCACTGCTGACATGAGAGCCTTTTCTGCCTCAAAAAATCAAGCTTGAGCTTGCTTTAATCCTAGAGTGGGTTTTTGGTTTTTTTTTAAAACTACTTTTATTTTCTCTGGAGACCTTCCAAACCCACCTGGATGCATTCCTGTGTGACCTACTGTAGGTGATCCTGCTCTGGCAGAGGGGGGTTGGGCTGGATCATCTTTCCGGGTCCCTTCCAACCCCTAACATTCTGTGGTTTTGCTAGACAGCTTGCTTTGAGTTCATGGAGTAACATTGGCAGTTATTTGAAGTTTTTCTTGTCCAAACTTCCTTACATATATATATATCTATATATATGTGATTTAATGACTTAAAATGTTGAGTTATGTGGTTGTTTACTCAGTCTCTTAGAATGGTTTGGTTTGGAAGGGACTGCCAAAAGTCTACCCCCATTCAGTCAGCAGGAACATCTTCCACCAGAGCAGGTTGCTCACAGGCTTGTGCAGCCTCACCTTGAACAGCTGCAGGGCTGGGGCCTCAGCTATCTCTCTGGGCAACCTGTTGCAGTGTTCCACCACCTTCTTGCTAAAGAACTTGTTCCTCGCATCCAATCTGAATCTGCTCTGCTTGCATTTCAAACCATTGCCCTTGTCCTGTCCCTGCAGGCCTTTGCAAACAGGCCCTCTGCACCCTTCTTGCAGCCCCCCTTCAGGTACTGGCAGGCTGATCTTGGGTCTGCCTGGAGCCTTCTCCAGAAGAAAAAAGTGGGAAGAAATAGTCTGTTCGACCAGGAAGAGTAAACCACCTGGAACTGCTTGGGCATGTGAATGTTTTAGAGATGCTACTCTAGATATTTTTTCTAGTTTTGTACTTGAGCCCCAAACCAGGGCTCTCCAAGTTTCTTTTGAAGCATCACCATTCCATCTCTCTAGAGCTTCAGTGAGTTTGCCACATCCAAAAAATGGATGTGGGAATATGCAATAAACGAGGCACAAATTACACACACATTGGGGAACGTGGGAAATGGTGCTGCAAGGTGCTGAATTGGAATCACGTTGTCAGCTCTGTGCATGTGCATTCCCAAATCCTCTAAGGGTTGATCTATATTTGCTATGGCAGCTTTAGTTTAATCCTTTGATTCACATGTAGTGGAGGACATTTGCTGTTCCTCTGTATGCCTGCAGGGGTAAATCCCAGCTGTAATCTTTCCCTGGATACTCTCAAGTTTGTGGGACTAGAGCAGCTTTCCCTGAACAGTGATGTTTTATCTCATCTGCTCCATCCTTTGTGCTGGCTCAGCCTAGCTAGACTTGAAAAATACATTGCTAGTTGTGCCATGCACACTTCTCAAGAGAGACATAATTTGCTGTACCAAAAGAGCACTTTGTTCTCTGGCATGATCTGCAAGCTTCTTGAACACCTGTGCACCATCATACATGATTCTGACCTTTCCAGTTCCTATCTTGTCCTCTTTCCACAGAGGTTGTGCTCTAGGAAACTTTTCCTCTCTCCTTGTCCAGCACTGAGTGAGTGAACTGATCACTAAACAAGATTCTAGTAACCAGTTGATGTTGATTTCCTTTTCCATCTCCCAGCTTCCTTTTCCCAAGGCCCTTCAGCTGACTTCTTTGCTTTTCTTTTTAATTTTTTATTTTTCTCTTGCCATGACTCATCAAGAGGCCAAACCAGGAGGAAAAAAAGGTGAACTAGCCAACAGATCTCCACAGGCACAATTTTTGTTTTCTTTCAAACCATAATTAAAATTTTCAGCAGCGTAATTCTCTGGAGCACACAGAGAACAGTGAAGATGGCTGGAGAGGGGAGAATCACTTCTGGCTGTTTTTCAGGAAGTACCTTGCTTCCTTTGGCTGCCTCCTTGACAGCTAAATCAATCCAGTATGCAGAGACCGAGCTAGTGAAGCTAGTTTTTCAAAGCAATAAACATCATCCCCTGCTCATTCTGGAGAACTTCCTACTACTCTTTTTTGTTTTCCAGCAGCAATGCTGCTGTTTGTTTGCTTTTAATTCCATCAGTTAACCTCCACAGTCTCCCTGGCATCTTGCTTCTCCCTTCTTACCACTCTTTGTCTTTCCCTCTGCTTGCTCCCTGTCATTTTCACTATGACAACATAACGTGACAGCTTCTCTCTTTTCATCCGCAGACTCCTTGGCAGCAGGTATGGTGGCATCCCGTGAAGCAGTTCAGACCAAGGCTTTAGCCAAGTGCAGCTTCAGCTCCAGCAGAATGGAATGCTGTCCCAGCCTACCCAGCCCTCCACCCATCCGTAGGGCCAGCCTGCCCCTCAGCCTGACCTTCAACCCACACAGTCACATTGTTCCCTTGATGATGGACACTCCCACCAGTGAGTGCAACCTGTCCAGGCAGGAAAATGGTGCCAGGGATGCCTTCAGTTACAGCATCCAGAATCAAGGGTATGAAGAGTTGAGATTTGCTTTGAGGGAACTGGAAAAATTGAACCTTGGGAGGGTGGAGGTGGGACATGGAGAAGGAAAGTGAGTTCAAAAGAGCCCACAAAGATGATCCAAGGGCTGAAGCATGTCTGCTATGAGGGTAGGCTGAGAGAGCTGGGGGTGTTCTGCCTGGAGAAGAGAAGACTCCAGGGGGACCTTAGAGCTGCCTTCCAGTACCTGAAGGCATCCTACAGGAAGGCTGCAGAGGGACTTTTCCTGAAGGTGTCTAGAGACAGGCCAAGGAGGAACGGTTTGAAGCTGAGGGAGAGCAGGGTTAGACTGGATCTTAGGAAGAAGTTCTTCAGTATGAGAGTGGTGAGACTTTGGAATACGCTTCTGAGGGAGATTGTGGCTGCCTCCTCCTTGTGGGGTGTTGAAGAGAGGTTGAGTGAATCCTTGAACAACTGAGTCTAGTTGAGAGGTGTCCCTGCCCATGGTGGGGAGATTAGAGTAGATGAGCTCTGAGGTCTCTTCCAACCTGAGCCTCTTTGTGATTCAGTGAAATAGGTGGGAGCATAAGTGAGAGGCTGGATGTGGAGCGACAATGTTTTCTAAATGTGGTGCAGCTAAAAATGTATCAAGTGCACAGGGCAGGTGCTGTCAGAAAAGAGATTCTTCCGTCAGAGTTCCTTCAGATTTGCAGCCTCTCATGTGAAAGTGCAGTCCAGAAGCACAATGAAAAGGAATCTTTCCTGTTTTTTAAGCAGTGATTTGTGCTTTGGAGAGCAAGAGCAACTGAAGGAAAGGTAATCCCTGCTCAAAGTATCCTCTTGTGAAGGCATTTGGCTCAAATGGGTTTTGCGCCTGACATTTGGGAGGGTGGACTGGAGTCAGGTCAGGGTTGGAGCAGCTGTCAAGGGGAAGATACAACACTTACTTGTTCTACAGGTTTCTGTAGCCGTTGACCCAACTTGCATCTCTTGAGTTGCCTCTCTTTGCCTTTTGCAGCTTGAGTTCCCCAACCAGCTGCCCTTATCCTGAGCAGCTGGAGTCAGCAGACAACCCAGGGAGCCCATACGGTCAGTACAGCAGCCAGAGTGGAAGTTACCAGCTGTCCCAATATTCCCAGCAGCACCAGCTCTCCCAAGTCCACCCTCTGCCAAGCCATCTGGCCAGCAATGCACTCTCCAGCATCCAGCTCTCTCCTACACCACCCACTGAGTCTCATACAGCTTTCCTCAACTTCCCTGAGAGCAGTGGAGCTGTAAGCTATGGGGCAGCAGCAACTACACAAGGCTATGCACAAGCTCACGCTGCAGGGGAGCTCCTGCTACATCAGCCACGTGGGAACTCAGGTACATTCCTGAAATGATTTGGCATCCCACTGCCTTGGAGTAACTGAACAATGCCCTGGAACAGTCAGCACTTATGGATTCAGAGGATGGTTTAGGTTGAAAGGGACCTTAAATATCATCTAGTTCCAACCTGCCTGCCCATGAGCAGGGATGGCACCCACTCATCCAACTCAAGGCCTCATCCAACCTGGCCTTGAACACTTCCATGGAGAGGGCATCCATAACCTCCCTGGGCAGCCTGTTCCAGTGTCTCTCCACCCTCACTGGAAAGAATTTCTTCCTAATCTCCAGTCTCAATCTGCCCTCCTCACACTTCAGTCCATTCCCTCTCATCCTATCACTACAAGCTCTTGTAGTTAGTGGTTTTACTGATGCCTGCAACAGGAAGGAGGACTGTGCACATACATGCCCAAGTGTGTATGTGCTGCCCAAGTCTTCTTTATTTTTCTTGTATGCCTTTTTTTAAAGTGGTGAGTGACTTGTTAATTGGTATCAAAACCTCCTATGTATAATGCTTGTCAGAGAAAGCATTTCAAAGAATGTTTTGGGTTGGAAAGGAGCTCCAAAGGCCATGTAGTCCAACCCTAGCAGTCAGCAGAGACATCCTCCATTAGATCAGATTGCTCAGAGCCCTGTTGAGCCTGAGCTTGATCATCTACAAGGATGGAGTCTCAACCACCCTGGACAAGCTGTGAATGTGTCAAGTAGTGCACTGGTTTGGTCTCTGGAATAGACTCTCTCGGGGTGTACTGTTATGCAAGCTAACACGCCTCTGGTGTGTGTAGGTTGAGGGTCAAAGCTGCCAAGTGGAAAAGGTGCCACAGCGAAGGCACTATTTGGAGACAGCAAGAAAACCAGGCTTCTAACTCTGCTGGGCTTCTGCAGACACCATTTGAAACACCAAAAATACTTACTTGAAGAACTAAATAGTGCCTGCACTGATGGGATGAGGGCAATGGTTTGAAATGAGAGAAGAGCAGATTTAGATTGGATGTGAGGAACAAGTTCTGCACCATGAGGGTTCTGGAACACTGCAACAGGTGGCCCAGAGAGGTGGTTGAGGCCCCATTCCTGCAGCTGTTCAAGGTGAGGCTAGCCAAGGCTGTGAGCAGTGCTGTATTGGAGGATGTGTCTGCTGACTGCAGGGGTGTTGGACTACATGATTTTAGGAGCTCTTTTCCAACCCATTCTATGATACTATCTTATACCAGTGCAAAGAGAGAGAGTGGCCTGCAGAATGAGGATACAGCTGCTTTCCTTTTCTTCCTCTGACTTGACTTTGCAACAGCACTAAGATAAAAGCACTTCAGCACAGTGTTCTAACAAGTACTGGGTGACAATGGCAACCTTGGTGGCCTTGTTTTGCATCAGGGATTTATGTCTTGAAGTTGTTCAAGCCCAAGTGCAGCCAAAAGATAAACTGTTGCAGCTGATATGTTTGGACTCAGAAAAAAATCTCCCAAAATAGATCTTGCCTCTTATGTGATAAGAGCTTAAAGAGTTTTCAAACTGCAGATGCTGCTCCTGGTTTTGTACCATTTTTGCTCCAAGGAGAGAATTCTGACTTCCAGGCCAATGGTTGCAAGCTGGCTCATGTTCACACTGTTGATGGCTAACATTCACCACAAAAAGCTCAGCAGTAGCTCTTGGCCTGGTTCTCCTCTCTGGTTGTGAGGCATGGTTGTTATTTTCTGTGCTTTCTGCAGTTTGAAGTGCCAAAAGCAATGAGAGGGCTGTGTCCCAGGACACAAACTTAATCTTTTTATGATGTGGTGAATGCCTTGGGGCATGTCATGAGAGCATAATGGGATGTATGAAAGTCCAAGCCTTGTTGGGGCTGATGAAGGATTGTTGAAGGAACAGAGGGAGAGTCTATGTTCATCCTTCTACCTGGAACACAGCAGCAGTGCATGGCCCTTCTACTCCTTCCTAGAGAAGATCTTATGACTTCTACAGTGTGGAGGACTGGGGCTTGGAGTTCCAGGAGTGCAAACCAATCTGTCAGTGTAGACACCTCCATAATGCTTGCCCCAGTATGTAAACAAGTGAGTAGGTTCAGCTAAATTATTGATTAAAAACCATTTCTGCATCCTAGACTGCTCCTTCTGTAAACACAAGCGAAGATGTGTCCAGCTCTGGAGCCCTCAACACAGGAAGGACAGGGACCTGATGGGAATAGGACTGGGGAGGGCCAGGAAGATGATCAGGGGATTGGAGCAGCTCTCTTACCAGGACAGGCTTGAGGGAGCTGGGGTTGTTCAGCTGGGAGAAGAGAAGGCTGCAGGCAGACCTAAGAGCAGCCTGCCAGTACCTGAAGGGGGCTGCAAGAAAGCTGCAAAGGGACTGTTTGCAAAGGCCTGCAGGGACAGGACAAGGGCGATGGTTTGAAATGAGAGCAGATTGAGACTGAATGTGAGGAACAAGTTCTTTAGCATGAGGGTTATGGAACACTGCAACAGATTGCCCAGAGAGGTAGTTGAGGCCCCACCCCTGGAGCTGTTCAAGGTGAGGCTTGACAGGGCTCTGAGCAAGCTGCTCTAGTAGAGGATGCTCCTGCTGACTGCAGGTGAGGTGGACTAAATGATCTTTGGAGGTCCCTTCCAACCCAAACCATTCTATGATTCTTTGAAGTATGTATTGTATACTTTGCAGTGCTAACTCAGCACACAGGAGCAAATGGAAATAACATGCTAGGGATGTCTCTAATATTATTCCATACCCTTAGGATCTGTGCTGAAGTGCCATCATGCTTTTTTAGATTGTAACAATGCTACAAACTTCCCAATTTCTTCCTCTGAATAACTGTGTTTTGGCTCAATACACTGCAGCATAACCACCAGAGGTGTGTGATGCCTGCTCTCTTGGAGTCTCCATTAAGGCAATGAATTGCTAGGCACACATTTGACCTGGAGGGTCATGAGCACAGGGAAAGGAGCATTGCTGCCTGGAGTGCACTGACTGATGGCAGCATGCTGGAAGATCTGCCAGGGCAGGTCACAAAAGCAGTGCATAGAGGCTGACCCCGCAGCTGTGGCTCTCTGTTGGCCAAACAGGTAGGCTGAGGCTGTGAAGAGAAATAGGAAGATATTTCTCCTATTTTTGAACAGTCAAAAGACAAGGGCTGTTCAAAGACAAGAGTAACTGTCTTCTCCAGCTGTCCCTGATGCTTTTGTTTCCCATGCCTGTTTTTTCTGTCCCCTTCAAATTTCACAGATTCTTTCTGGGGCTCTAAGATGAGACAGGATCTATGCTCCAGCCACTCAGATTTCTGTATCAGGCTTACCTTGGAGGCCCTGTTCTTCACCTGCTGGCCAACAAGATAATATGAGGAACACCAAATTACATCACAAACCTCATTAGCTAGGTGTATTGTGCAACCTGATCTAGGTGAACCTGCATTAGCAAGGGAGGCTGGACAAGATGATCTCTAGAGGTCCCTTCCAACTGCTATCGTTCTCTTCATCCCAGCTGTATTGGTACTGAACGTGCACAACAGACACATTTTTGTATCTCCATGCTTTCAACCCTTATTTTCCTGACTTTTTTCTCCATTATTCTGTCTTGTCTTTTGTTTTTTCCACAGCAGACATCCCTGCCCATGAAGCTGTCCTTTGGAATGATTTCTACATGCAGGAAGCTCCCTTCTCCAACCATCCACACTTGCAGATGCCATTTGCTAGCACAGCAGGACACTGCTTCACAGAACACATTTCCTATGCTCAGGCACCTTGCCTGCCCTCCTCTCGTTATTTTCAAGTACCCAATGGAATGACCCTGGGATGCATGCCGTGTGCTGGAAAACGAGAGGGGGTGGTACCAGCAGAGCAGAATTCATACCAGAACCACCAACCAGAGCCTGAGTTGACCTCGCTTGCTGAAAGAGAGGAAGCGGAGAGCAGCAGTGAGGATGGAGAGGCTGTTGTTGGTAACTGAAAGGCCAGCTGATTAGTTTTGGAGAAGGGGGCGGGGGGAATGAGGAAATACTTCCAAGAGCAAAACTGGCATGAATGGGAATGGAGCTTTTTGTTTTCTTTTCTGAGTGACTGTCCAAGTTCCATTATCATAGAGCTTCCTTCTTACCTTTACCTGCTTTTATGAACAGGGACTTCAAGAGCAATACAAGTGGCAAAGTTCTGTCCTCTGCCAGGCCTCTTCTTTTGTGAGTTGGGTGGCTCTTCATTGCTGATCATTTCTGAGCTTTCCAGAGGCAGAACTTCCTGAGAAGAGAGGAAAGGGAAAGAGAATTTCCTGTTTGGATTTCCAGTTTCAGCCTTTTCTTTTGGAAACAACACTGCCTGGTGCTAGATTTGCGATATCCTCACCCTCACCCCCAAAAAATCTTGCAGAGATGTCTGATTTTTGAAATATAAAACTGAACACAAAATCCCTTCAATTTTTTTTCAAGGTGAGATCACATTTTTCTTGTATCTTGAGGATTTTCCCCCCAGATCTTAAAGAAGAAACCTATGACCTACGCTGCATTCTGAGAGGAAACAAACAGAACAAGAGAATGGGAAAATTTTACAGTTTCAAACTCTGCAATGTAAGAGACAAAGAAGAAAAAAGAGGTGAAAAGAATATTTGACAGAAGCACTTTTTTTTGTTATTTCCTTTCTTCCTGTGTTTTTTTTGTTTGTTTGTTTTTGTTTTTTTTTTTCCCTCCAATTCCCATGGTTGTTTTCCTGCAGATGAAAGAGGCAGGGAAATCATGGTCAATAAAAACTTCTGGGCTGTGGTTTGGGCTTGGTTTTGGTGTTTGGGTTTTTTGGGGAGGGCTCCTGATTTTATTTTTCTTGATGAATTCTACCCTGGAGGTGCACACAGACAGGAAAAAGCTGAGCCTGGCACTGGTGGCCTGTGGCTAGGGGCAAGGGTGAGAAGGTAGGGCTGACATCCTTGAATTAAGTATGAAGGAGCCCAGGTGCAGAACAAAGAGAGGAACTCCAGCAGCTGTGCCTAATTTTAGGGACTCCAGGCAGTGCAGGCAGTGTTGTTGGAAGTCCACCATTGGTTTGGTGTTTGCTAGCCTCCAATTACTTGTTTTAAAAAATCATAGCTATATACTGAAAATAAAATGTCAGCAGTGCCAGAACTGTGAATCCTGGCAGGGTTAACCAAGTCCTTATCAGTTCTGAGCTGCTTCAGCACCTGTGAGCTGTGGATGGCTTTACTAGGCTGAAGATTGCTTAAAATTCCTGTACAAATGAGCTGATACCTTAAGTGGTTACTTGGTACCACCTTCTTGAGTTGCTTGGTCATCATTGATTGCTGAGAAGTTCCCCAGGAGCTAGCAGTGTCTGAAGGCAGCCCTGTGCTGGGCTGCAGCCAGAGGAGTGTGGGCAGCAGGGCAAGAGAGGGGATTCTGCCCCTTGTCTCTGCTCTGCTGAGACCTCACCTCCAGTACTGCCTCCAGTTCTGGTGTCCCCACCATAGGAAGGAGACAGAGCTGGTGGAGAGAGTCCAGAGGAGGCTACAAAGGTAATCCATAAAGACTTGACTGCTCCAAACTGGCCTGGAACAGCACCAGGGAGGATACAGCCACAACCTCCCTAAGAAGCCTATTCTAGAGTCTTACCACCCTTGTACTGAAAAACTTCTTCTTAAGATCCATTCCAAACATATTCTCTCTTAGCTTCAAACCATACCCCCTTGTCCTGTCTCTAGATACCCTCAGGAGAAGTCCCTCTGCAGCCTTTCTGTAGGATTCCTTCAGCTATTGGAAGGCAGCTCTGAGGTTCCCCTTGGAAGTCTTCTCCAGGATGAACAACGCCGGCTCCCTCAACTAGTCCTCTTAGGAGAGGTGCTCCAGACCTTGACTCACCTTTGTGGCCCTCTTCTTTTCTTACAGGCTACTTAATTTCTGTGAAACAGGATACATGAGGAAGCATTGAATTTTATTCTGCTTAGCAGCTGAGATCCCCAAGGCATTTTCCACATTGCTTTATTGTAAGGGTTGCTACAGGTGTTAGGGAGAAAGCAATCTTGTTGCTTGAATGGTAAATATTGATTGTCTTCCTACAGCTGTGCTAAGAACAATCCATTAACAAGAAACCAGCCACAGCCCCCAAACCCATTATCTGCTAGCAGCATGGATCTGCAGAGCTAGATGCTGACAAGCATGGGAATACCCTGGGATGCTTCATTTAGCTTAATGACAATCATCCCTTCACAACTGATTGTTGTTCTGCCAGGTGAGACTGCTCAATGCTGAGACCATCCAGGACTCATTGCTTAATTGTCCCATGCCCTCACATCTGTGATTCCATCAGACAAGGGCTGAGAGCTTCACAGAGATGAGGGTTGTGATAGTATCCTGCTAAGGGTTGTCCTGGAGAAAAGAGCTGTGAGAAGCTCTTCAGTTTTAGGGTAAGCCAAGGGCTTAAAAGTTCTGTTACAAACAGTGTGATCTGTGGTGATCAGGGGTGGCAAGAGCCTCTTGGTTTGAGGCTGAGGAGTGCAGGGATGTTAGTGGCAGAAGGTTGGAGGAAAAAAAAAGGAGAGGACCAAGGACAGAGAATAATGAGAAGGAGAAACAGATGTGAGAAGGCATTTTGTATAGCTGTGTTCAGGTAAGCTGGGAATTCTTAGCCCGTAGACAAATCTGGTTCATTATCACAGAATCACAGAGTGTTAGGGGTTAGAAGTGACTTGGAAAATGCATTCAGTCCAACTTCCCTGCCAGAGCAGGATCACCTAGAGCAGGCCACGTAAAAACACATCCAGGTGGGTTTGGAGTGTCTCCAGAGAAGGAGACTCCACAACCTCTCTGGGCATCCTGCTCCAGGGCTCTGCCACTCTCACAGGGAAAAAGTTTTTCCTTCTGTTCCTGTGGCACCTTCTCTGCTCCAGCTTGCCCCTATTGCCCTTTGTCCTGCCATTGGACGTCCCTGAGCAGAGCCTGGCTCTGTCCTCCCCATGCTACCCTCCACATCTTTTATCAGCACAAATGAGGGCAGTCCTCAGGCTCCAAGCCCCAGCTACGTGAGCCTCACCTCAGAGGAAGATATCCCACTGCCTTCAGCAGCTTTGTGGCTCTGTGCTGGACTCTCTCAAGCGATTCCCTGAGGCCCTTCTTAACCTGAGGGGCTCAGAACTGAACACAATATGACAGATGTGGCCTCAGCAAGGCAAAATAGAGAGCAGGAAAACCTCTCAATCTACTAACCACAACCCTTCTAATGCACCCCAGAATGCTACAGGGCCACAGGCACATTGCTGGCTTATAGCCATCCTGATGCCTACTGGGACCTCAGGCCCTTTTCTTTAGAGTTGCTCTCCAACAGGTCAGCCTCCAATATCTACTGGTCCACAGGGTTGTTCTTTCCCAGGTTCCAGGCTCTACCCTTGACCTTGTTGGTTTTCATTCAATTTCTCCCCTTTCCTATTCTGCAGCCTGACCAGGTCTGGCTGCATGGCAGCACAGTGTGTCCACTACCCTGCTACTGGTGCCTGCCATCTCCTCCAGCTATACCACTGCAGCTTTCATTCCATGAGTGACCTGTGGGCTTTGGGTTACCCAGGAGGGTTGCCTCAGAGTCCTGCAGCAGCCTGTGCTGGCAGAAGGGTGAGTAGCAGCCAGGAGGCTGCCAGCTGCTGTTTTCCATCTGTCCTTTGGGTGTTCACTGGTGCTGCCATGCTGACACACCCTACTCTAAGCTCATCTCCTTGTTTCACCCAGGAGTGCTTCTGTCTGCCCACAACCACTCTGATGCCATGACAGCCCTTACAAGCCAACAGCTTTTGGGAACCTGCTTAATTTAAGCTTCTGTTGTGGGAGGGCTGGGGTGGGGAGAAGAAACCAAACTGGCCCCCAGTTCAGAAGGACATAGAACTGCTTGAGAGAGTGCAGCACAGAGCCACAAGGATGATTAAGTTATTGGAACATCTCTCTTATGAGGAGAGCCTGAGGGAGCTGGGGCCCTGCAACTTGGAGAGGGGAAGCCTGAGGGGTGACCTTGTTCATGTTTATAAAGAGGTAAAGGGTGAGTGCCAAGAATGTGGAGCCAAGCTCCGCTCAGTGATGGCTGATGCCAGCACAAGGGACAATGGGTGGAAGTTGAGGCATAGGAAGTTTCATATAAATTTTGAGGAGGTTTTTTTCCCCTGTGAGGGTGACAGAATGCTGGAACAGGCTGCCCATAGGCGTTGTGGAGTCTCCCTCTCTGGAGATACTGAAGAACCATCTGAATGCGTTCCTGTGCGATCTGCTCTGGGTGATCCTGCTCTGGCGGGGAGGTTGGGCTGGATAAGCTTTTGAGTTCCCTTCCAGCTTCTAACATTCTGTGATTCTTTGATTACTTGGAGACTTGTGCTGGTTTCAGGCTAATTGGAATATTTTAATGAGAAAAAAATAGATTGTAGGCTATGAAAAGAAAACAATGGTGATGTCCACTTCCAAGGTTTGCCAAGATGTATAAAAGCAAGGACACAAACATAGATAAGACAGTCAGTCTGTTGAGGCCTGCTTCTCTTCTGCTTGGATCCTTGTAACTCAACTAATCACTCTGCTTCTAACACCCCTCGCAGATCCTTCCAACTCGCCTTGCACGTAAGGCAAACTCTGGGCTAAGAGTGAGCAGTGGAAAGAAGGTGGAAGGGTGTTTGGGAGTCCCTCCTGGGGACTCTGATTTAAGGGAGGGATATTGCGTTTCTGTATTACTTTTGACTTGTGATTTTCTGTATATAGCTGTAAATATTTGTAATATAGTGTAAATATCTGCTTGTATATTGTGCTGAGCTGTGAATATAAAGCTTCATTCCTTAACTTCCAGTAGGCTGAGTCTAGTCTGGGTGATTTCACTGTGGGGGGTGGGGGGGTCAGTGGGTAATTCTCCAACCATCACAAGACCCCTACTGAGAGGGCAGCTCTGGGGCTGCTCAAATGTGAGCTGGCATGGAGGGAAGCTGCAGGCTGCTGGTCCCTGCCATCCCACGCAGGGTGGTAGCCTGTTTGCCCAGCTGGCTTGTTTACACTCGCTTCGATTTGCACCAACAAAGACTGAAAGTATTTCCCATAACTTCTGTTTGCTGTCCCCTGGAGCAGAGTCATGGTTTATTTTTACAGCAGCTTTTCCATTTGGGAAAGCACCTTCCTGTTTGTGTGGTGTTCCCTGTGCTGGATACCAGCCCTCCCAGCTTGCCCAGGCCTGGGGAGATAGCACTCCAGAAAAACACATCTGGAGGTTTGGGCTCTGCTGATTCATTTAGTTAATGGCTCAGAAAGAAAAGCCCTTTGTGTGCTGCTGATTGAATAGCAGCCAAAGGATCAGAAAGCTGAAGTCATTGCCCATATTTTTTTTTTCTCCTTCTCCCTCTTTTTCTTCCTTTTTTTTTTTATTCTCCTCCCCAGCCTTGCCAGAGCTGCTTTACTGAGTCATTCCTCAGCTTGAAAACACTGCTTCAGACTTCGTCTACACAAAGGGAGGAAATGGAAAGGGAATCCCCAGCTCCTTGTCTCCCTATAGGGAAGGCTTGCCCCAAGACGCTGAACTGCTCCCAGAGGAGAGCCCCTCCAGTGGGGGAAGGAGTGAGTAATGCTTGCAGGAATCATAGAGTGGTTTGAAGTGGAAGGGACCTCCAAAGGTCATCCAGTCCAACTGCCTTGCAGTTAGCAGGGACATCCTCCACTAGAGTGGGCTGCTCACAGCCTTGTCCAGCCTCCTCTTGAACAGCTCCAAGAATGGAGCCTCAGCTGCCTCCCTGGGCAACCTGTTGCAGTGTTCTACCACCCTCATGCTAAAGAATGTGTTCCTCACATCCAATCTAAATCTGCTTTTCTCTCATTTCAAACCATTGCCCTCGTCCTGTCCCTGGAGGTCTTCACAAACAGTCCCTCTGCAGCCTTCTTGCAGCCCCCTTCAGGTACTGGCAGGCTGCTCTTAGGTCTGCCTGGAGCCTTCTCTTCTCGCAGCTGAACATCGCTACTCCTGTGATAGAAGATGTGTGTCTCTCTTGAAGCAGATGTCTCCAGCAGTATCAGTGATCTCTTGAGAAGGTGATCACATCTGTGAAAAACAGAAGAGAGATGCCCCACTCCAGTCCAGAGGAATATTGCCCAATCTGACAGGGATTAAAGCATGCTTTCAGCTGATTTTGGTGACAGTCTGTTCAGCAAGCTTGGCTTCCAGGCTGGTGGGCAATACTCTTCCCACAGACAAAGCTCATGGTAAATGTGTGCTGGACACATTCAAGACCAGTGCCCTCCTTCAGTCCCAGCCCCAGGCTGAGGGACTATAAACACAGACAAAAATAGATTATTTTAAAAAGAGGAAGAGAAAAAGGAAGAGGAGCAGAGGAGGAGGAGAAGAAGCAGAGGAGGAGAAAGAAGAGGAGGAGAGTGCATTTCATGTTCTGCTCTGAGAACTGACTGTATCAGTGCGATGCTGACTAATGAAATACTAAAAAAATAATTGTTTCTATGTAGCTCTGTAAAGCCCAACCTAGCCAGAGGGGAATGAGGGAGGCACTCCCAGCTAAATCCAGTTCCTGCTTCAGGAGCACCTTTTTGTCCCTAAAGAAATAATCTTGGAGCTATTTGCACAGCCTCAGCTCCAGCATAGTTCCACCAAGCATAAAAAGGAGCTGTTTGTCTGGAGAGGCTGTGAAGGCATGAGTGGAATTCTCCAGGCCTTTTTGGTTTTTCCCTTGGCAATTGTGTCCAAAATGGAAAATATCCTGCTTAAAACAGAGCTGAAAGGCAGAGAGCAAAACTCAGCTTGGAGGCTTTTACATGCTAAGTAGCAGGCAGTGACAGGCAGCAGTACCTGGGCCTTGCACAGTCATATTAAAGTGTCAAACGTTTCACCTCAACAAACAAAAGAACTCAGAAAGGAAGAAAATTGTTTCATAGATTCAAAGAACGGTTTAGGTTGGAAGGGACCTTAAAGCTTCATCAGCTGCCTCCACCTCATTTCAAAGTTGAGAGTTGTAACTACAGCTCAGAGAAGTTGCAGCTAAGATTAAGTTTTATTTCTAATACTGTAATTCATAGAATCATAGAATGATTTAGGTTGGACGGGATCTTCAGGACCATCCAGTTGCAGCACCCCTGCCATGGGCAGAGACACCTTCCACCAGACCAGGCTGCTCAAGGCCTCATCCAACCTGGCCTTGAACACCTCCAGTGAGGGGACATCCACGACCTCCCTGGGCAACCTGTTCCAGTATCTTCACTGTAAAGAATTTCTTCCCGATCTCCCGTCTGCCCTCCTCAAGCTACAATCCTTCTCATCCTATCACTACAAGCCACTCCAACCTCCCCACCATGGGCAGGGACATCTCTCAACTAGACTCAGCTGTTCAAGGATTCATCCAATCTGGCCTGGAACACCCACAGGCAGGAGGCAGCCACAATCTCCCTGGGCAGCCTGTTCCAGAGTCTCACAATCCTCCTACTGAAGAACTTCTTCCTAAGCTCCAGTCTAACCCTGCTCTCCCTCAGCTTCACACCATTCCCCCTTGTCCTGTCTCTAGACACCCCTAGGAAAAGTTTCTCTGCAGTCTTCCTGTAGGACCCCTTCAGGTACAGAATCACAGAATCACAAAATTAACCAGGTGAGAAAAGACTCTTGAGATCACTGAGTCCAACCTATCACATAATACCTTCTAATTAACTAACCCATGGCACCAAGTCCCTCATGCAGCCTCCTCTAAGTGTCCATCTCCAGGGATGGTGACTCCACCACCTCCCTGGGCAGCCCATTCCAATGCCAATCACTCTTGCTGGGAAGAGCTTCTTCCTAACATCCATCCTAAACCTGCCCTGGCACAGCTTGAGGCTGTGTCCTCTTGTTCTGTCCCTGGGTGCCTGGCAGAAGAACCCAATCCCACCTGGCTACAACCTCCTTTCAGTCAGTTGTAGAGATCAATGAGGTCTGCCCTGAGCCTCCTCTTCTGCAGGCTGCACACCCCCAGCTCCCTCAGCCTCTCCTCAGAGGGCTGTGCTTCATCCCCCTCACCAGACTTGGTACCCTTCTCTGGACACATTCAAGCACCTCAAAATCTTTCTTAAACTGAAGGTCCCAGAACTGGACACAGCACTCAAGATGTGGCCTGACCAGTGCTCACTACAGGAGCAGAAGGACTTCCCTGGTCTTGCTGGCCACATTCTTCCTGATCCAGGCCAGGATGCCATTGGCCTACTGAAGTATTCCCTGTACTTTTTATTTCCCACAATGTCTTGCCCATCCTCATCTCAATCCTCGTACCTGTAATGCACATTTGCCTTCCCCACTGATCCTCCATCCCTAGTTTTAATTCCTTCCTTTACTGTTCATAGCTACTCTCTCTGGCTTTGTTTCTCCCATGTAAAAGGCTCACTTTGTTCTCTGAGCTGCCACTGTTCTGCTCCAGGTCACAGCGGAAGACATCAGGGCGGAGTTTTCCATGCTGCAAACATAGGGAATGGCTTATTGCTTTATTTTAAAGTGATGCTAGAAAAGGGTGGGAGGAGAAGGTACTGCCCTCAACCCCTATTCATCCACATAGGGTTACAGTAGCTGGGGTTCTGCCCCAGAATTTTGGATAAGTGCCTCCAGCTCCATTCCTATCTGCTAGCATAAAAGGAAAAAGAGCACTGGATTTTCTGGTATTTTTCTATGAAGAACCCCAAGAAAGACCAAAGAGGTCCCAAGATGAGAGGAAGTATAACTCTTCCTGTCTCATCCTGGGGATACAGGGGTCTGGCTGTGCTGTTGAGGTCTTCATGAGGGTAGGGAGGATCTACAGAAGAACTTGCATAGATTGGATGGATGGGCCAATGTCAATGGCATGAGCTTCAATAAGGCCAAGTACCAGGTCCTGCACTTGGGCCACAACAACCCCAAGCAACATTACAGGCTTGGGGCAGTGTGGCTGGAGAGCTGCCTGGTAGAAAGACACCTGGGGCGTGTAGCTGGCAAGCAGCTCAATATAAGCAAGCAGTGTGCCCAGGTGGCACAAAGAGCCAATGGCATGCTGGCTTGAATTAGAAATGCTGTGTCCAGCAGGAGTAAGGACGTGGTTGTCCCCTTGAACTCTGCTCTGGTGAGGGAACACCTTGAGCACTCTGTTCAGTTTTGGGCACCTCAGCACAAGGGAGACGTGGAGGTGCTGGAGCGAGTGCAGAAGAGGGCAATGAAGCTGGGGAAGGGCCTGGAGAATAAATCTGAGGAGGAGCAAGTGAGGGAGCTGGGACTGGTTAGTTTGAAAAAAAAAAGAGGAGGCTGAGGGGAGACCTCATTGCTGTCTATAGCTACCTGAAGGGACATTGTGGAGAGGTTGCTGGTGGTCTCTTCTCACAGGTTATTAATGATAGAACATCAGGGAATAAGCTCAAGCTGTGACTGGGGAGGTTCTGACTGGATATTAAGAAAGATTTTTTTTTTTTTCAGGGAAAGAGTGGTCAGGTATTGGAATGCGCTGCCCAGGGAGGTGGTGGAGTCACCAATCCTGGATGTGTTTAAAGGTCATTTGGATGTGGTGCTTGGGGACATGGTTTAGGGTGCACCTTGTAGAATAGCATTAGAGGTTGGACATGGTGAGCCTAAAGGACTTTTCCAACTAGACTGTGTCTGCGATTCGGTGTAAAAGGCATCAATGCACTTGTAACTGCTACACCACTTCTCCCACCTCTAGGAAGCACCATGAGCCCTGAACTACAAACTATGTCTCTTGCCTGGCATAAAGTTGGCCTGCATGTTGCAACACCAGGGCAGCAACGAAGATGTGGCCATGAGATAAGAAACCTGCTCTCCTAGCTTCCACACAGCAAGGGGTTTCTGCAGCAGCTGGCACACCTTGCTGTGGTGTCAGATGCAGTGCTGACAGGAGCTTGGCAAACATCCTCAAGGCAGTGAGTTTGACAATGCAAAGTATTCTGTGGAGTATTTAGGATCAAGCTGAGAGAAACAGCACAAACCAGTTCACCACAAGAGCTGACCAGAGATAAAAGTTCCAGGCTGCATACCAGCTAAGCCAAAGCCAGGTCAAGAAGCCTTATGCAGCCTCCTGAGATGACTTCTGGACATTTTGGATACTAGTAGGAACCCAAAAAGCCTCTCTGCCTGGCTCCAACAGGTCTTAGAATGAGGTAGCCTGGGTTGGGGCAGTGCCTGGGCACTGGGTGGCACCCAGCCAGGAGGTTAAGGCAGGTTAACCAGCAACCAGCATTACCTTTGGTCTTTCTTCATCACTTGCAAGCCTTGGTTCTCATGCTCCCTGGCCCTGCCTTGCTGAATACCTCCTGTCAGTGTTTCCTTGCAAAGCCTGCAAGAGACTGGGTGAATGCCCATGAAAGCAGCAAATTCAGAGGGTGTTGTCTTGCCAGAGGCAGTAAACCAGAGCAGAGGAGTATTTGGAGGTGTGTGTGAAAGCCTGGTACCTTGAGACATATTTCATCAGCCTATAAGTGTATTGGGGCAGCCTACCATTGGGCTGCACAAGGTCTGATGCTTTCAGGTTTTTAGCTTGTGGTTCCCCCCAGGAGAACTGCCCCTGCACAAACCGATGGCAGAGGTGTGCTGGGGGCCTGGTCTCCTCCACGCAGCATGCAGCTGATGGCATGTGGAGAAATAATTTGGGCACTCATCTTGAGAATTGAACATGAAGGAAGCTGGGTTGTGAGCTCTGGGCAGAGAAGGGGCTCCTGGAGGGTCTGTTGCATATAAGCCACTTCCTCCTGCTGTGCTGTGGAGAAAATCTGCTGCTGGAGCACATAAACACATCCCATCCTCCACGTGCATCAGAGATGGCCTTCAGCATCTCAGGAAAGACCTTCTCACAGAGGAGAGACCATAGCAGGGGAGAAAGTTTGGTTTACATTACAGCAAAGCCAGGAAAGGGTTCAGAGTACCTGCAGCTTCCAGGTGCATAATAGGGCTAAGGGCAGGCAGAGCTGTGCATTATTAGTACAGGCTCAGGTGCCCATGGAGTTTGGTGGTCTCACTTCCAAGTCCAGCAGGACTATAGAGGTGAAGGCATCTCTCGCAATCGTAGAATGATTTGGGATGGAAAAATCTTCCAAAAGTCACCCAGTCCAACCCCCCTGCATTAGAGCCATCCTCCATTAGAGCAGGTTGCTTGCATCCTTGTCCAGCTTCACCTGGAACACCTCCAGGAACAGAGAATCACCCTCCTCCCTGGGAAACCTGTTGCAGTGCTCCAGCACCCTCATGCTACAGAACTTGCTCCTCACACCCAATCTAAGTCTGCTCTGCTCTCATTTCAAACCATTGCCCTCCTGCTGTGTGGTAGTTAGAGGGGCCATATGTCTCCCTTAACAGAAGCATAGGGACAGAGGCCCAGCCCTGGGTATTGTAATATTGCTATTCTATTCCATCGTAGCTTGAAAGGTAGTGCCTGTCTGATGCTGCCCCTTTTCCTGCCTGCCTTCTCTCACCTCACTGCTTCTCCTTCCTTACCCCACAGTTGGTGTGGTGGAAATGGGCTCTAGATGGCAGAGGAGGAAGAGCTGTGTCACACAGACTGCTGAGGCTATGTGGGGCCCAGCTGGGGAGGGCAGTTCGGGCCTGCCTTCAGGCCCACCGAGGGTGGGAAGAGTGGAGGACTCCAGAAGGCCTGTTGGGACCTAAGGGTTTTTCTACTTATTATACCTGATTACTTTTTGTGTATATGCTCTTGTAAATAAAGACTCTAAACTTCCAATTGATGTGCAGTGTCCTCATTCCTACTCTTGGAAAGGGGTAAGAACCCTTTCTGTCCTCCAGTCCCAGGTAGCTGGCAGCCCCAAACTGGGACATCCTGGCCCTGCAGCCCTTTGCAGTCTTCTCACAGCCCACTTAAGCCACTTCCAGGCTGCTCTCAGGTCTGCCTACAGCCTTTCTAGGTTGAAACACCCCCAGCTCCCTCAGCCTGTCCTCATAGCAGAGCTGGTCCAGCCCATGATCACCTTCGTGCCCCTCCTCTGGCCCTGTTCCCTCAGGTCTATGCCCTTCCTATGTTGAGGGCTCTAGAGCTGGACACAGCACTGCAGCTGAGGTCTCACCAGAGCAGAGTGGCAGAATCATAGAATGGTAAGGTTGGAAGGGACCTCAAGGATCATCTAGTTCCACCTCCCTGCCATAGACAGAGACACCTCCCACTAATACAGATCACTCAAGGCCTCATCCAATCTGGCCTCAAACACCTCCAGGGAACAACCTCTCTGGGCAACCTGTTCCAGGGTCTCACCATCCTCACTGGAAAGAGCTTCCTCCTAACATCCAGTCTAAATCTCCCATCTGCCAGTTTAAACCCATTGCCCCTTGTCCTGTCATTGCAAGACCCTGTAAATAGTCCCTCCCCAGCCTTTCTGTAGGCCCCCTTCAGATACTGGAAGGCTACTCTAAGATCTCCTCAAAGCCTTCTCTTCTCCAGGTTGAAGAGCCCCAACTCTCTCAGCCTGTCCTCATAGGAGAGCTGCTCCAGCCCTCTGAGCATCTTTGTGGCCTCCTCTGGTCCCACTCCAACACCTCCATGTTCTTCCTGTCCTGAGGGCTCCAAAACTGCACACAGTACTCCAGGTGGGGTCAGAGGAGAGCAGAGTAAAAGGGCAGAATCACCTCCCTTGCCCTGCTGGCCATGCTGCTTTTGATGCAGCTCAGACAGCAACAGAGTCCTGGGCTGCATGTGCACACTGCAGGCTCACGTTGAGCTTTTCATCAACTCAGAGGACCCCCTCTCTCCATCTCTGGCCCTGCTGCTTTTGCTGCAGCCCAGGCTGCCATTGGCCTTTTGGGCTGCCAATGCCCATTGCTGGCTTCTGTCCAACTTCTAACCCATCATTAACCCCAAGTCCTTTTCTGCAGGGCTGCTCACAATCTCTTCATCCCTCAGCTTGTGCTCACATCCAGCATTGCCCCAACCTAGATACAGGACCTTACACTTGGCCTTATTGAACCTCATGAGCGTCTCAACTCACCTCTCCAAGCCTGTCCCAGTGCCTTTAGATGGTTCCCATCCTTACCAGCCACACCACTCAGTTTGGCATCATCTGCAAGTCAAAGCCCTCACTGTGGTGCTCAAAGGCACGCCTGTGAAAACCAGCACATGCCATTCACAACTCTCAGGCACTGTGTCCCAAGCAGAGGCTGGACTGCAGTTAAAGTGTTGCTAGATAGATAGTTTTAAACATCACCAAAACCACCTCAGTTTCCTCTAAGCTCCTTGCTAGCAGTAAATGAACAGTTTGCTGGTCCTTCAAGGCATACAGTAAAAACACTCAACTGCATGCAGGCAGCAGAGTAAGGTTGGGGTTTTGCATTTGGTTTTGTTGTTGGCGGTTTTGGGTGTTTGTTTTTCCCTCTCTTTATCCAGAATTCCAATGTCTGGGCTCTGATAAGGTGCTGATAGCAGGGTCTGTCCACTAAAAGCACAGAAGAATAGCCAATACCAGCTGTAGAGCTAATTTTACAGATAAATGTGAGACAAAATGCTTACAGAAGGGAAAAAACCTCAACTTTTGAAGAAGAATCTTCCCCAGGTGCAAAGTGGGACCTTTGCCAGCAAGACAGAGGGATGAGAGCTCTTCTCACGGCATAATGAGATGCCACCAGTAGTGAGCAAGTGGCTTAAAGTTCTGGGAAGCAATGTGGTTACTTGGTGGAAGAGCAGAGGAAGCAGATGACAAGGTCAGGAAGAAGACTTGATGGCAGCTAAAAAAACCCACCCAACCCCGCCACCCCCATCTTTCCCTAATTGCAGCAGCAAGTCAAGGGTGGAGCCAAGCCAGTCCTCACAGAGGGGAGAAACTGTTTTTTTTCTAGTGACCTTGGCACATGGGACCAGCAGTCTCTAAAGAGAACAACTTGTCAAGGGGCATATTTAGTGGTTACTCAGCTTTCTGTCCTGTTTCTATCTTCAGTTTGGTTTCTTGTCCCTCAGCACAGACAGGCTCTCTTTCACAGGTACACAAAGAACCAAGAAAACTGTTTCTTGCCTTTCTTTTTTTTCCCAGCAATATAGCTCTTCTAACCTTGGCTACCAACAGGTTGGAGTGCCCCTGTGGGGAGCCAAAGAGCAGAGAATCATCCCAGAAAGCAGCAAGGAAGAGGAAAAAATAGCCATGGCTGTGATGATTTATTTTTTGCCTGATGGGGAAGGAAAGTCATGAAGATAGTGAGGTATTTTCCCTACTTGTTTTTTGGACCTTCAGACAGCTCACAACTGAGACGTTTCCAAGTGTGCCCAAAGTGATACTGACTTTAAAAGGAGGTAAATAACTGGCACACTTCAAGGGATTATCCTGTTCAACATCTTCAATCATCTTTAAAAAAGGAACTGATCAATGCACATGAGAGGGAGGTTGCCATCTCCAGGGTGGAGAAGTGAGCTGAAAAGTTAATGAGGTTCAGTAAGGCCCAGTGAAAGGTCCTGTACCTAGGCTGGGGCAATCCTGGATGTCAACACAGGCTGAGGGGTGATGAAACTGGGAGCAAACCTGCAGAAAAGGACTTGAGGGTGCTAGCAGGTGAGAAGCTGGACAGGAGCCAGCAATTAGCACTTGCAGCCAAGAAGGCAAATGGCAAGCCCAGGTTGCATCAAAAGCAGCATAACCAGAGATGGAAAGAAGGGATTCTGCCACTCTGCTCTCGTGGAACCTCAGCTGCAGTGCTGTGTCCAGCTCTGGAGCCCTCAACACAGGAAGGACACAGACCTGAGGGAGCAGGTCCAGAGGAGGATCACAGAGTGCTGAGGGGGCTGGAGGAATGGGACAGTAGAGACTTGGTGAAATTGAGCACAAATGACTGCAAAGCCCTGCATCTGAAGGAAATAACCCCATGGCACCAGTGCAGATTGCTCAGGAGCCAGTCTGCTGAAGAGACCCTTGGTGGTATGCTCAGATGAGGGCTGCATAGAAAGTGAGCTAGGAACCTCGATGAAGCTCAGCAGAATCCTGGGTTGCATTAAGAGGAGCATAATCAGTAGGTTGAGGGAAGTGAAAGGGGAAAAAGTCCCTTTGTGCCACATGTAAAAGCCAGATGCCAATGTGGCTTCTAGGGCAAAAGTGTTCTTCAGTTGATAGTTTGGTGAAGTTCTCAGTTCAGGGTCTACAAAAACAAACACAAACCAACAAAACCCAAAAAACCACATTCCCATGCTACAAAGCAGAGTAGAGGTTCCTTGGGGGCTTTCTTGATGCTGTAAAGGGGAGTGAGAAGCTACTCCTAGGACTCACACTGCAAACCAAGCTATTTAAAAGAGGTAAAACAATGTCTGTGGTAAGAGTGTGGCTGGATAATGAGCAGCTGGGCTTTTCACCTTGGCTAGTTGAATATGAGGCAGGTTCTTGTTCAGCCTTGTGATCACAGGACCACAGGATGTTAGGGGTTGGAAGGGACCTCTGGAAATCTTCCAGTCCAACCCCCTGCCACAGCAAGACCATAGAATCTATCTCAGGTCACACAGGAACACATCCAGACAGGGCTAGAAAGTCTCCTAAGGAGGAGACTCCACAACATCTCTGGGCAGCCTGTGCCAGTTCTCCCTGACACTTACAGTAAAGTTCTTCCTCATGTTAAGGTGGAACTTCCTGTGCTGTAGTTTACATCCATTGCTCCTCGTCCTATCACAGGGCACAAGTGAGAAGAGTTTGTCCCCTCCTCCCTCTTGACCTCCAACCTTCAGGTATCTGTAAAGATTTATTAGATCACATCTTCTCTTCACAAGACCAAACAGTCCCAGGTCCCTCAGCCTCTCCTCACAGGACAGTGCTCCAGCCTATTCTTCATCTTCACAGCTCTCCCTTGGACTCCCTCCAAGGGAGAGGGACAGTAGATCCCTGTCCCTCCTGAACTGGAGGCACCAGAACTGAATGCAATACTCCAGGTAGTGTCTCATCATGGCAGAGTAGGAGGAGAGGAGAACCTCCCTCCATCTGCTGGCCACACTCCTCTTAATGCCCCCCAGGATCCCATTAGCCTTCTTGACCACAAGGACACATTGCTGTCCCATGGATATCTTTTTGTCCACCAGCACTCCCAGCTCCTTCTCCACAGGGTTGCTTTCCAGCAGATCACATCCCAACCTGTACTATATCAAAACATTTCACAAATCCATCATCCTAACAAATTCAGCAGCGGCCAGTATGGACTTTGCCCCTTCTCTCCTCTCCCTCCTCATACACCTGGTGAGGGCAGCCACAATGCTTTGGAGAAATCACTCTGCCTCATAGCACAACACTGCTGTGGAGCTTTGTTGCACCAGACTCCATCTGAAAACAGAGAGACTCATAGAATGGCCTGTGTTGGGTTGGAAGGGACCTCCATAAAGGCTATTTAAAGCCAGCAACCTGAGGCTGAGGTGAGATGGTGGTTTTGGAAAGGACTGCTGAGTATCCTCCCACCTCCCCAGGAGTGGAGGTGGTGCTGCTCCAAGCAGAAGGTGCTGCTTGCATCGAGGCTGTGCCAGCACAAAGCTGAAAAACCTGTGCTGTGGTGCAACTCCCCTGGCTATCCTCCAGCCTATTCCTTCATTGTACATGACCATGAAGCAGTACTGCAGGACACAACCTCCCTTTATCCAGCAGGGCATGCCACAGCGTTCCACAGGCAGCAGTTTCTCTGGCGGGACAGAGCAGCCGAAGTACCGCAGTACCGGGCAAGTCAGGGAATAAGAGCAAGCATTAAGAAGGCGGCATAAAAGGTCACTTCTCAGCCACAGCCCTGAATATCTGCTGAACACAAAACAGGCAGCTAGAGAAGAGAAGCATTCAATGTGCCATGAATGGCTTCCTTGTGGATTCATTTTGTGGTAGTCATGCATGTAGATGCCTGTATCCAGCAATGGGGAAAAAAATGGAAAACAAACCTCACTAAAACTTATTTTTGTAATTCCCAGCAAAGCCTAGCAACTGTCTGGATGTTCCAGCTTCACTTAAAAGTGACTTCTGATAGGACTGAAGGTCCTCATTACTGCTGGTAGTTCAGATTAGGTAATTCCCTCACAACTGCCAGCAGGCAGAAACTGAAGCAGTGGCTGTTTCATAATCATCATAATTACACAGTGGCCATCTGCATAAACCACCTTCTAAACATAGAAACCCAACAAAACCCAGCTTAGGCTGTGTGCTAAGCCTGTGTTTGTGCTCTGTAGCTGCAGCAGCAACTTTCACCTGGGGACAGTAGCCCCTGACCCCATCGGGGCCTCCTGGGCAGTAACAGCAAGGACTTCACTCCTCTGCAAAGCACCTGCGGTACAGCCAGACAGTCACAGACTATCAGCACTGGAAGAGACCTCAAGGGTCATCTATCTCCAATCCCCCTGCCATGGGCAAGGATATCTCACACTAGATCAGGTTAGCCAGGCTGGATGGGGCTCTGGGCTTAAAGAGCTCCAGGGATGAGACTTCCACCACCTCCCTGGGCAGCCTGCTCCAGGATCTCACTGCTGAAGAGCTTCTTCCTAATGTCCAATCTACATCTCTTCTCTAGCATGGATCTGTTCCCCTCAGTCCTGACACCTTAAGAAGTCCCTCCCCAGCTTTCTTGTAGCCTGCTTCAGACAGTGGAAGGCCACAATAAGGTCTTCTTGGAGCCTTCTCTTCTCTAGACTGAAGAATCTCAACTCTCTCAGCCTGTCCTCACAGGAGGAGTGCTCCTCTTAGCATGCTCATGGTCCTTCTCTGGGCATAGTCCATGTCCACCATCACCACCTTTGTGTTACCAGCCTCCTCCAAGCAGGAGGCCAGCAGTGAAAAAATAAAAGTAAAGGTGAAAGAAAACAGGTCCTGTGCTACTCTAGGTGAGCCCCAGCACTGCTTGTAGCACTGCCTACAGCTGGAAGCTTGCTGGGCAGCTGTCTCTGCAGAGGCTTGGGGGAACAGGGCAGAGTTCAGCTTGAACTTGACAGCACATTACTCAAGGAAACAGCATCCAGTTCACATTGGTCATTCAGAGAGTGAGGACCAATACAGTTTTTTTCCTTTCTCTCTCAGAGCAATTGCTTTGAACCCCACTTCTGGAAAGTTTGCTGAAATCATAGAATGTCAGAGGCTGAAAGGGACTTCAAAAGATCATCTGGTCCAGCCCCACCCTGCCAGAGCAAGATCACCTAGAGCAGATCATACTGGAGCGCATCAGACAGTCCTTGAATGTGCTGTGATTGATTACATTTGAAATGCCTGAGAAAAAAAAAGTACCTATTGACCTCTTGACCTCCCCAAAATGGTTTAACACCTGCCCTTCTCTTCCTGCTCTTCACCACTCTTCCCACATTCCATGGGCCTGCTGTCATTTTCCCTTTCACTCCTTTACAGCCCTGATGTGGTGGGATTGCTGCAAAAATGACAACACTAATCTGCCCCAGAAGGAAGCCATTTTCCAGCAGTAAGTCCTGTCCCCATGGAAAACCAGGCTCTGCTCTCCTCAGGTGTACATCCTTCTGACACTGGAGACCATGCAGGTAGATTGAGATTCTGTTTTTGAGGAAGGTTACCTCAGATTTTCTAGAGGATTAAGAAAAGAGCTCTCAAAACTCCTCCCAATCCCCCAGAAACTTTCTTCCAGCATAATTTATCTCACAGCCAGCCCAATCTAGCATTGTTCAGGACTTCCATGTCCTTGTGCCTTAGTCAAACATTTATTTTAAGCTGTTGACATCAGATGTGCTGTTTCCTGGTGAAGATTCCCGTATTCTGCATGGACCTTTGTTTTTCCCTCCTGTCCTTGGCTAGTTTACAAGATATTAACAGTTCTATCCCTATGCATGAGCAGTTCAGATTCATCCTCCCTTGGTTTCCTCACAGCAGCCTCAGAGCAAAGAAGGTGCAAAGCCCACCAGCACTCATCTAGTACTTCATCAGCTCTTACAAATTCTGCATAGTCATAGAATGGGTTGGAAGTGAACTCCAAAAGGTCAAGCCCCTCAGATCTGGGGACATCCTCCACTAGAGCAGGTTGCTCACAGCCTTGTCCAGCCTCACCTTGAACACCTCCATGCATATGGGGTCAACTCCCTCCCTGTGCCATCTGTTCAGTGTTCCACCACCCTCATGCTAAAGAACTTGTTCCTATCATCCAATCTCACTCTGCTCTGCTCCCATTTCTAAACCATTGTCCTTGTCCTGTCACTGCAGGCCTTTACAGTCCCTCTGCAGCCTTTTAATAGCCTCCTTCAGGTGCTGACAAGCTGATCTTAGGTCTGCCTACAGCCTTCTCCAGGCTGAACAACCCAAGTTCCTTCAGCCTGTCCTCATAGCAGAGTTGCTCCAATCCCCTGATCATCTCCATGACTTCCTCTGGACCTGCTCTATCAGGTCCATGTCTTTCCTGTGTTGAGGGCTCCAGAGTTAGATGCAGCACTGCAGATGAGGTCTCAGCAAAGCAGAAGGGCAAGTAGCCTCTTCACCTCTGCCCATGCTGCTTTCAGTGCAGCTCAGACTGACATTGGCCTTCTGGGCTGCCAGTACCCATTGTTGGCTCCTGTCCAGCTTCTCACCCACCAGCACCCCCAAGTCCTCCTCTGCAGGGCTGCTCTTACTTTCATCCTCCCTCAGCCTCTGCTGATATCCAAGATTGCCCTGACCTAGGTGCAGAACCTTGCACTGGACCTTACTGAACTTAATGATCATCTCCTTGGACAGGCTGGAGAGGTTAGCCAGGTGTCTCTGGGCTCCCATCCCATCTTTCAAACCTACCAACCATACCATTCAGCTTGGCATGATCTCCACACTTGCTAAGGGTGCATTCACTGTGGCTAAGGCATCAGCACTTCAAGGCAAAGACTAACTCACATGAAGCCCCCATCCAGAAGATTTAGGTATAAACGTAACTTGGAAGGCAGTTTTGAGAGTTTCCTCCATAGTCATCATCACCTAAACCCACCTCATGAGCTGAGGTGCTGAGCTTACCCGAGTTCTCACTACCCTAGTTACACCACTGCATTTTCTTGGACCTTGGCAGCTACTGCTGGTGTTGGACTGCAGGCATGTTGGATGTTGGCAACCTTAAAGCATGCACCAGCATGGAGTAAAACAGCCAAAGGCAGCTGAAATAGGCTGGAAACTTGCATTCTAGTTGAGAGCAACTCACAGAATAACAGAAAGTTAGAGGTTGGAAGATACCTCCAGAGATTATCCAAGTCAACCTCCCTGCCAAGGCAGGATCTTCTAGGGTAGCCTGCACAGGAATGCATCCAGGTAGGTTTTGAAAGGTCTCCAGGAGAAGGAGAACCCACAACCCCTAGGCAGCCTGTTCCAGGACTCTGGCATTCACACTCTAAAGTTTCTTCTCACACTGAGGTGAAACCTTCTGTGTTCGTTTGTAGCTGCTGCTCCTTGTCTTATTGCTGCTGATCACTGAAAAGAGATTGGCCCCCTCCACTTGACACTCACCCCTGATATTTATAGACATTGATCATCACCCTCTCAACCTTTTCTTCTCCACACTAACCAGCCCCAGGGCTCTCAGTCTCTCTCCATAGGGCAGATGCTCAAGTCCCCCAGTCATCCTCATGGCTCTCCACTGGATGCTCTCCAGCAGGTCCCTGTCTCTCCCAAACTGGGGAGCACAAAACTAGACACATATGTCAGATGTGGTCTCAACAGGGCAGAGGGGGAGAAGAACCTCCCTAGACCTCAGCCCCTTCAGATGCTAAGTTCAGTCTCACACCCAGTAGTGCACAGTTGACCCCATCATCAGCACTTCTTAGCAGGCTCTCAGGGCCATGACAGGTCTCAAACTCCTCGATGAGATAGCATATTTTTTCCTCCAGACTCACCTACCCAAAGAGTAAAATTATTTTCTTCTGGGAGTCACTGCAGTCTCTAGTAAAACACAACAGCATGCTTCACTGTTTGCTTTTGGAATCTAGACTCTGGAGTGTCCCCACTAACACAGGGGAGTGCAGCACCACATTACACAGCTATGTGGTTTGCAAAACACTGTAGATGATGTGCAGCACAGAGGTGGGCAATACATTAATCCAGAGCTACAGCCAGAGGTAGACCCTCCCTAGCTGTGATATTCCTCCTAACACCAACTGCTTTTCAGGAGAGAAAGTGTGAACAAGGAAGGACAGTTAAGAGACATTGTTTGTACCTAGAGGACAGACCAAAGCACAGCTAAAATACTAGAGCATAACACCACCAGATAAAGTTTTAACATCTTCAATTTGCTGCTAAAGATCCAAGTTCAGCGGCAGCCCCCACCAGACAGCATTTCAGAGAACAAACCAGCCAAGCACTTACAGATATTGAGTGGAACAAGAGAATGGTCTTTCCTAAGGCTAAGGGTTCCACACCAACATCTCTGCTCCCCACATCTATCTTTAAACTGAACCAGAAGACCTACAGTTGCTTCCTACTGTTGCAAGCAGGAAGTGCAGAGGTGCACAGTAACTTTGGGTTGGTTTTTTTTTCCACATGGAAGCCTGAGGTATGCCACCCAAGCTGTAAGCCCTTGCAACTGTGCTTCTTTGGTGAAACAAAGCACAGAGGCAGGCACTGAGAAAAGCCCTGAGCACACACTATGGGAGTCTGCCTTGTCAAGTGACCAAGGCCACATTAGATGCCAGGGGACAGATTATGCCAGCAGACAAGCTGATATATGAAAGCTCAGCCGGCTGCAGGGAAGAACCCAACCTGTTTGCATCCAGGTACCACTGCCTGCACAACCACCAGCATGGCAGGCACAGAATCACAGAATGCACTGTCTTGGAAGGGACCTTTAAAGGTCACCTGGTCCAGCCTCATCTGTGGTAAGCAGGGACATTGCCAGCTAGACCTGGTTGCTCAGTCACACCAAGCTTTACTTTCAATGTTTCCAGACATGAGGCTTCCACTACGTCCCTAGGGAGTCTGTTTCAGTATTCCACCACTCAAAATTGTCATGGTCAGAAGGGACCTCAAGGATCCTCTTGTTCCAACCCTATATGGACACTTACCATGAACCAGGTTGGTTGAAGCTACATCCACCCTGGCCTTAAAAACTTCCAGGGATGGGGCTCCCACCACCTCCCTGGGCAACCTGCTCCAGTGTCTAACCACCCACATGGTAAAGAACTTCTTCCTTATGTCCCATCTAAATCTCCCCTCCTCTAGCTTGGATCCATTGCCCCAGTCCTATCACTACCCGACAGCCTAAGACGTCCCTCCCCAGCTTTCTTGTAGCCCCCTTCAGATACTGAAAGGTCACAAGGTGGCCTCCTGAATCTGTTCTCCAAACTGAACCACCTGAACTACTGCAACAACTCTCGCAGCCTGTCCCCATAGAGGTTCTCCAGCCCTCTGATCATCCTCGTGACCCTTCTCTGGACACATTCCAGCATATCCAGACCCTTGCAATACAGGTTCCAGAACTGGACACAGTACACTAGAGGGGGAGAATCACCTCCCTTGACCTGCTGCCCACCCTTCTCTTGATGCAGCCCAGACTATGTTTGGCTCTCTGGGCTTCAAGTGCACAGTGGTGGCTCATGTTGAGCTTCCCACAGCAAAGAGCTTCTTCCTTGAGACAGTAGTGCAAGTCTCAGACTGCATCACTTTTCTTCCCCATCAAACACTGACTCCTTTACTGGAAGCTGAACATCAGCTCTAGTGTTTTCTCAAGGAGCTGCAACAGAAGGTGGTAAGGGAGAGTATTTGAACAAAAAACCATGTGCTGCTCAATACTTTCAGGCCACAGCTTAGTGCAACCACACCTTTTGGAAACCTTTTTAAACTGTAACTGGGAATCTCACAGAGGTTTGTCACCTTCACCATACTGTATGAAGAGAAGAGTTAAAACTAATACAGCAGAAGCATTTCAGGAATATAATTTGGAATGGTTTTGTTTGCATACACCAAGGAATAAAAGAATGGCAACAGGGTCGAGTCCTCAACACAAGGAAGGACATGGGATTGATGGAGAGGGGTCAGAGGAGGGCCATGAAGATTATCAGGGGAATTGGAACACCTCTGCTGTGAGCATAGGCTGAGGTTTTTCAGTCTGGAGATGAGAAGGCTGCCTGCAGCCTTCAGAGCAGCCTGCTGGTAGTTGAAGGGGGCTGCAAAAAAACCTGCAGAGGGACTGTTTGCAAAGGTCTGCAGGGACAGGGATAAAGGCAATGGTTTGAAATAAAAGCAGAGTGGATTCAGATTGGATATGAGGAACAAGCTTTTTTTTCACATGATGGTGGTGGTACACTGCAACAGATTACCCAGGGAGGTAGTTAAGGCCCCATCCCTGGAAATACTGTAGGTGAAGCTAGAGGAGGCTGTGAGCAACCTGCTCCAGTCCCTGCTGGCTGCAGGGGGGTTGGAGCAGATAACATCTGTCAGTTCCTTCCAACTCAAACCATTCTATCTTACCCAACATGCTCTGGGAGGTGTCTCCCCACTTCCCTTCAAACATGGCAAGGCACTGAAGCTATTTCCTGTTCTATACTAAACCCATGGTGTTTTTGAACTTCACTGCCAGCTGAATTGTAACTCTATGCTAGGCATCCAATACTATCATTAATAACCATACTGAAATCTCCTCTCTCCCATAAACACACAATACATCTTACTCTTTAATAAAGTATCAAATTGTCTCCAACATAAATTACATCCAAATTAAGTAAGTTTCAAGAAAGTCAGATACTTTATATACAATATTTGCCTAATGTCAAGATATATCTTGGTCATTTGTAACCTAGAACACAAACAGCAGAACTACATCAGTACCAAATAAAGCATTAAAAAGGTAACAAATATATAACTTTTGTTTGTTTAGAAATTCTTTCAGAACTCTAAAAGTTAATGAGAAAGGTTTTTATAGTGCAGCAGTCTTGGGAGGTTGGGGTTGGGTTTTTTTAGCTCTTAGACCATTTCTCTGTTTCTGCGGATAGCGCAGCACAGAACCATACTGAAGATCATGCCGAAGATCTGTGGAGAAAGCAAAGGCAGGAGAATCAGGGGACAAAGTACAAGCACAGAACATTGTAAATCAGATTACTAGGGATTGGAAGGGACCTTCAGAGATCACCCAGTCCAATCCCAGTGGCAGAGCAGGGTCACACAGAAACACATTCAGGTGGGTTTGGAATTTGTCCAGAGAAAGAGACTCCACAACCACTCTGGGCAGCTTGCTCCAGGGCTCTGCCACCCTCATGGGGAAAAAGTTTCCCCTTCTGTTCCCATGGTGCCTCCTCTGCTCCAGCTTGCCCCCACTGCCCCTTGTCCTGTCAAAGGACATCCTTGAGCAGAGCTTGGCTCTGTCCTCCCCACACTACCCTGCACATCTTTACATCAAGGTAAATGCAGGTGGCCCTCAGGCTCCTCTGCTCCAAGCTCCAACCCCAGCTCCCTCAGCAGGGGTATGTTCCACTGCCCTCAGCATCCTTGTAGTTCTGCCCTAGACTCTAAGCAGTTCCCGGTCCTTGAACAAAAGGGGCCCAAACTGGAGACATAGCTCCAAGATAGGAAGGAGCACAGTTGCTCTTCCCAGGCCAGGGGCCATATCAACACTTCATTCTGTAGGTCCCACCTCTCACCACACCCTTCTCCCTCACCCCCAGATTTTAGTCACTTTTCATGGACCCCCTTCACCCTCAATACTTCCAAACAGATCTGCTACAAACCAGTGCCATGTCTGTCTCAAGAAATCACTGATCAACCCAGCATAAGTGCATCCATGTCATGCATTCCTCCAGGAGTCAAACCAGAAGTGCCAATTTCCTTCCTAGCAACCCAGTTCTCTGGCACTCTGTTGTAGAGTGTATTCTCCAGAGATACTGAGGTTGGGAAATGAGCTGGCAACATGACCAATACATCTCCACCCTATGTATATATACACACAGAGGCAACTGATAAAACTTTCCTACTGCTCAACTAGGAGGCAGATCCTAATCCAAGGCAGAAGCAGGGAGGTCGAAGCCACTCCACCCTCTTCGCTGCCTCCGGGCCCTGCAGCACACACCCAGATCCTGCTGCTACATGCCACTAGCAGACTGGGGCTTGCAGACTGCCATGATAGGCACTGTTCAGCAATCTTCTGCTGTAAGCATCCTTTGGCCCTGCAGCTGCCCCCTAGATCATCTGGGAACTCACCATGACAACAGCAATGCCAAGGCCAACTGCTCCAATCACATTCAGTTTTGAATTGAAGACATCATCAATAGCAGCAGGGCATGACTAAAAAAAGAGAGACTCTTCATTAGTGCTTCCTCCATAAAGAAAGGGGCTTGTTTCTACTTGCTTGTGCTCAGGTCTGCCAATCTCTGATGCACCTCTGGCCAAGTCTCCTGGAGCCAGAGATGAAGATTCAGTCTTTTGAATCCTGCCTTGAACTGGCTTTATTTTCACATCTTTCAAGAAAGCCAGGGATATTCCACCATAAAAAGTTGCTGAGGAGTAGATTTGAACTCCAAGTATCTAAACCTCGTAACTGTGCCTTCATTACAGCAGGCTTCCCAATGCCTGCAGAGTTGATGAGGCAGATCAGGGCCAACAGGAACTGTATCAGACTTAGCTTGTTACTAATGGTTGCCAGTATTGAGGTGAGAGTTACTGAGCTCCTCTCTAAGTAGATTAAGCCACTCTTACTATTGGGACACACCTTATCAACACCTGGTGCATGGGAATGCCAGGATTTCTTCAGCTGCATGCAGAGATGCTAGGCTATAGATTCATAGATGGGCCAGCTGGAAGTTCCCAGGACAAAGAGAATTAAGTACAAGCCTTTCCCCAAAGACACACAGCAGCCAAGAACAAGAACAAGGAAATTCTGCAGAGGTATAAATCTTTAAGACCCTGGTAACTGGTCAAAGTCTCATCCTGACTCCTGCCCCACTTATCCCAGCATAGTGAGCTGCTGAAAGTTTATTTGTTTTTTTCCTTATCCAGCCCAGAAGGAAAGACTTAATTGAGGATTAAAGGGATATGCTGGCAAGGAATAATCAGTGAAAGTTAGAGTATCAATACAGCACTGCTGCTTAGAGGCACACAGAGCAACCACACCATTACATCCATTTCATCTTCCAGTCTGTCTGCTATTTTTAATGACCTATCCCCAAGTGTGCAGAAAGGGATCACAAGATGAAGTCAGTAGATAAAGCTAAAAAAAAAAAACTCCACTCAGGAGAATAAAAGTAAACCATAAACCCTGCATTCCGTCTCAGCTACTACTACGTAGCCTAACTCATAGTAGATTGTATGGACAAGACCAAAATTGCAATCTAAAGGCAGACTGAAATGTCTTGGGGTCATATCTGCGAGGGCACAAAATCACCTGTAGTGAAAGAGCCATGCAGATCACATGGTAAAATAAAACCACAGAAGTCCTGAACAATAAAAACCTTACTCTTCACAGCAAGACTCAACACAGGCTGGCTCAGTGCATGAATCCAGGACACAAGGCAGTCATAAGCAAATCTGAAGGCACGCTGATTGAAAAAAAAACAAACATCTCTTTTCTGACAGTTGCTGCCCTGTCCTGCTGAGCATTGGTACATTCTTAGCCACACTGCATTTAGAAAACATTCTCACTCCACATCCAGCCTCTCACTTACGCTTCTACCTATTTCACTGAATCACAGAGGCTCAGGTTGGAAGAGACCTCACAGATCACCTACTCCAACCTCCTCACCATGGGCAGGGACACCTCTCAATTGCAGTTGGTTGCTCAAGGCCTCATCCAGCCTGGCCTAGAACACCTCCAGGGAAGAGATAGCCACAGAATCCCTGGGCAGCTTATTCCAGAGTCTCATCACCCTCATGCTAAAGAAGAACTTCCTGAGATCAGTCTAACCCTGCTCTCCCTTGACTTAAAAACTTCCCCCCTTGTCCCCTCAGGAAAAGTCCCTCTGCAGCCTTCCTGTAGAATCCCTTCAGGTGCTGGCAGGCAGCTCTAAGGTCCCTTTAGAGCCTTCTCTTCTCCAGGTTGAACCCCATCAGGTCCCTCAACCTATTCTCAAAGCAGAGGTGCTCCAGCCTTGTAGCAGTATTTCAACATGGGAATCCAAGGAACTGGCCTCAGTGACACAGTAACCTAAACAGGCCACCAATGTACTACTCCTCCTCTTGGCCAGTACTTCATCCCTACTCCTGCCTCATTCTCTACTTCTCCTACACACAGAAGGGACGTGACAGCTCCCATGCAGCACCAAGAAGGTGTTCTGAGAATAAGAGCAGCCAGGAGAACACATGACTTATTTTTAGGTGAAGCCTTGGCCTTATGCTGTCCATCCACATCAGTCTGGTAACACCCAAACTACATATTTCCTGTGCAAGCTCAGACTTCCTGCTGACCCTGCTTGTTCTTTCCACAGCAGCAAAATGTTGATTTTCCACAACTGGACTGACTAGAGACAGAGGGTTTGCTAAGTAAGGGTGATGTGGGAATGTCCCCATGGACTAGAGGGGTTTGTTCAGGAGCCTGTTTCTCATTCCATTCATTTGTGAGTTCGGTCATGCTTTACCATTACAGAAATTGAGTCAACGAGGTTCTTGGGACAGGTGTCCAGGAATTGTTGCTCAAGAACGCCTTTAAGACCACAGCAGTTCAGCTGCAAGAGAAAAAATAAAGCCAGATTAAATAATCATTTATTTTTGCTCCCTGTCTGGTAGAAATGGGAAATGGATTACATGAAGTTCTAGTACAGACCTTACACAAATTGGCTCAGGCATCCCACCAGTGTCACTGCTCTAAAGCTCATTTTAGAAAGCCTTAATTGCATTGAAGGGCAAGATTCTGAAAGGAAGAGCTGGATCCCATGAAACATGTTTTGGTGACAGTTTGTACTCCTTCCAGACCCCAAAGCCCAAGTATTATGGTGTATGCTCCAAAGCACCCCCACAGATCTTGTTTTCCTAAAACTCCAAAGCCAGATGGAAAATCCAGAACTAGTTGCAAGTGTTTTAGAAGTTCAGAGGGACAAAGAATCATCCTGAATTCACCAATGCTATATAAAAATATCTTCTCTATGTCATCTATTGAGTTTTTGCTGGTCCATAAGGTACTGGATTTGTGCAGGGGACTGAGTGACATGGAGGACAGTACCACAAGCTTCATTGCTCCATGGTTAAAGTGTAACCACATACTTACAGCTAAATGAAATGCTTTCAGGGTCTCTCTGGCAGCTGGTTTAGATCCCTCCATGTAGGTTTTCCTGTAGAAGTCCTTTAGCTCTTCAATAACCTGGAGAATAGCAATGAGTAAGGCTGTGTTACTGGCTTCATTAAACAAAAAAACCAACCTGTTTTGAGTTAGTCATAAGAATTTCTGCCACTTATACCACCCATTCTTTTGCCATGTAGAAAGAGGGTGGACAGCATTCATTTCTCAACAGGCACAGGTGAGCATAACTGGTATACTCACTTCAAAAGCCACACCTGAACAGATAAGACTCACCTTTCCTTCCAAACCTCTGAGCTTCTAGGAGTAGACAAAGCAAAGCCCCTTACCAACTGGCTACACAAGAGAACTCCCTACTTATTTCTGTAGAAGTTGTTGCATTCCCCTGCTCTACAAGACAAGCAGAATTATAACCCTGACCCCCAAGCACCTTATTTTGAAACAAGGCAGAATCTTGACTGCTTGTGAGAGGATAATCCAGCCAAGCCATGTTCTAGATGCAAAACCATTCAGCTTTTAGCTGACCCAGCTCATAGCCAGAAGTGATAATACCATCACCAATGATCTTTTGCTTTACAGCTCAGCCTGGTAATGCCTAGAAGGCATTTCTAGCATGCCACAGCATGGTGGATTCTGGCTTCTCTGCTATCAACTCTAAAGCTGTTTAAAAATGACGTTAAGCTCCTGCTTTGTTTTCCTGGAGGTCCCTTCTGACTCAAACCATTCTATGACACTGTGGTGATTGCTCTCCCTCAAATTCCCTAGATAACCGAGTAGTAGTGGTATGGATTTCAGCAGACTTAACTTTCTGTTGGTACAGTCACAGAATCAGGGACTATTTTGGGTCAGAAAGGACCTGAAAAGGTCTAGTTCATCCCTACTGCCATGAGCAGCAACATTTCATTAAACCAGGTTACACCAAGTCCCATCCAACACAACTTCAAGTAACTCCACAGTTTCTCTGGGCAGCCTGTTTCAGCATTCCAACTTTTCAAAGCAACCTACCTTTTCTTTATTGGCAAATCCCCAGATGGCAGCAGCAATTTCAAGGGCAAAAATCACAAAAAGGAAGAGGAAGAACTGGAAGAGAAAGAGCAGAACTGAAAAAAATCAACACCACAAAGCAGCATCACAGAGATTTATTGCAAGCTTGTCCACTCTCCAAGACTCAACCTTAAGGCACAAGAGTCACTCAATAGAGGACTGGCACACTGGTAAGATGAGGAAAGAGAGCACTACAGTGGCTCAGCACTTCCCAGAAGAGTCAGAAAGCCTGGCAGTGTTTTCCTAGCCCCAGCCCTCCTCTTTGATCAGCACTAATTAGAATCAATCACCTGTTAGCTCAGGCTTTGAAGCTGCCTAGGTCACTTGGACATAACAGCTGACACCAATTCTCCTCTCTGGGTTGTCACTTCCATTGCTTTAGGAGTCATCACTTAATACCTATCTGGCCACCAACTCCCAGGCAGCTTCTTTGTTGTGTACTCCGTAACACAGAAAATATGTCATCTCTGCACTTCATTGACTACCAGGTTCAAACCACCACTGTCACCAGAAGGCACTTTCGAGATGTTCAGAATTAAAATGCTAAGGGTATTATTTTGCAAGAAAAGCATCAAATCAACTTCTTCCATTACACAGAAGGGAGCATTGTTCTCCTTGCCCTGGTTCTAGTCACAGCCTTTTATTAACTAAATCCTCTGGTTATTTGGATGAGTGGTTCCACAAGTATACAGATATGCATCAACCCAGCAAGTTCTGCTGGTCACTCCAGTCTGCAAACAATGAGGTTGCTCTCCAGTAATTGGCTTGCAGAGCAGTTGTCAACTGGAAAAAGCTCATCCTGTCATTAGGAACAGTAAAGGTTCATCTCAAGGATCAAATAAAACAGTTTTGGGCTCAAAGATTTAAGACTGCAGAACCTTCAACATTCAGCATACAGCATTTAATAAACAGCATTCATCTTATCAGTGCCTTAGTTCTGTGTTTACACATGCTCCCCAACGACTAATACTTCAATGCCTGACAGTGTCTCCAGCTGCTGAAATCACATGGCACCAAAACACAACCTGGACATCTCTAGTGAGGGACAAACAACTCAACATTTGAGTATTTTGTAAGCAAAATGTGTTTAAGCATTGTAGAGCCTAAACAATCAACATAGTAACATCATCTTCCCTTCATTTATTGTGTCACTCTAAGCTTAACTATTGCTCTGAACACTTACCAAGCCAAGCATGCACTGGGATTCCTGCAAAGCACCACAGCATCCCAAGAAGCCAACCAGCATCATAAGCGCACCAGCTCCAATCAGGATGTAAACTCCTAGGGAGGAGAAAAACAGACAAGTAGAAGGGATAAGTGAGATCTCAGCAGCAAGGTACTTATAGAGCAACTAAATGTATAGTATTTGTAGCTGTTGACAAGGGTTTTGCTTCTTGACTGAGGTGTTCACAGAACCACAGAATTAACCAGGTTGGAAAAGACCTTTGATATTGAGTCCAACCTAACACCTTCTAGTTAACTAACCCATGGCACTAAGTGCCTCATCCAGGCTCCCAGCAAGGAAAAAAAACATCACCAAAAAAGGGTTGTGCTTATATTTCAAAGCTACCATCTCAAAATTTGTGATGCATTGATAATTGTATACACTGATAGTTCTTGTTATCTGATTATTGCTATCCATGAATTAAAGTTTCTGTTTCATGTGTACCACCATTGCTGTTTAAAGTTTTAGAAAAAAAAGGTAAGATAAAGCTAAGGCAAAGTAAGAGGCAATTTAAAAACTGGAACAGGGTTAGAGCTACCAACTCCACCTGGAATGAAGAGAGTGTTGCAGTTAAATAGCTGGACTCAGCAATTTAACATCTGAGAATTCTTGAAGTATACTTCCTCTAGCAGAATGGGTATGAAAAAAGTATAATGGTTTGGGTTTGAAGGGACCTCCAAAGGTCATCCAGTCCAACCCCCCTTGAGTGAGCAGGGACATCCTCCACAAGAACTGGTTGCTCACAGCCTTCTCAATACTCACTTGGAATATCTCCAGGGTTGGGGCCTCAACTACCTCCCTGGGCAACCTGTTGCAGTGTTCCAGTGCCCTCATGCTAAAGAACTTGTTCCTCACATCCAACCTAAATCTGCTTTGCTCTCATTTCAAACCATTGCCCTCATCCTGTCCTTGGAAGCCTTTGCACACAGTCCTTCTGCAGCCTTCCTGAAGTCCCCTTCAGGTATTGGCAGGCTGCTCTTAGGTCTGCCTGGAGCTTTCTCTTCTCCAGGCTGAACAACCCCAGCTCCCTCAGCCTGTCCTCATCGAGATGCTCCAGTCCCTGGTCATCTTCATGGCCTACTCTGGACTTACTCCATCATGTCCATGTCCTTCCTGCGCCAAGAGCTCTGACATCAGGCTTTAGATGCCCTCCTATGATGTTTTAACATCAGGAAACATTGAATTATTCTACAGCAGTAGAATTCTACACACCAGCACCTGACAGCCTCCCCAACTGGAAGGAACTCAGCATTTTTTCAAATCATATCCAACAGCCTGGAGACCATAACATCCAGAATTTAGGTGGCACACAGTGGAGCACAGAGCAAGCTAAAAGCTTTTATGCCCAATCCTCTTCTCACACTTGAAGCGTCAGCTTAATCATTACAGCTGCTAGCTGGTGAGAGCAAGCAAAACAACTCCCCTTGAGTAGCAAGGCGGCATTCAGGTAGCAAAACTCAAGACAAGGCATCAGCACACACCATGTAGAATTAGGATAAGGTTGCCACCAATATAGTCAAAACCAGTTCTGGTCTTCAGAGAGCAAAAAAACACTCTTTAAAGAAAGCCATACAGCAAACTGGGTTGGGCCAATGTCAGGCACAAATCCAGGTTGGGCACAGAAATGGTTGAGAGCAGCTCTGTAGAAAGAGACTTGGGGGTGCTGGCTGCTGAGAAGCTCCCCAGGAGCCAGCAGTGCCCTCATGGAGCCCAGAAGGCAACCCTGTACTGAGCTGCAGCCAGGAGTGGGGGCAGCAGGGCCAGAGAGGGGATTCTGCCCCTTGACTGTGCTCTGCTGAGAACTCACCTCCAGTACTGCCTCCAGTTCCGGTGTCCCCAGCACAGGAAGGACACAGAGCTGGTGGACAGAGTTCAGAGGATCTGGAGATGATCCAAGGGCTGGAGCACCTCTACTGTGATGACAGGTTGAGGGAGCTGGGGTTGTTCAGCCTGGAGAAGAGAAGACTCCAGGGGCACCTTAGAGCTGCCTTCCAGTACCTGAAGCGATCCTAAAGGAAGGCTGCAGAGGGACTTTTCCTGGGGATGTCTAGAGACAGGCCAAGGGGGAATGATTTGAAGCTGAGGAAAGGCAGGGATAGAATGTATCTTAGGAAGAAGTTCTTCAGTAGGAGGGTGGCAAGACTCTGGAATAGGCTGCAGATGCCTCCTCCCTCAGGGTGTTCAGAGCCAGGTTAGATGAGGCCTTGAGCAGCTGAGGTTGAGAGGTGTGCCTTCCCATGTTGAGGAGGTTGGAGTAGATGAGCTCTGAGGTCCCTTCTAACCTGAGCCATTCTATGATCCTGTGAAATTACAAGTGTTTTCTGGATGCAAACTAATGTTGGTTGCCAAAATAAATACATACTTGAAGCCCATGTAAACAAGTAAGCTTGATATTTCTTATCAGCAGGAAATTCCAGCACCAACCTTTTCTTACCTCAGCTTCAACTTGTTATCCTTCTGAAGGAAGAGTTAACCAGAAGCTCTTATTTCAGTTCACCTTTACTACAGGAAGCTTCTGCGGTAATTTGCTTCGTTACTAACTGCAACCTGACTTACAGTTACTATTGGAAACTCCAGTCAGTAACTACTCCCAGGAAAATAATAAGAGACTTAATTCTTATTAAGCTTCATTTTTTAAAACTCAGTTTAACCTACAGAGATTTCAAGCAGTTGAAATATATCATCATAAAACGAACGCTTGAGAAGGTGGAAGAGTTGAGCTGGGAGTACCCAGAGTAAGACTTGTTAAACATTCAGCTCAAGAGCTGAGTTTTACATTTCTATTCCCCTTCCACTATCTGGAACTCTTTCTAGCATCTCTAAGAAGAACTCAGTTTGTCACCATGCCAGCAGGAAATCCAAGCTGTCTCACAGATCAGCTGCCTGCATGCTTATGACCTCTTTGTGAAGCTGCACAAGTATCTCAGTACTCCCCAGCTGTGGCCTCCAACAACCCTACATCATCATGCCTAACACTGCTCCCTGTAGGGACAGTCTACATTGTTACTGCAAGGCTGCAACACAAGTTGTAGGTCCCAGCATGCCTTACAGTCTATACCAACCCTTCAGGTACCAGTTTGGGTGTTGTGACAAATTGAGTAGCTCACCATGAGAGCAAGAGAAAGACCAATCTAACCATGCTGGGGGTGGCTAGGAAGTGATGCTATACAGGACATGGCAAAATCCAGGTGCTGCAGGGATGTGAAGCATAGATATTGTCCATGAGAAAGGTACATCTCTGAATCTGCCTTCTTCCCACTTGCTTCAGGTCTTCAAAAGCATTCAAATGGTTTCCCAAAGGGTTTGAGCACCTACAGGTGGCAACAGTCAAAGCAGCACATGTTCCTCTGTCCCAGCCTCACCTGACTGGGGAGATTGAAAGCTTACAGATGAAGAATTTGGTTTAGTCAGGAACTACAATATTAGGATCAAAACCTGACATGCCAAGGAATATGGAAGGACATGGAGTGGGTGCAGAGGAGGGCCAGAAAAATGTTCATGGGGCTGAAGCAGCTCTGCTACAAGGACAGATTGAGGGAACTGGGGGTGTTCAGCTGGGAGAAGAGAAGGCTCCAGACAGACCTAGGAGCAGCCTGCCAGTACCTGAAGAGAGCTACAAGAAGGCTGCAGAGACACTGTTTGGAAAGGCCTGCAGGGACTGGATGAGGGCAATGATTTGAAATGAGAGAAAAGCAGATTTAGATTGGATGCGAGGAAGTTCTTTAGAATGAGGGTGGTGGAACACTGCAACAGGTTGTCTGGGGAGGTAGCTGAGGCCCCAGTCCTAGAGATATTCACAGTAAGTATTGAGAAGGCTGTAAGCAACCTGCTCTAGTGGAGGATGTCCCTGCTTAATGCAGAAGGGGTTGGACTGGATGGCCTTCAGAGGATCCTTCTAACCCAAACCATTCCATGATTCTGTGAATAGCATCCACCTGGCCTAGGTCACCTCTAAGAGTTGCTCTCAGACCAATACATTTGTGCACCCTCTCCATTACATTTAGTATCAATTAGCACACACAGGGTTGTAAGAGTTGCAATAGCATATAGATATATGCTTCTTCTGAGAGATGAGGCAAGAGCTGGATTTGAGTGGCTTAGGTTGGTCATTCTGGAGAATAAACACACCAAACAGTTATTGCTGTCATTTGTGACTACTGAGAGTCAAACTTCACTGATTCATACTGAGGGAAGTGTCAGGAAGAGACCTCCCCTGTGTCTACCAGGAGTCTCTGGGGTTACAAAAATGCTTAACTGTAGTGTTTAAGGGAAAAAAAGATTAAGTAATAAACAATACATTAAGAGCCAAGACACCATGAGCATGATTGCTGCTCTCTGTTCAGGAGCTTGAGACTTGCCCCCTGCACCAGCCAGGAGAAGCAGCTCTCTGCCCAAGACAGTTTAGAGACATTTTCATAGAATGGCCTAGGCTAGAAGAGACCTTCATTTAGTCCAATGTCACTGCCATGGGCAGGGACACCTCTTATCTAGACCAGGTTGCTCAAGGCCCCATCCAACCTGGTTTTGAACATCTCCATGGAGGGGGAAGCCACAGCCTCTTTGGACAATCCATTCCAGAGTCTTGCCAACCTCACAGTGAAGAGCTTCCTCCTAAGACCCAAGGTTTAGATTTCCTTCAAACTCCTTGTCCTGTTAGTGGTCACTCCTGTACCAAGTCCCTCTGCAGCTTCCTGTAAGATTAATTCAGGTATTGGAAGGGAGTTCTAAGGTCCCCCTGAGAATATTCTCTTCTCCAGACTCCTTATGTTTCTAGCCTTCAAGGAAGACAAAAGTTTCTAAAGGCACCTGAAAACCAGGGGTTAAATATGTGTCCTACCACACACTGATCCTCCTCCTAGCTTACCTGTGTAAAACGTTGTGTTGTTGGATTCCAGCTCAAAGATGCTTTTGGTCTGCGAATCAAACCGAAGCCATAATCCAATAGCCAGAACTGCTGTCCCTGCAAGCTGTAGGAACAAGCAAGCCTGGTTAAGGAACACTGATTAAACACATGAGTAACAACATCAGAAGCAAACACAGGATGCAGCTCTGTTATTTAAGGAGGTGGTGACAAAGCACCAGAATAAAAGGATGGGGACACCAAAACCAGAACAAACAGATTTCCTGACATGAGGCATCTCGTTGACAGATGTGTTTACACATGAAACTATTCTTGTTCTTCACTCCAAATACCTGAGTATGCCAAGTTTGTGTTTCCACTGACCCCTCCCCACCCATTGTTTGGTTCTGGGTGGCTGCAATGCCACCCCAAGGCTAAGTGACCTTCAATCTTCACACCCAAGGACAAGTACATCACAAGAAAAAGAGCCTTGTGGGACCAGCTGGAAGTTTTGACATGTTAAAGAGCATGATAAGAAAAAAAAAAATCAGTGTACCCCAGTACAGAGTTCTGAGTGCGCTCTTCCCTGAAAAATAGGAAAGGACAGAAAGACAACCCAGTAAGCTACAGAGCTGAAAGGAAAAGGAAAAAACACAGGCTGCTGAGCTGGCAGCATTACTGTGTACTGATTTGGAATAAAGCAATCAAGTTCTAGATAATATTTAGTTTTATATCATCATCTGTGCCTCTGCACCTCCAGGTTCCCCTTAACATTGGTGCTGGTGACAAGTTGTGTGTCTGAATTAGTTTCTCTGGTTGGAACACCTGACAAAGCAGAGAGAAGTGCTGCAAGAAAAGGCATTGCAGGTAACAATCAGAGCTGTCAGGGTTGAAAGTGATCTCAAAGATCATTTAGCTCCAAACTCCCAGCCACACCCAGCCTTGCCTTGACCTCCAGGAATGAGGCTTTCACTAACTCCCTGGGCAACTTGTTCCAGTGTTTCACCACCCTCATGGTGAAGAACTTCTTCCTAATGTCTAATCTAAATCTCCCCTCTTCCAGCTTGGATCCATTATCCCCAGTTCCATCCCTACCTGACACACTAAAAAGTCCCTCAGCAGCTTTCTTGGAGCCCCTTTCAGATACTGGAAGGCCACAATAAGGTCTCCTCAGAGCCTTCCCCTCTCCTAACTGAACCACCCCAACTCTCACCCTATCTCCACAGAAGAGGTTCTTCTGATGCTAGGTTGGTTTTGAAGAGAAGGTATCTTCCTTGCTTCAACACAAAAAAATGGGGTGATCCTGCATCAAAAAGAGCAATGGAAACCAGGGCAAAGTAGAAAGTTGCACAATGTGCTTCTCAGTTATTCCTTTTCTTTGAAGGCCATTTAACTAGCAAAGAAAAAAGCTGTACAGGACAGAAATCCCACACACTGAAACAGACATGAAAAATACTTAAAGAGTGAAAACCAAGCTTAATAAAGTCTGGAGCCCTGATTAGGCAAAGTATGCATGAAGAGAAAATCCTCAAAGCCTTATCTCTGATAAGAAGTTCCCTCTAGAAGGGAACAACATTCTTGACTTCCAGCCAAGGAACTGGGAAGTGTTTACTGATGTTGATTTTTGCTGAGAACACATAAAGTATTTCCACAGAAAGTCCCTGCAGGTATAGGCACAGAATCATAGACCAGTCTGAGTTGGAAAAGACCTCCAACGGTCATCCAGTCCAATCCCCACTGCCATAAGCAGGAGCATCCTAAACTTGAGCAGGTTGTCCAGAGACCTGTGAAGTCTCACCTTAAACATTCTGCAGATGTGGCCTGAACTACTTCCCTCAGCAACCTGTTGCAGTCTTCTAGCATCCTCCTGCTGAAGACTTTGTTCCTCAGATCCTTCCACAACAAACCAAACTCCCTGTGCTGTGCCCATGGGGAGCCCAAGACCCCTCACTCAAAGGCTCACAGGATGTCGGGGGTTGGAAAGGATTCAGATCAAGTCCAATCCCCCTGCCAGAGCAGGACCATACAATCTAGCTCAGGGCACACAGGAATGCATCCAGACAGGCCTTGAAAGGCTCCAGAGAAGGAGACTCCACAACCTCTCTGGGGAGCCTATTCCAGTGCTCTGTGACCCTTACAGTCAAGAAGTTCCCCCTTGTGTTGAGGTGGAACCTCCTGTGCTGCAGCTTCTATCTTTTGCTCCTTGTCCTAACACAGAGAGAAAGTGATAAGAGCCTGTCCCACACCTCAGATACTTATAAACATTGATTAAATCCCATCTCAGTCTTCTCTTCTCCAGACTAAAGAGGCCCATGTTCCTCAGTCTCTCCTCATCAGGCAGTGCCCCAGCAGATCCTTGTCCCTCAAACAGGGGAGCCCAAAACCAAATGCTGTATTCAAGATGAGGTCTCACCAGGGCAGAGTAGAGGGAGATGAGAACCTCCCTTGATGTGCTGGACACACTCTTCCTAATACACCCCAGGATCCCATTGGCCTTCTTGGCCACCAGGGCACATTGCTGTCCCATGGACAACTTGTTCTCCACCAGCACTCCCAGGTCCCTCTCCACAGGGCTGCTCTCCAGCAGATCACCTCCCAGCCTGTACTGGTGCAGTTTATTATTCCTCTCCAGATGCAGAACTCTGAACTTGTCCTTGTTGAACCTCATTAGGTTCCTCTGTGCCCAGTTCTCAGTCTGTCCAAGTCTTGCTGGGCAGCTGCACAGCCTTCAGCTGTATCTGCCCCACAGGCAGAGGTTTGCTGCCCATGCCTATCTTTTCCAGCCTCTTTGACTTGCTCTTCCAAAAAAAAAGCTCTAAAAAGTCAGGATGAAGAGGATAGAGCTAAGCAAGGGATATCCCTTGTAGCTTCAGAGAAGAAAACATCCTACCTGCAGGGTTGAAGGGTTCAGGTTATCAGCCAAGAGTGAAAGAGAGATGGTAGAAAAAAAAAAAAATCAGCATTTCTTGTAGAGCAGGCACCTGACTCTCAAGCCTGCCTCAGAGGAGCTACAGGGGTTCAGCTGGGAAAAGAGATGAAGTGATAGACAACACAGAAAGAGGCAAACCCAAACACAAGATTCCAGACCTACATGAAAGGCATTTTAGTGGTGTCAGGGATGTGTAGGAGCAGGCTTACTCAAAGTAAACAAGAACAAAACCTGCACTCACCTGATGCTTTCCTTGTAAGGGCTATTCTGACCAAATAAGTTCAAGTAGAACCTCACAGTGTGCCAAAATAACATGATTTCTATTTATTATGTGTCACCAGTACTGCAGGGCAAAGGAGAGGTACAAGAGGATGACTGGCCCAGGGAAAAGTTGCTGCTCTACCTGCACTCACGTGAGAGCGGTCTTTGAAATCTTATCTCACTTCACTTCAAAAGCCAGGAGGGCATTCTGATGGGAACACACTCATGCATGGTTTCTATCTTACAGTTAAGTCACCCAATACTTCACAATCTGAAACCATTTCCTAAGTGAAGAAGTCCTCAGTTTGTGTAGGCTCCCAGATCTGCAGCATCAGGAGACACCTACAGCCCCTGCTTGTTTTTATGGGAAACTATGATTTGCAAAACCACAAACCTGAGTACACCCAGCTGCCTGCAGCTACCTGTGTTTGTGGTTTAACAGCGCAGTGCCCAGGAGCTCAGGGTCACTGCTGCAAATAGAGCAGGGCAGGGCAAGAGACTGTGAACTCCAAACCCAGAGCTGATCCTCCTGCAGACCTTTAAGGACAAACTGTTCACACAATGAAGAAACTAAGCCATCCTACAACCATGTAGATAATCATGAGGCCAAGCAAAGCAGAAGACTCAACTGCCTTCCAGCACTTGAAGGGATTCTACAGGAAGGCTGGAGAGGGACTTTTCATAAGAGTGTCTGGAGACAGGATGAGAGGGAATGCCTTGAAGTTGAGGGAGAGCAGGGCTAGACTTGAGCTTAAGAAGAATTTCTACAGTACAAGGGTGGTGAAACTCTGGAATAGGTTGTGGATGCCTCCTCCTTAGGGGTGTTGAAGGCCACGCTGGATGAGGTCTACATCAGATAAATCTAGCTGAAAGGTGTCCCTGCCCACAGTGGGGAGGTTGGAGTAGATGATCTGAGGTCCTTTCCAACCTGAGACATTCTATGCTTCATAAACAAAGTGGTTGGTTAACCCTGTGGAGGGCAGATATACCCAGTATGAGTCCTTTCTAAAAAACAAACATCAGTTGGTGGGAATGAGTAAATCGTAATTCTCCCCCCACCAAAGCAATCATCCCACGCAAACCTTAAGATGACAGAGGTATAAAACTTATCATGGGATCACAGAAGAGAGATAATACATAAGGCTAGTGAACTGCTCCACTTCATTAGAGAAGTGGTAGGATGAAATCAAGTTGTAATTCTCTCCATGATGGACTACACAAAACAAAAATATAGCTCTTTCTTGCAAGAAAGTGACTTTTTGTCCCAGTTTCAAAGCAGCCTTGTGTTCTAGTTTGTGCTCTTCCTACCCACAAAGGCCACTAAACTAAAAAAAAAAAAAGGCAATTTTAGAGCATAAGTCAAGAAATGAATTTGAAATCTTAGGTTTACATCACCACTATCCTCAGAGGAAGAGCCAAGCCCAGCCCCATAGGCACCCACTGCACTTGGCAGCCTCAGACTAGTGCAGCACAGAGGCTGCTACACAGTTACCTCTCTGCTCACAGATGCTATGCCAGAGGGGTTTTTTTGGCAGCTGTATTTGGGTGAGTTTGGTAGCTATGGGTTTCCTCCCCCAGGAAAGGGGTGCAGGTCCCTGTGTGCCCAGACTGCACAGCAGCAGATCCCTTAACAAGTTGGTGGTTGAGTTTTTCATCCAAGTGTTTTCCCCATCTAACAGACCCTGTTTTGTCACAGGAGTTGAGTAATAGGTGATATTTCTAAATAAACCTATCCTGTGATAAAAAAAGCCCAAGAATTAAAACTGTGAGTTAGCCTCAACTTAGCCACTTTGTGGGCAAAAACTCCTACAAAACTAAGAAAAAAGTAGGCTTAGCTACTTATGAAGCATGGAGGTAGTATGTGCCTGTAGTAAGGAGTACAGAAAAGGAAACTCTGGACTTTTTTAACCAATCTGACCAGAAAGTGAAATTAAAGGGGTCCTACTCACTCAATCATTTTAAAGAACTTGTACCAGGGCACTGGAATCACTGTCACAAGCATGCTGTCCACTGTCACATCTGCTAGATCCCACCTAGAATATGCTTGACTTCGCCTTACCCTGTAGCTCCAATGGACAGGAAGTCCAGGGAGCATGATCGCTAGATCCCACCTAGAATACTACACCCAGCTCTGGAGCCCCCAACACAAGGAGCACATGGACCTGATGGAGAAGTGCCAAAAGAGGGCCACAGAAATACTCAGGGTTGGAGGCAGAAGGAGTTGGGTCTGTCTAGCCTGAAAGAAGACTCCAAGGAGGTCTTTCAGTACCTGAAGGAGGCTACAGGAAAACTGGAAAGGGACATTTTATACATGTCTGTGGTGATAGGACAAGGGACAATGGCTTTGAACTAGAGTAGGGTAGGTTTAGATTAGACACTGCAACAGGTTGCCCATGGAGGTCATGGATGTCCCTTCCCTGGATGTAAGATCAGGCTGAATGAGACTTTGAGCTACCTGATATAGTAGAAGATGGCCCTGCCCATGGCAGGGAGTTTCAAAGTGGGGGGATCTTTTAGGTCCTTTCCAGTTCAAGGTATTCTACAGTTCTATATGCAAAGCAAGGATAGAATTATCTGGTTCTTCCTCTAATGATACAGAGATTCCTTTTATTTTCTTCCCCCCAGTCACGTGCAAACATACCCATTGCCACAAAGGCTCCACTCCTACACACATCTTTCTGCTTATTACAACACTAAAATCAGCTTTTTTGGTCCACTTCACTTTCTTACACAGCTCTGTACCTCCTCCTGCTAAGGGTTTCCCCTTCCCACCCATCCAGCCTCATACTTCATCAACTGCTCTCTCCAAACTCAGCCCTTCCCATTTGTGTGGCCTCCCCCCACAAAGTTTTGCCTCTGAGAGCACATTCCATCATGGATCTTCAACACGCTGCTTTTTTTTGCCTTCCATGTGACATGAGAGAACAGACAAAGGGATCTGGAGTGCTGCAGAGAACAAGTCAGGACCTGCTTAAGAGCAACATCCCAGCTCTGTCTTCCTCACTTCACTATACTTTGCTACCTTCAACTCAGAGCATTTAGGCATGCTGTCAATCAGTTCCCACTGCATTTTCCCTTTATCACCTGAGGTTTCTCACACAGGTCTCCTGGCAGAAGGTTTACACAGGGTATCATTAGACTTAATGATATTGATATTAAAAGCTTGAGCTTTTCAGACTGGAAATTCCAGTTTTTAATATATGCATTATTGTATGCTTTGGGAAGCTGTATGAGTTTAGGTTTAACCACTATTTAGTAAGGACTATTTTGTTGAGTCCCTTCTGGCCTCATTACCTTGATCCACCTCAAGAACAGACAACCCCCAGACAAATGCTTGTCATCTGCTACAGACAGACACTAGACAGCATTTTGAGAAGTATTTCTGGGCACAGAAAGACAAATTGGTTGAAGGTTCAAGCAGTTAAGCGATAGCTTGGAGCTAGCAGAAAAAGCTTTCAGAGGGGGACTCTCCTCCTTACTCCAACATCCACCAGCCCTTCTACAGCACAGATCTGATTCAAACCTTCCTCTGCTTAAGGCAGACAAGTGACTGAGCAAGACTTAGCACTTGAGGAAGTGACTGAGAACATTATGAGCAGTAACTAACTGCCTGCTTCTATTCTGTTACTTGCCGGTCCTCTATAAATAAAACCTCATAAACAGCAAGTAGAGGTGAGGTTCACCATCACTCTGAACCCCTTAATTACATGATTAGTGCCATCCACAACAGCAAAGGTTTGCAAACTTCTCAAAAATACCCAACCAAGCACTTCCCTAACAGACGTGCGACAAGCACCAGTAGTTATGTAAGAAACTGCAACTATTTCCAAACGCCAAGAAAAAAAAAGAACATACTGCAAAGGAAGTGTTTTCTTGATGCTAAGGCTAGCTTCAAGAACATTGTGGACTAAGTCAATAGCACAGAAGTTATTGCAATAAAATGGTGCTCCAGTACAGTAGCAGCAGCACTACAGAATTCCTGAACCACTGCCAAAACTAGTGCCCATTTCATACCCGTTGCTATTCAGAAGACAGTTTACTGTACTTGCATTTTAAATTGCAAATAGGAGCCAAGACTTCTGGAACTTGAAGTACAAGTAGCTTCCCATCAAGTTTCTCAAGGCAACACCCTCCAACTCCACTCCTGACTTCACAAGACTTACTAGAACTGAAGTAGATCATGCTGAGCTCAGGCAACTGCAGTCAGCAACTGCATCAGTTGATGACAAGAAGCAAAAAGCTCTTCCTTGTGTGTGCGTACACACACACACACATGCGTACTTCCCTGCCCATCCTGCGAGCCTTCATCTGAGCCTGGAAGACCCTCTACAGAAGTCAGTGCACTGAACTGCTACCAGCTGCTCCAGGTGCAGCATAAGCAGAAGAGATTATAGCTCAGAACAAAGTCATGGGCGTTTCCAAGTTACAGGAGGAAAAAAAAAAAACCAGCTCTCCAGACCTAATCTTACTCCAGCAGGCACTCCCACAGACAGCTGCATTTGTTTAGGACAAACCTCTCTGAAGAGCAGAAAGCCAGGACAAGCCAGGTGCTCTGTAGTGCAAAGGAGCACAAAAAACTTCTTGAACACTCAAGACGAGCTCTGATTGTATGCTACAGTATTTCTTCACCAACAGCACATGAAATTATCAGGAGCAAATGCCTTCATGTTCCACAAAATTCACAAAGGGAAAAACGTTTAAGTTGAATGATGCAAGCCCTTGCTTTTGTTCAGCAGCAGCCAGCAAGATAACAGGCAGGCTGCCATGCCAAGTGCCCATGTTGTGAGCACTGAGCTGATCAGCAGAGCCAACAGTTTCACCAGGAAAACACTTCACCAGGGCCAACAAGTCTGAGCAAATCCCACCAGTGAAGGAAGCTCAGCTAGAGGCAGTCACTAATTACACAAGTCAAGGTGATCAAACATGTGCTCATGCTAAGGTTCAAAACCAACTTTGGCCAGACCTCTCCACTGCTTGGGGTTTAAGGCACATCATGTGAAGTTTCCATTAACTTCTTGCCAACATCAAGCAAGTCTGGCAGGAAACGAGAAAAAGCTTAGTATTAGTTATGTGGCAGCCTCAACACCTCCCTTCCCTGCTCCAAACCAAAGCCTTTTAACTGGTACAGCTTCCATTACAGATCAGACCCAAAGACTTTAGGGCCAACACTGGTGATGCTGAGAGACTCCACTGACAGCCTGCAGTCTGAAGTAAGAGTATATCAGCAACACAACAGAAGCAAGGGGCCTGCTATACAGAGTAATATTTAAATGGAAAAATGTAGCCACCTCTCATTCCCACAGTTGGAGACAGTTTTATTGTTGTGCTTGAATAGATCAGGAAGTTAGGTGATCCAGTTTCTGCAAATGGAGTGCTTCAGCATTACAAAGCTTATGTAAGCAACCCTCCATGGGTTCCTCTCCCCATCTTCCATATTCAGGCCACAAGCATATTTGGACCACAGCTTTGGAGTCCCAAACGTTTCAGAGGGTGACATGCTAGAGAAGCAGAGCCAGTGTGGTCTTGCTATCAAGCTTGTTATTGTAGCCTAGCACCACATGGCTCCTGAAGAAGGGTTACCAGAGCACAGCAGGCAGCAGCATCTCCCAGTCTGTATATTGAGGGCTTACACATGGTGCAAAGACACAGACAATAATTTTGGAGAATTCACTGTGGGCTACTGAACACTTAGCTAGGTACCCCTGGAGCTACATACTCCATACTACCTGCTGCAGGAACACCACCTGAGCCATGCTCTCTTCTTTCAAACCCCCTCTTCTCACTTAGACCTCAGTTCCTACTCACTGTATAAGTCAGGTCCTAACTACTGTCCCACCAGTCATGATCTTACAGTTGTCTAGCATGCTTCCCTGTTTTCAAGCTAAAACATCCAAATTCATTCAGTTCCTGGTAGCAGAAACCCTCCTCCTCTCCCAAACATTACTGCTACGGTCATCTCAAGACGGCCAGACCACCAGAGCAGCTTGCAACACTGGAGAGCAGCAGCACACCAGAAATTAATACAATGGTACTCCTTTAGGTCATTGAATTTTGAAGCAGATTCCTCTGAGCACCTACCTGGTGTTTTTGTGAAGCCATCATAAACCTTTTCCTCCCAAGGTTTCATCACTGCCATAACTTCAGGCTCCTTCCTGCTCCTGCCTCCCAGGTGCTACTTGAACTCTATTTGTCTTTGAGAAGTGCCGCACTTCTCACATGCCTGCTGGGTTAGCATGCACCCACCTGCATTGCAGAGAGTAACAGATGTTACTCAAGCCCCAAACTGTTACCTCTCAGGTTAGGTGGAACTGCACTGCCCACCACAGAGCTGAATCCTGCATGCTAGCCCTGCTAATTCCCTCCACCACAGGAAAGCTCCACCCCAGCTCAGTCAACAATTTCATCCTACCAGGATCTCGCTGCAAAGCTTAGCTTCCTTAAAACCCCTGAGATTTCCAGAAAGCCCTGAACAAGTGAACCAACAAGAACTGACCCTCCCTCTGTCCAAGACCCAGATTTCAGAGAGTTGCACAAAGTCAAGCTTCCCTCTGCAGTTAGCATTCTCTCTTCTCCAACAGTACATCTCCACATGTACACCAACTTTTTACTTTCTAAGAACCTACTCCTCCACCTTTTCCATGTGTGCCACCCTCTACATACCCCAGAATGACGAACTAAAGAAAAAAAAACAACCCAGCCTCAAATTCACCACATATCAGCCATACAGCACTGAGGGAGGTGAGCAGGAGGTTTTACCCAGTCGCAACATGCTAAACGGTGTATGATGCTGGGAAGTTGTTAACCAGTATTTACTGCTCTTGTTCTACCACTTTTTCATCACCAGGACAAGTCAAGCCTGGGAGGGATTCAGTGAGACTAGAGCACAGAACTTTCCCAAGGTTTTCCCTACACACTCCCAGCAAGAAGCAGTCCCATAGCACATCACTCCCAACAGGCTCCTACAGGATTACAGTCCATAAAGATTCACTTGGAAGCTCCCTAGTCCTAATGTGTCTGAAGAATATCTTTGTTGGGTTTGCTCCCACAAACTACTCTGGAAGCTTTTATTTGGCTAGCCTTACTGCTGCATTTGGCTTGCCAACATTTGGGAATCTCCATCTCTTTCCCTCAGTACAGTTTCAGCTTTGAGTCTCCTAGTTTGTCTTCATCTCCTCCTATAACAAGCTTTATTTCTTGCTACCTCTTGCCCTCACACAAATCCTGATGGGGTCAAACACAGTCACCTAACATAAACCTACAAATACCTGCAGGTTGAGTTACTCAAGTGTCCTTTTGACGCAATCTATTTCAAGAAAATTAGTACTTGTGCTGGTTTGAGGCTTATTAGAATTTTTTAATAGAGAAAATTACACTATAGGTTGTGAAAGGAAAACATCATGATGTCTATTTTACTCATAGGTTTGCTAAGATTGTTTGGGAAAAACAACCAAAACATAGATAAGGCTTTTCTTTGTCTGTCTCTGTGGGGGAACAACGTGTCAGGTGGTCTAGCAGCTTCTGGCTCTGGCTCCTCTTTGCAGATTAATCTTCACAAACAACTTTCCTTCTAACCCCCCTGGTTGATCCTCCTTATTCGTCTTGCATGTAGGGCAAACCTTGGAGTAAGGTATAGGGGTGGGGAGAAGGTGGAAGGGTGGTTGAGAGCCCCTCCTGGGGTCTCTGATTTCTGGGAGGGGAGTTGTGTTTCTGTATTACCTTTAACTTGTCTATTTCTGTATCTATTCCTGTCTATAGTGTATATCTCTGCTTGTACATTGAAGCTCTGTAAACAGAGCTTCAGTCCTTAATTTCCAGCCAACTAAGTTCTAGTCTGGGTCATTTTACAAAGTGTAGGGGGCGGGGAACTCCCAAACCATCACAGTACTGTATAAAACTTGATCACAGCTTCACTAGACCTTGCAACTTCTCTTGCTTCAGGAGGGGCACTAAACCTGACAACATCATCATCATTCCCAAGCAGCACCTGCACAACAGGACCCCACAGCCATGGACTATTCAGAAGCTAGCAAAGGCTTGCTCCTCCTCTTGAGGGGTGTGATGGTTTGGGAGTTCCCCACCCCTCCCCACACTTGGAGGATCCGCCAGGGGGGGTTAGAAGGAAAGTGGTTAGTGAGGTTACTTGGCAGAGAGGAGAAAAGCCCAGAGGCTACTAGACAGCCTGAAATGCTGTGCCCCAGAGACTGTGTTATCTACGTTTTGAGTTCTTATTCTTATGCATGTCATCAAGCCTATGAGTGAAGCAGACAACACCAAATGTTTCCTTTTCACAGCCTATAATTTTCTCTATTGAAATATTCCAATCAGTCTCAAACCAGAACAAGGGAGTTCCCCAAGCAAAGGGCCAGTCACTGACTGTGCCTTCCATTTTAGTATCAGGGTTGCACTCAGACTTAATACTTTTGCTCAGTTTAATACCATTACTTTTCACATCCCCAATGGCATAGAAAAGAACGCCTTTATCAGGGTTGTTCCCTCCCTCTAGTGCTGCCCATCCCAAGATACCTTTCTTTTTAGACTGAGTTTCACTTGACATCCATCAAGGTTCTGGGCTGAATAGAGAACACCCTCCCAACAGAAGTTTGATGTGCCAGGCAGGAATGAAGCACTGCTGGACTTGCTGCTCACCAACCAAGAAAACTTGCTCTGGAATATCTTTGTTGGGGACAGCCTCAGCTGCAGTGATCACAGCATCACAGAATTTGGGCTACTGCTGAGCACACTGAAGGTTAGTTCCAAAGCAAAGCTTTTAGGTTTTTAGAAGAGCAAACTTCACTGTGCTCAAGGCTTAGTTGGAAGTGATCTGTGGGAAGCTTCTATAGAAGACAAAGGAGCTAGCAAGTGCTGGGAGTTTTTCCTCCAGAGTCATCTCCTAGACATGTGAAACCACTGCATCTCCCCTAAAGGCAAGGGAAGGAGGTGGAACATGAGATCCTCTGACTTCTGGGTCTACTCAGAACCAAAAGGTGAAGTGTGGAACATTACCTATTGAAGATTACAAGGGCATTACCAGGGTGCACAGAAATGCAGTTAAAAAGATCAGCTTGAACTGGAATTGGCCAAAGATGTCAAGAGCTCCAAGAAAGGGTTCTTCACATACATGAACAAGTAGAAACAGAAAGAGACTCTAGGCCCACTATCAAGCAGAAGAGGTGAACTAGTCACCAGCAATACTGAAAAGGCAGAAGTCCTCAACACCCTCACCTCTGTCTTTCCCAGGCCATGGGAACAACAAAGCAGACTGATGCAGATAAATCCATCTTCAGTGAAGGACAAGCTGATGTGTCAGCTATTGCAGGAGCTTGAGCTGTACAAGTCCATGAGCCCAGATGCCTTCCACCTGAGGGCGTTAAGAGCTGGCTGATGTCCTTCCAAGACTGCTGTCTGTAATCTATGAGCAGTCACAGAGACCAGGAGACATCCCTAAAGATCAGAAAGCAGCTAATGTCGCACCCAGGTATAAAGAAGGGTTCCAAAGAGGACCCAAGGTAATTGCAGACCTATTAATCTAACTTCAATCCCTGGGAAAGTTATGGAACAATGACCTAGGTGGTCTGTGTGATGGATAGGGAACTGGTTGACAGGCTGTGCCCACAAGGTGGTAATCAATAGCTCATTTTCAACCTGGCAACCAGTTAAAAGGGTGGTTCTCCCTCCAGATTAACACTGGGACCAAGGCTGTTTCATATCTTTATAAGTCATCTGGCTGTTGGAATCAAGAGCACCTTGATGAAGTTCCCAGACAACACCAAAATGAGCGGGAAGGTTGACATTCCCAATAGGACAGCCACCTTCCAGGAAGACCTGGACAGGTTGATTCAAGTTCAGTGGTGACAAATGTAGGGTCTTGCACCTGGGAACACATAATCCAGGAATATAGTTCAGACTGACATCCACCTAGCCAGAGAGCAATCTTATGGAAAGGGAGCTGGGGGTCAAAAAAGCTCAGCATGAGTGTGCAGTATGCTGCAGTGGTAAAGCAAGCCAACAGGATTCTGGGTTGCATCAACCAGGGCACTATCAGCACAGATAAAGAAGTCATTGTCTTGCTCCACTCAGTGCCTGTCAGGTCACACCTGGAGCACTGAGTCCAGTTTGGATCCCAGCTGCACACAAGAAAGGGACAGGCTGGAAAGTGTCCAAAGAAGAACCAGATGATGCTTGGGATCGTCCCCAGCCTGGCATTCTGTGACCCCTCTGTTCACCCTCCCGGTGAGTTTCAAGCAGCACTGTTTTTCCATGCCCTCGTAAAGTTCTCCGCAGAGCTCCCCTAAATTGAAGCCCAGTTGCACTTTCTTACATCGCTGAAACTCACTTTTCACTTGAGGGATCACAAGTAATTAATCCATTAGCATCGGGTCTTCCAGTCATCCCAAATGCAATATTGTGACTGACTCCACAAGTGGTTTCTTTTCACAGCACCAACTTAAAAATTTCTCCACATCAGGTGGTAAAAAGGAATCCAAACCATCTCCCCACTGCAGCTGTAGCAGATAGCCCAGAGAAAATAAGTTTTCTGAGCCTCACACGTCACACCTATGCATCAGGCACACAGGTTTGTTGTGCTGTGTAACCTGTGCCATTTGCTGCACGGCAGATGGTGCAAAATTCAGGTGTCCCTGGCCTGAGTGCGTAAGCAGCAGCCACGCTTTCCCACATTGCCTGGCAAACACATAAGGCAGTCGTGCCAGGAAGCATGCCGAAGACGCAATTTCCACTGAAGTTGCGCTCCTACATATTTAAACGTCCTTAGAGCGTTCTTTACAGGACACTAACTAGTACGCCCAAGGCAGAAGCCACAGCTTCACCACAGCCTCCCAACAAGACGAGTTCGTACACACGACCACCACAAGCACGAGCTTGCTAAGCAGCAGCTCACCGCCGCCCTTCGGAGCCTTCGCATCAGAAAAACACTCCCGGAACATACCTCCCGCAAAGAGTTTCAGAGTGAGCTCTTCACGTGGTGCTAGGGGCGGGGACCCACCTCCACACTCAGCATCCCCCCACAAAGTTAACCGGTGGGGCAAAGGTCAACCCTACGCTACCCACAGCTTCCTTGAACAACAACGACAAAAGTAAGAACGTAAAGCACTTCGCCGTATATTTCACGCCCGGCCGCCTCCTGCCGAGTGCACAGCGCGCCGCACGTTAGATGTCGCAACCGGTAACCGACCGGGTACCGATCGACACCGGCGGCCGCCTGTCCGGGGACACGCCCACCCCAGAGAGGCAAGGCTGCTCAGAGCCCTAAGACGGTGATAGCACGGAGGATAAAAGCACCCCCCCGAGCCCCACTCGGCTACGCGGAGATCCTCGCAGAGAAGGTGCCGCCACTCGCTGTCCGGCCCAGGCGCAGCTACCGCGAGCGCCCCAGCAGCAGTAGGGGAAACGACGGCAGTGTAATGGGAGGCGGGAAACAGTGCCAGGCACACCCCCCCCCACCCCTTCCCGGACGGCGTGAGAGTGAAAAGAGAAATAATAAAAGTGGCAAAATACATAAAGGAAAACCAAATCCGCCGCTCCCGGCAGTCTGCCTTTCCCCACTCCGTTCCTAGGAGCTCCCTTCCGAACAGCTCCGGCGGCATAGCCCTGCCGCGCCCCAGGTTCCTCACCCAGAAAATGAAGTTGAAGCCGAAGAGCAGGTACTTGATGCACTTGGTGCCTCCTTTGACGGGCATGACGGCGGTAAAGGTACAGCAACAAGGACAGTCACCAGCAGGACACCTCCACCCAGCACCACTCCTTAAATCCGTCTCTCCTCAAGTCTTTCCCAGGCTCTCCCAGGCTCTCCCAGCCCGTAGTGCCCGGCCCTGTGCCCGGCCCTCTGCCCGCCCCCTGCCCTGCCGCCCAATGACCCGCTTCGGCCGTGGATCCTCACCTGCGGCCGCCCCGCCCCGAGAACGGCCTCCCGCCCCCGGGCCTGTGAGGGTTGGGGATCTCCGGCTGGGGCGCGGGCGGCGTTCTTCCACTCACAGCCTCGGGCGCCGCGGGCAGGGGTGGCGCTCCCGGCGCGGGGATCCTGCGTCCCGGCGCCCAGCTGCAGTCTTCCCGGGAAAAGAATTCGGTGTTTGTGGCCGTGTTCCAGCCATTGCTTTGCCTGCCCTAGCAAACATCCAGTTTAACTTAAAGGTGTCAGTCTAGTTTAAATAAGTATTGTCCCGTTCTCTAAGTGCTTTATTCTTTCGAACGTGCCTGTGCAAAGTTACAGGCATGCAATTTGGAAAAAAATAAAATAATCATGTGGGAAACATTGCAACTCGCATGTGCCCTTAGGTCATCCCGGTTGTGAGAGAAAAACCTGTTAAATTTCCGTGAAGAGCTTCTCTTTGATTTTTTAATGGAGAGTTCAGCACTCAGCTTCTGTTAAGCTCAGGCATGAAAACTGGGAGGTTGTGTCTTCATTTGTCTTTAATGCAGTGCTACTAGAAATTCAGCAGTTACAAAGAGTCAAAAGGGGAAAAAGAAAAAGAAAAAAAAAAAGGCTGAAGCATAACAGAACAGAAAAAGACTTAGTGAAAAGCAACTAAAACTATGTTTGGGTTATTGTTACCAAAACAAATGATAAGATGGGGCACATTCCAGAGCTAATACAGGGGAGGAGGCATTGAATTGGATGTCTGTTTCCCTGGGCAGGTTGCAAAACGTGAATACATTCCCACTGGAAAGTAAGTCAGCAAAATAAAAAGCTAGGAAAAAAATTAAAGTGTAGCCAGAGAGGTCTGCTTCTGTGTCACAAATAGGAATGGGAAAGGAGAATTTGGGAAGAGTGTTGGTGAGGGCTGTGAAGATGATGAGGGAGCTGGAGCACTGCCCTATGAGGAGAGACTGAGTGACCCAGGGCTGTTTGGTCTGGTGAAGAGAAGACTAAGAGGGGATCTAATCAATGTTTATAACTATTTCAGTGTTGGGTGTCTAGAGGGAGGAGACAAACTCTTTTTACTTGTGCCCTGTGATAGGACAAGGGGCCATGGATGTAAACTACAGCACACAAAGTTCCACCTTGTGCTGGTTTGAGGCTAATTGGAATATTTTAATAGAGAAAACTATATTACGGGCTGAGAAAAGAAAACAATGGTGATGTCTACTTCACTCATAGGATTGCTAAGATGTATAAGAAAAGAATACAAAAATAAAGATAGGACACACAGGCTTGCAGACACTCTCGGGCTGTCTAGCAGCTTCTNCTATTTCAGTGTTGGGTGTCTAGAGGGAGGAGACAAACTCTTTTTACTTGTGCCCTGTGATAGGACAAGGGGCCATGGATGTAAACTACAGCACACAAAGTTCCACCTTGTGCTGGTTTGAGGCTAATTGGAATATTTTAATAGAGAAAACTATATTACGGGCTGAGAAAAGAAAACAATGGTGATGTCTACTTCACTCATAGGATTGCTAAGATGTATNGGGAGCGGAGTTGTGTTTCTGTATTACCTTTAACTTGTCTATTTCTGTAACTATTCCTGTCTATAGTGTATATCTCTGCTTGTACATTGTGCTGAGCTGTAAATAGAGCTTCAGTCCTTAACTTCCAGCCGGCTGAGTTATAGTTCTGGGTGATTTTACAAAGTGGGGGGGGTGGGGGTGGGGGTGAAGAACTCCCAAACCATCACACACCTCAACATGAGGAAAAACTTTACTGTAAGGGTTACAGAGCCCTGGAACAGGCTGCCCAGAGAGGTTATGGAGTTTCCTTCTCTGGAGACTTTCAAAACCTGTCTGGATACCTTCCTGTGTGACCTGAGATAGATTCTATGGTCCTGCTCTGACAGGGGGTTTGGACTGAAGATCTCCAGAGGTCTCTTCCAACCCATAACATCCTGTGATCCTGTGAACTGTAAGTGCAGCTGGAAGTAGAGGCAAGAAGACCTTTTCCTTTTCTGTCATTTCAATTCCCTTACTTTAACTGTGATTTGAGGAAGATTAATTAGAAGAGATTTAGGTCCATTTTTGCAAATATTGGGCATAATACCTTTGTGTATGATACATCAGTACTGTTATTGTGAGAAGACCAACAGGAAAAATCTCACTGTGAGTTTAGGAACCCTTAGAAAATTGTTTAACAATCAGTTATAATTTTCAAACTCGGAGATAAAACGCATGGGATAAAAAGCAAAAAGAAACCCAAAACCAAACAACGAATTATTTTGTTCTTAACTGTTTAATGAAATTCAGCAAGGATAAGTGTAGAGTCTTGCATCTGGGAAAGAACAACCCCATGAAGCAGTAGAGGCTCGAGCTCTGGGAAAAAGGAACTGGGGTTCATGGTGGACAACAGGGTGGCCATGAACCAGCAATGTGCTTTTGTGACCAAGAAGGCCAAGGGCATCCTGGAGTGCATTAGAAGGGCTGGGGTTAGTCGGTCAAGAGAGGTTCTCCTCCATCTCTACTCTGGCCTTGTAAATACACATCTGGAATATTGTGTCAAATTCTGGGACCCTCATGTCAAGAAGGACCTCAGGGAACTCATTGAAAGAGATCAGCACAGATCCACAAAGATGCTGGAGGCAGGGGAACATCTCACTGATGAGGACAACCTGAGGTAGCTGGGGCTTGGAGCAGAGGAGCCTGAGAGCCACCCTCATTCATGCTGCTAAAGATGCGCAGTGCAGTGTGGGGAGGACAGAGCCAGGCTCTGCTCAGGGATGTCCAATGGCAAGGCAAGAGGCAGTGTGGGCAAGCTGGAGCAGAGGAGATTCCATGGGAACAGAAGGAAAAGCTTTTTCCCTGTGAGAGTGGCAGAGCCCTGGAGCAGGCTGCTCAAAGAGGTTGTGGAGTCTCCTTCTCTGGAGACATTCCAAACCCACCTGGATGTGTTCCTGGGTGACCTGCCCTGGGTGATCCTGCTCTGTCAGGGAGGTTGGACTGGGTGCATTTTCCAGGTCCATTCCAAACCCTAACATTCTGTGATTCTGTGTTTACATTTAAACTTTAAGTCAAAGTGTAAGTTCCAAATTAATTTAGACTCTCTCTTACTCCTGACAGTGATGAAGGCAGGTCATTTCAGGAAAGAGGGACATAGAAGATGTCATAGTTTTATTCAGAGAAAAAAACACACCTGATTTTTAAGTTGTCACAGAAAACAGTAGTCCTGATGCCCCTTAATTTTTCAAAGCAAGTTGGCACCATTGAATCTGTAGCCTACAGTTTTAACTCCTCCTCAAGTGAAATATAAGACCCTTGTGCTTCAGACAGTAGAACTTCTGTCTGGCTTTCAATGTGTGAGCAGTCTCATGGCTGCAGGAAGGGAGCCCAAAGCTGTCATAAACAGTGAACTGTTGGTAGTGACAAAGGCTGTGACTAGGAAGAGTTGCAAAAGGCCTTTTTGGAAATCATGACTCTGACACGTATGCAGCTCCAAGTGTGGTTCATCTAACTACTGTTTTGATGTCTGCATGGCTCAGACCTTTTGGAATAGGTGAGGCTTTTTTAAGATCAGAGGACAGAAGTGGGGCCAGGGGCTGTAGCTGCTATCAAGGTGTGTGTGGTTATCAATATGCGGTGGGGGATGAAGAGATAGAAAGCAGCTCTGTGGAAAAGGGCTTGGAGGTGCTGGTGGGTGAGAAGCTGGACATGAGCCAGCAGTGGTCACTGGCAGTGGGCACTTGCAGCCCAGAAGGGCAATGACAGCTTGAGCTGCATCAAAAGCAGCAGGGCCAGAGATCTTAACTGCTGACATTCTCTCTCTTGCGTTTTTATCATGTACTTCACTCTAACCTGCCCCTGCTCTTTTATTTGTATGTCCAGTGGGAAAGAAAACAAGTTACATATATGTAGCTTTTAAGACACCTGGAATTGCTCCCAAGTGCTGCTGGCCCAGGGCTACTCTCTAGCACTTCAATGCTGCTGGAGTGATGAGGAGCTACCTGAATGTGTTTACAGTATTTCACTTAAAATTCAAGTACTGCTTTATGTGTCAGGTACTAGTTATGTATACTATCTACTGTCTGACTATATACTACCTGTATATCTCAGACTAGTAGCAGAAGAGACCAGAAAGTGTTTTACTCAGTGCTGGGCAGTGCCCCAGTGGCATAGCTGCGCTTTTTTTTTTTCTTTTTTTTTTTTTTTTTTTTTTTTTTTTTTTTTTTTTTTTTTTTTTTTTTTTTTTTTTTTTTTTTTTTTTTTTTTTTTCNTTTTTTTTTTCTTTTTTTTTTTTTTTTTTTTCCTTTTTTTTTCTTTTTTTTTTTTTTTGGCTAGTCTTTACCAAGAGCTAAGAGTTGTCTGTATTTAATAGTCCTCCTGGAGGTTATTTTTATTTTCTTTTTTACCTTTACAAAATGAGAAGAGCAGGGCAGAGAAGAGAGCAGAAGAGAGAAAAGAGAAAAGTGGTAAGGAACCAACCCAAATCATCTAGTCCTATAGCCTGACATCTTCAAGGCTCTCCAAAAGTTAAAGGAAGATATTGTACATAAAAGATGCCTCCAAGAAGGCTGCAGAGGGACTGTTTGCAAAGGGCTGCAGTGACAGGATTGAGGGCAATGGTTTGAAAAGGCATCTTTCCCCACACGTGTAGAAGCCAATGGTGTGAATTGGGCTGGTGGTTGGCTGAGTTTTCAGACCCAGTATAAATTGGCAAATGGACACTTTGTCTAGAAAAGCATAAACAGAGCAAGGGAGGAGCACAATGTCCCTGCCTTAAAAGAGTTACTGTCTTGACAGAGCTCCCATTTTGGACCATCCCTGCTTTTGGACTGCTCCTACCTTTTTACATGGCTCTCAGTTTTGCACCATCCTTGCCTTTGGATGGTTCTCCCCACTTTTGTACCACTCTCTGCAAATTTGAAAGCTTGGCCTGCCCTGGGGTCCTTTTGAGAGAACTGCTTGTGGCACCCAGACCCGGCTACTGTTGGACCACACAGCAGCTGACTTCCTGGCTGCTATTCCAAACTGGGGAGACCCGAGCAGTTTGGCTCTCCCCTGCTGCTGCTGAGGCAGCATCGCTTCCATGAATCCCTGTCTTGTGGAAGTCATGTCTTGAGACATTCCTGACTTTGGCAGTTTTCCCACCTGCCTTGGATTTCTGCTGCGTGGATCCAGACTATTGGATATTACTTTCAGTGTCAGAAGGCAGCCGAGCCGNTATTTACTTTCAGGGTCAGAAGGCAGCCGAGCCGCAGAGAAATCCAGCAAGGGATCATCTCCCTATACCTATCTCACCTTATGAGTAAAGCCTGCTGGTCCCTAAATTCTCTGCTCAGCCTGATTGACAGTGGGGTAAAGCTATGTTTATAGCTTAGCCTTTTCCATTTCCTGACTTCCTAAATCTCTAAATTTGTCCATAACATCCTGTTGAAGAATTCCTGATTGAACTGGAACCTGTAAATAAATCTAAACTAGTTGTGTATAATGTTTGGGGGCAGGGGCTTTCAGGAAAATTAAATAGTTCTATTTTCGTAATTCCTAACTTGGCCATATTAATTCTCTGCCTCCATGACAGTTCTTTAGCATGAGGGTGATGGGACACTAGAATAGGTTGGCCAGGGAGGTAGCTGAGGCCCCATCCCTGGAA
>VWZE01022663.1:240312-257750 GCA_013396675.1 Eubucco bourcierii
TGAGTTCACCCAGACAAGACTCAGCAGGCAGAAAGTTAAGGAATGAAGCTTTGTATTCACAGCTTAGCATGGAGTACAAGCAGATACTTACACTATATTACAAATATTTACAGCTACATACATAAATGTACAAGTTAAAGGTAATAAAAAAACACAATACCCCTTCCAGAAATCAGAGTCCCCAGGAGGGGCTTCCAACCACCCTTCCACCTTCTTTCCACCCCCCACTCTTATCCCACAATCTGCCTTACTTGCAAGGTGAATTTGGAGGACCAGCGAGGGGTGTTAGAAGCAGAACAATTAGTTGGGTTACGCAGATCCAAGCAGAATGGCAGAAGCCCAGGGAGGAAAACAGACACCAACATACTGACAGACTGACTGTCTTATCTATGTTTGTGTCGTTGCTTTTATACATCTCAACAAACCTGGGAGTGAAGTAGATATCACCATTACTCTCTTTTCACAGCCTCTAATCTTTCTCATTAAAATATTCCAACTGGCCTCAAACTAGCACACTTGCTTTCATCCCAAGCTGTGCAGCTGAGGGTATAGCAAGTATCTTGTAGACTGTAAGGAGCAGCACTGCAGCAAATATCCAACTCATTATTGAGGCACTTGAATTTTGTTTTCCCTTTAAATGTATTTTTTTTTAATCTTATTTTTTGCATACTCGCTTGCCTCAAGTTCTTGTGCTTCCCCCAGACTCATGCTTCTGTTGCTCCTCTCTGACCTGAGCACCGCAATTACACAAAATCAGTGTTAGGAGTTGGAAGCGACTTCAAAAATTCATCTAGTCCAACCCCCTGCTATAGCAGGATCACTCCAGACCAGGTCACACAGGAATGAATCCAGGTTTGGAATGCCTTCTGAGAAAGAAACTCCACAACCTCTCTGGGCAGCCTGCTCCAGGGCTCTGCTACTCTCACAGGGAAAAAGTTTCTCCTTCCTGTTCCCATGGAATCTCCTCTGCTCCAGCTTGCCCCCCTTGCCCTGCCATTGGATATCGCTGAGCAGAACCTGGCTCTGTCCTCCCCACCCTGCCCTGCACATTTCTAGCAATATGAATGAGGGCAGCCCTCAGGCTCCTCTGCTCCAAGCCCCAGCTACCTCAGGCTGTCCTCACCAGTGAGATGTTCCCCTGCCTGCAGCATCTTTGTGGCTCTGTGCTGATCTCTTTCAATCAGTTCCCTGAGGTCCTTCTTGAACTGAGGGTCCCCAGAATATTCCAGATGTGTATTTTACAAGGCCAGAGTTGAGATGGAGGAGAACCTCTCTTGACCTACTAACCACAGCCCTTCTGGTGGACCCCAGGATGTCCCTTGTCTACCTTGACCACAAGAGCACATTTCTTGATCACTTTGCTCTCAGTTCTTTCTACAGAAAGGATGAGAACCACAGCTTGGTTCCTGTGGGCCCTTCCTGCCCTAAGTTCTCATCAGGGCTGCTCGCCCAGTCCTTGCTTTGCACTTCTCTGAGCTAAAACAAACTTGCTATTCCCACACTTTGTGGGTGGAGGAGGGAAGGTTGTTTGAAAAGGAGAGTGGAACACTTTGTGCAGAGGGCTGGGTTCTAGTTCAGCATTATCTTGGAGTGCACTATGATAGTCAGCAAGTATGCAGCATTGAAAGTTTGTCAGCTAGCAGCAGAGCTCTGGAGGAGTGGAATAGATTCTTTAGAAGGCTGAGAGCTAATTATGCAACCACTGTGTTCTGACCCCACATGCAACAAATGTGTGCAAGTTTGGGTTTCCCACTGCTTAGTTGTGACTTGGAAGCACAGCTTTTAGGGAAGCCCCACATCCTGTTTCAGCGCTGGGATTAGACATGCATGTTTGAAAAACTCTCCGTGGCCACACACCTGAGAGGGGACAACTCTGCCTTTCTTTGGCTGCTGTGAGCTGGGTCAGGCAAGAAGCAGCAGCACAGAATGGCTTAGGTTTAAAGGGACCTTAGAGATGATCTACTCCAGGACAGTGCTCCCTGAGAAGCTGCTCAGTGTGGAGTGGGAGACTGAAGTGCTAATAAGTGTTTGGGTTTCTTTTTATAAATTGTGCAGCTTGAGATAACATGTCAGGAAACAGAATACTTTACTCCTCAGACCTTTGTGTGTGTGTATGTATATATATATGTATATGTGTATATACATATAAAAAAAAAATCTAATTTCACAAGATTCCTTGTATGTGGGCCTCCCAGTTTCTCCAAGGAATCTCTGGAAATGCACAGTTGAACTGAAGTTCCTGGTATTGGTGTAGTTCCATATTAAATTTTAATTTTTGGGCTATTCTGGAATGTCAGAATTTTTTTAGATGAATAAATGTATTGTGTTTAGTAACTGCATATAATATCTGCAGCATGTTTGGTTGTTGGAGGCTTTTTTAAAAGTTCTCTTATCAAAAGGTGGGGAACTCCCTTCCAAATACCTGATATCTAGGCTCAGGGTGAAGGGGGTGACAGGAACATCCTTCTCTTTGCAGATCATTTATTTTCTGTCTGGGGATGAAGCCAATATTTTTTTTTCCCCCTCTCACATTCAATTTCTGTGGCTGAATCCAGAAGCGCCAGCCTGATTTGTGGTTGATTTCATTTCAAGGACTCGTCAGCAGAGATGACAGCAACCTACCAGGTATCTCCCTGCTGGATGTGAATCCAGGTAGGTGATTTTAATTTCAAGACTCCATATTTAAAAGTGTATAGGGACAGTCAGTTGCAGTTGGACTTGCACAGTCAGAACCATGTCCCTTGCCTTCTCTTACTACAAGCCAGCAATGTGGGCACTGACACAGAGTGGACAGTCAGCCACTCTGCTAATGGCAACAAGCTCTGTAGTATGCTGGACTTCATCTGAGGGCAGGGATCCATCCAGAAGGATCTTGATGGGCTTGAGAACTGGGCCAGTGCTAACTACATGGGTTCAACATGGTAAAGTGCAAGGTGTTCCATCTGGACTGGGCCAATCCCAGGCACAAATCCAGACTGGGTGGAGAATGGCTTGAGATCAGCTCTGGAGAAGGACTTGGGTGTGTTGGTTGTTGAGAAGCTCCCCAGGAGCCAGCAGTGTCCTCATACAAGCCCAGAAGGCAGCCCTGTGCTGGGCTACAGCCAGAGGAGTGTGGGCAGGAGGGCAAGAGAGGGGATTCCGCCCCTTGGCTTTGCTCTGATAAGACCTCAGCTGCAGTACTGCCTCCAGTTTTGGTGTCAGCATAAGGTGGACGCAGAACTGGTGGAGAGAGTCCAGAGTAGGCCACAAAGATGATGCAACGGCTGGAGCACCTCTGCTGTGAGAACAGGCTGAGGAAGCTGGGGCTGTTCAGCCTGGAGAACAGAAGACTCTGGGGGGGGCCTTAGAGGTGCCTTCCAATACCTAAAGGGATCTTTCAGGAAGGCTGGAGAGGGGCTTTGCATGAGGGTGTCTAGAGGCAGGACAAGGGGGAATGATGTGAAGCTGAGGGAGAGCTGGGTTAGACTGGATCTTAGGAAGAATTTCTTCAGTATAAGGGTGGGGAGACTCTGGAACAGGTTGCTGAGGGAAGTTTTGGATGTGCCTGGGGGTGTTGAAGGCCAAGTTGAATGAGGCCTTGAGCAGCTGAATCTAGTTGAGAGGTGTTATAGGAAATCTGGAGAGGGGCTACTTATGAGGGCAAATGGTGATAGGATGAGGGATAGTGGTTTGAAATGATAGCAGAATAGATTTAGGTTAGACTTTAGAAAGAAGCTCTTTACTTTGTGGGTGGTGAGACACTGGAATGGTTTTCCAAGGAAGTTGTGGATGCTTCAGCCCTGGAAGTATTCAAGACAAAGTTGGACGAGGCTTTGAGCAACCTGATCTTGTGGGAGGTGTTCCTCCCCACAGCAGGGGTTTTAGACCTGGATGACCTTAAGGTCCCTTACAACTTTCAGCCTTCATCACAGAAGGGTGTGAAGCTGTCTCCCATGCCACTGCAAGGTATTTTCACTCCTCTCAGTCTGTAAAGCTATGTCTAGACTAGGATTATGTTACTTCTGTGATTAGCTCCTTGATGGCTGTAAACTCTAGCCTAAATATGAAGTTGCAAAGGCTTTAACCTTCTCTCCATCCCATGGGATTAAACTTGGAGTTCAGTGCATGTGGCAGAGTTGTTTTAACTCTTTCCTATTTTTTTTTTCTGGTGTGCAGTTGACGCTTTGTGTAACACAGAGTGGTAAACCTGGTCCCCACGTTGCTAGGTGTTGCACAAGCTGAGAATAGCAACAAGGTCCAAACACTTTATGGTGTGTGTAAAAACTGAGGCAAAAACTACCTGAGCACTCTTTCTGCCCTTTAGTATGAGCTTCATCAGCTGACAATTAATGGTTTATTGTTGTCCTTATCAAATCCACCCTATGTCCTGTTGGGGCAAAACAGGCCCAGACTTGTTTACAATGCTCGTGCCCTGTTTGACTGGCTGAGGTTGAAGTTTCTTTCCCGCCAGTGGTCGGTTTTGCCTTGAGGGGTGATTGAAGGGATCTGCTCTGGGAGGGTCTCGGTTCTGGGCTCTGCTCCTCCGCCTGCAGCTGGTGGTGTTGCAGACCGGCCCCCTGAGGACACCTGACTCCCCCCTTTTGCTTTCTGTTTCGGTAGCCCTCTCAGGTTCTGCTCCCCTCTCTGCCTCCTGATTGCATCGAGAACACAAATTGGAATTGTAATTTCTTCGTCTGCTACCTCGGCGCTGATCAGTGAGTCAATTTAGCTATTAAATCAATTGGAGTCTCTGGTTTTCCTGCCAGCTGCCCTGCCCAGGGCAAGGGGAATCCATCTTGTGACTGGCAGCAGCAGTTGCCGCTCCTCACCCTCTGATCTGGGTTGTACGTAGAATATGGATATTTATATTTCCTTGTCCCTTCCTTTAAATTGCTCTCCAAAATTCTTATTATACCTTTTCTGTAAATAATTCCTGACTGGGTATGTGAACTTCTGGTAAATGGTAAATAGTTTATTGTTTTGGGGTGTGTGTTTGTTAGTTTGGTGGGGGAATTTGTGGTAATAGAGTTGGATATTTTCCTATTTCCTCATATTAAAACTGAGTATTTATAACAGACCCTATGAGGCTGCACAAGATAATTTAGACACAGGGATGTCGTGCTAAAACACATGAGGTAGCACCAGACTTGAGTCCAACTGTTTCTTAATTCTGTGACCCTGGGGATGTTTCAGCCAAAACGGGTCCATTCTTCTGTGAACTGGAACACAGCAAGTTCCACCTCAGCGTGAGGAGGAACTGTAAGGGTAATGGAGTATTGAAACAGGCTGTCCAGAGAGCTTGTGTAGTCTCCTTAGGAGACATTCACGAACCTGCCTGGATGTGACCCTGCCCTGGCAGGGGGAATTAGGTAATAATCTCTGGAGGTCCCTTCCAACCCTTAACATTCTATATTCATTTCATATGATTCTATGAAAAATAACAGATCAATATTGGCTAGCATCGTTGGCCATGCTCTTGCAGTGTCTGCATCCAAGCTACCACTGAGGTCTCTTTCGGCTCTTTAGAGGCCCTGTGAGAAGGTGATCTGTAGCAGATAGCCTGTCGCTATGCTCAGGAGAAATATTGTGAATGCTAGATAGATCTTTTTGCTGCTGAATTGCTGAGCTCCGGTACTGTTCAGCAGATAAAACCAGACCGCAAGCTGGTTTTGGCATTGTTCTGCCCAGAACATCCTTGTTAGAGTGACATTTCTGGGTGAATTCACAAGCCACTCTTTGTCCTCACAAGGAGTCATTCCAGTAGTCTCCTTGTTCTCTTGGTCTCTTACTCTCTAAGCAGATTAATTGATGAGGAAGGGCATAGTGGTACTGACAGGAGCTGGTGGGGGGGGGGGGGTGTGTGTGTGTTCCTGAGTTTTCACAGCACAGCTGATCACAGGCTTTCTAACATTGTCCTTGGAAAATGCCAATCCTTCAGAAGATGTTCTGGCTTTGTTTTAGGTGTCAGTCTGTCCCTTTGCCTAATTCTCTTTTATTTGTACAACACTTAACACTCTGGCCTGTGAGTGGTCTTGCTGATACTCCTACCGGGTCTGGAATGGAAGTGATCACCATAGAATGGTCTGGGCTGGAAGGGATGTCCATCTAATCCAAGAGCAGTCAGCAGGGAGATACTGCACTAGACCAGGCTGCTCAGAGCACTGTCCAACCTCATCCTGAATATCTACAGAGGGGGCCTCAGCTATCTCCCTGGGCAACCTGTTGCAGTGTTCCAGCACCCTAATGATAAAGAACTTGTTCCTCAAATCTAATCTAAATCCGCTCTGCCCTCGTTTCAAACCATTGCCCTTGTCCTGTCCCTGCAGGCCTTTCTCTGCAGTTTTCTTGCAGCCCTCTTCAGCTACTGGCAGGCTGCTCTTAGGTCTGCCTGCCGCCTTCTCTTCTCCACGCTGAACAACCCCAGCTCCCCATAGCCTGTCCTCAGTTGAAGCAAAGCTGCTCCAGCCCCCTGATCATCGTCATGGCCTCCTCTGGCCCTCCTCTATCAGGTACTTGTCCTTCCTGTGTTGAGAGCTCCAGAGCTACCCATAGCACTGCAACTGAGCAGAGCAAAGTGGCAGAATCCCCTCTCTGCATCTTCTGGCCACACATCTTTTAATGCAGCCCAGGATGTGATTTGCTTTTTGGGCTGCAAGCTCACACCATCTGTTCATGTTCAACTTTTGATCCATCATAACCCCTTCTCCACAGGTTTGCTGTTGATCTCCTCATCCCCCAGTCCATATTGATAGCAAAGATAGTTCTGGACAGTGGTACAACCATGAAATGGTTTGTGTAGGAAGGGACTTCCAAAGGTCATCTAGTCCAGCCCCCTTTCAGTGAACAGGGACATCTTCCACTGGAGTAGCTTGCTGCGATGTGAAGTAGTGAGCACAAGGTAACTCTCTACTTCAAAAGTTCAATAGTTCTGTAAGAATGCAGTTTTTGCACAGTCTTTGTCTTACACCAACTGAAGAAAAACCCACACCAGCTTGATCTATGTGTGTGTGTATATATATTTTGTTAAAACAAAGCTCAAGCTAAACTTCGTGGGTATTTAAAACTTGTTATACCATTTATAGAAAATTCCATATTTTTGAGATGCTCTTAGTGATACAGCCTCCTTCTTTCTTCAATCTGTGTTTGTGTCATCAACTCACTTGATTCATAGATTCATGGAATAGTTTAGGTTGGAGGAGACCTTGACAAGCATATGTTTGCCCTTACCAGGAGGACTGGAACACCTTCTACTAGCCCAGGTTGCTTGAGGCCTCATCCAACCTGGCCTTCAACACCTCCAGGAAGTGTTGAAGCCTCCCTGGGCAACCTGTTCCAGTGTCTCATCACCTTCACTGGAAAGAATTTATTCCTAATCTACAGTATCAATCTGTCGTCCTCCAGCTTCAATCCATTCCCTCTCATCCTATTGCTACAAGCCCTTGTACAAAGTCCCTTCCCATCTTTGTAGGACCCCTCCAGAAGGGGTTTATCAGCTCATGGGAGACCTGTAACACCTGGGCTGAGAGGAGCATCTGAGGGAGCTGGAGGTGTTCAGTCTGGAAAAGGGGAGGCTGAGAGGAGACCTTGTTGCTCTCCCCTACTACCTGAAGGGGAGGTTGGAGCAAGTAGGGGGCAGGCTCTTCTCCTTGGTGGCAAGAGCCAGGACCAGAGGAAATGGTTCCAAACTGTGCCAGGGTTGGTTGACACTGGATGTTAGGAAGCACTTATTCACAAAAAAGGTTCTCAAATACTGGAATAGTCTGCCCAGGGCAGTGCTGGAGTCACTGTCCTTGAAGGTATTCAAGCAGCATGGTGGTTTAATGCTTAGGGACATGGTTTAGTGCTGACCCTTTGGTGCTGGCTCAGGACTTGGACCAGATGATCTTGGTCTCTTCCAGCCAGATTGTGATTGTGCTCTTCATGACAGATACATCCCAGATTGTGATTTAGACTGCAATGTTTTGCCTACAACCCGTGATTCTGTGAGTGCCCAGTATAGGGATTGGGAGTTCTTGATCATATCTCATCTTGAAGCGAGTCTCTACCCTTCAGGTTTCTTAAAAAAAAAAAAGGAAAAAAATGAGAATGCTACATCTGGGCTGTTAGAATCAAAAGACATATGAGAAAGACCAAAGTGTTGCAGGAGTTCATAGCTCTTGTGTTAATCAGCTCTTGTACTAATCTGTGATTTTTAGAATGTGCACTGTACCAAATATGAGGGGGAAAGAAAACAGAAGCTAGAGGAAAATTTCCCAGTCTGAGCTGTTGTTTTTATTTCTCCTGCTAAGATTAGATGACTGCAGGGGGAGAAAAAAAAAAAAAGGTGGTGAGGAATGCATATAAGACAGATTACTTGATCACATAATGGTGCCAATTGTTCCCAGGGAGCAGTGGATGTTTCTGCAACTTAATTGTCCTCCGCAATGAGTAACATGCTCTGTTTTGTACTGGTGTAAAGCACAAACAGGGGACTTTGTCTCTAAAGATCCGCTTATCTGAGTTGTTTTGGGTCTTGGTCAGCATTAGAGAAATGGTTTTAAAGAGAAGTCACATCCATGTGCAACCTTCGGATTAAAAAAAGAATAGGGTAAAATACTGGCTCCCCATGGTGTAGTCGAGTGGACCTCCTTGGGCCAAGACTTCAACACTGGGGGCTGCTCTTCCTTTAGTGGAGACCTTCAGAAACTCACTGTTCAGTGGGAATTGGCATCTCTATGCAACTTGGTTTCATTCATGAGAATCACTTTTTCCCATCTCTTACTACTGTTTTGGTTTTGTGCAGAAGTGCTCTGACAGTAGATGGGATTAGTAGCATTTAGTTTGAGAAATTCCCTTTTTTGCAGCCTGTATTGGGAAAAAAATAGTCCATGAGCTTGAAAGCATCTATAAATACTCTAAGCGAAGGCTAATATGAATGTAGACACAAAATATATCCGTTTGGAAGAGGCTTCTGAGATCTTCCAGTACAACCCTTGCCTGAATGACTCAGTCTCTGGTAAAGATAGGCAAGTGGAACTCCCAGTAAAGTTGAAATAAGGGTTTCAATGAATAAGACATGGAATGGTTTGTGTTGGAAGTGACCTTCAATGATCATCTAGTCCAACCCCTTCTGCAATCAGCAGTGATATTCTCCACTAGAGCAGGTTGCTCACAGCCCTGTCCAGCCTCACCTTGAACATCTCCATCGATGGAGCCTCAACTACCTCCCTGAGCAACTTGTTGCAGTGTTCCAACACCCTCATGCTAAAGAACTTGTTCCTCACATCCAATCTAAATCTACTTTTCCTTTATTTCAAACCAATACCCTCATCCTGTCACTGCAGGCATTTTTTAGTTTTTGAAGTAGGCTTTTTGGGTGTTTCAGACAAAAGTGTTCTGCTGCTGCTTGCTGAAATAGCTTTTACATTGCTGTGTGTAACAAATAGTCCCATCAGGGGTTGAGTGGCTGGGGGTTGGTGGCGAGTGGTGGTTTTGATGGATGGTGACACTTGCTGAGTGGTGGTTTTTGGGGTGAGTGTTTTGACCAAAAAGCAGGATTCTAGTGGCTAACAGCTGTTGCTTAGGGAAAGACTTGAGTAATGCAGTGGAACACTAAAGGAGGGGATTTCTGCTTCCAGCACTATGCAGAGTGAAGGCTTCCTAAGCCACAGTCTCCATTTCATCTGATCCTTGTGATTTGCTGCATCCCTTTGATAGAGTAGCCCTTGATTAATTTGCCTTCTTACTGACAGTCATCTCTGAGGCCTTCCAATTTTGTGCTTAGAAGGCAACTCCCTGAGACCTTCATTGGATGTTCCCAACTTCCACACTGAGGGAAATGCTGAATTCATGCTGTGTGCAATTTGTGATATTAGATGTTCCTCATACTTTCTTTCTCAGGGCTTCCGAGATTGGAAGTGTCCTCCTCTTGCAGAGAAGTTGCTTTCTACCTCTAATCATAACTTATTTCCCCCTCATCCTTAAAAATGTCATTGTTTTGGAGTAGACTGGATGAATATTCTCTTGATATGTACTTTGTACTTCTGATTGGGTAATAATGATTGAGCTTTTCTTAAAAATTATTGCCCATTTCCTGTAATTCTTTCACTTATTTGACTGCTTCTGAGCAACAAAGCCCTGTGGCTTCCTTCCCTCCCAGACTCTGCTTAAGAGCTTTCTGCTGATTCATGAAGCAGGTCTTTGTTCCAACATTTCCTACATAGCAAAATATTGTCCTCATTCAAGTGTTGCTTTGTTTCTGTGGCACCTTAGGATGTGGCATTTGAGCTTTCAGTTTAATCAGGATGGCAAGAGCACTTTTCAGTCCTCAGGGAAATCAGTCCATGTCTTTGCAGGAATTAAGTGATGCTTGGAGAAACAAACTTTTGGCCAGGATAGATAATTTCAGGTGAAATCTTCAGGTGAATTTGCTTGGTTGAGAGATGTGTTAAGATCCCAAGTTGACTTTTCCTTTTAAAGATCACTTTGTTACTGAACTTCATTGGTATATTGTATTTTCCTTAAGTAAGATTAACTTCTCTTACAAATGATCAGAGAGGTAGGGGTTGGAAGGGACCTCTGGAAATCATCTAGTACAACCCCCCTGCCAATGTAGGATGACCTAAGGGCAGGTCACACAGCAGCACATCCAGGTGGGTTTGGAATGGCCCCAGAGAAGAAGACTCTGCAACCTCTCTGGGCAGCCTGCTCCAGGGCTCTCTCACAGTCACACCAAAGAAGTTTTTCTTCATGTTGAGGTGGATCTCCCTGAGTTCCAGTTTGTATCCATTGTCCTATAACAGGGCACTGCTGGAAGGAGACTGATCTCATTTTCTTGACACCCACCCTTTTGAGGTATTTGCTTAGATCACCTACCAGTCCCCTCTTCTCCAAGCTAAGGAGCCCCAGGTACCTCAGCTTCTCATTGTGACAGGTGTTCTATTCCCTTCATCATCCTCATAGCCCTCCACTGGCCCCTTCCCACTAGTTGCCTGTTGCTCTTGAGCTGGGGAGCTCAGAACTGGACACAATACTCCAGATGCAGCCTCACCAGGCAGCAGAATCTCTTTTGATATGCTGGTTCCACTTCTTATGTACCCCAGGAGACCTTCTTGGCCACAAGACCACATTGCTGTCCCTTGGAGGACTTACTGTCTACCAGGGCTTCCAGGCCTGTCCAGCAGGTCAGCTCCTGATCTGTACTGGTGAATGGGGTTATTCTTGCCCAGGTGCTAGACTCTGCACTTGTCCTTTTTGACTTTCATTAGGTTCCTCTTTGCCCAGATCCCACTGAATGGCAGCACAACCTTCTGGTGGGACAGCCATTCCTTCCTGTTTCATATCCTCAGCAATGTCTGTATCTTTGAAATGGTCACAAAGTGACAGCCTTTGGTCCCACAGCCTAATCTAATTCATCACTTCCAAAGATGGAACCGAAATTCAGTGTTGCTAGGCTTTACTTTTCCATTTTATTTACATTAAGCCTATGGAGGACTCCATGCTGAGGCAAACTGAATGAGACTGAACTTGTGGGAAACCTGTGCTGGAGCAGGCTCCTGGCAGGACCTGTAGACCTGTGGGGAGAATAACTTAGAGTGGAACAGATACACTGTTAGGGCTTGTGCCTCCATGGGTAGCCATGCTAGAACAATCTGTTCCTGAAGAATTCCAATGTGGGTCTCTGTGGAAGAGACCCATATTGGAGCAGTTTAAGAAAAGCAGCCTGTGGGAAGGACTCGCACTGGAGAAGATGGTGGAGAACTGTCTCCTGTAGGAGGGACCTCCCACAGTGGTACAAAGGAAGAGTGTGAGGAGGAAGGAGTAGCAGAGACGATCTGTGGTGAACTGATCCCAACCTTCATGCCTCATCCCCCTAAATCACTAGTACTAAAGGAGGTAGAGAAAATCAGGACTGAAGTTGAGCCCAGGAAGAAGGGGAGGGCTAAGGGGAAGATGTTTTAAGACTTAGCTTTTAATTTCTCGTTATCCTGCTCTGATTTGATTATCCTACTGGTAGTTACAGGACTGGGGCAAGTGGAGCAGAAGTAGAAGTGAGTAGATTCAGATTCAATGTTAGGAAGAAGTTATTCACTGTGAGAGTGGTGAGACATTGGAACAGGTTTCTCAGAAACTCGTCCAGCCTCACCTTGAATATCTCCGGGGGGAGGCCTCAGCTATCTCTCTGAGCAACCTGTTGCAGTGTTCCACCACCCCCATGCTAAAGAACTTGTTCCTTACATCCAATCTAAATCTGCTCTGCTCTCATTTAAAACCATTGCCCTTGTCCTGTCCCTGCAGGCCTTTGCAAACAGTCCCTCTGCAGCCTTTTTGCAGCCCCCTTCAGGTACTGGCAGGCTGCTCTTAGGTCTGCAGCTTTCTCTTCTCCAGGCTAAACATTGGCAGCTCCTTCAGCCTGTTTCCATAGCAGAGCTACTCCAGCCCCCTGATCATCTTCTTGACCCTCTTCTGGCCCTGCTCCATGAGGTCCATGTCCTTTCTGTGTTGAGGTCTCCAGAACTGGACGCAGCACTGCAGCTGATGTCTCACTAGAGCAGAGTGACAGAATCCCCTCTCTTTATTTCTGGCCATGCTCCTTTAAATGCAGGCTTGGCTGCTTCTCATTCTGCTTTCTGTAAGTTGCTTTCCACAAGAGTAGTTGGAGACACTCTATAGACTGTCAGCTACTCCCTTAGCAGCACAATAACATCCTTCACACCTTTGCCTGCACTGGCTCAGGTCACAACTGGACTGCCATCAAAACTAAGGGTTTTTGTCTTTTTCTTTCTGCAGGAAAAAAGCCCTTACATCAGTCTGTGGTCTTTGAGATATGAAGCATCTTACTACTCCTCTTCAACAAGAGTATTTCAAATTAAACGTGCTGCCCACTGGCTCAGTGAGAACTGTCACATCTATGCATGCAAAATCTGTTTCAAAGGCTTATCTCTCATGTAAGCCTCAAAGTATTTCCTCTCATTGTAGCTTTCTGGAGATGGCAGGCACTGATTTCCACGAGAGCAATTGGATCTATTGTCTTGAGAGCCAAGGGGATGTGACGTTTGCTCTTTATCTTCCCTTTTTAAATGAACAAGAGTTCCTGGCTTGTACAAAAACAAGACTTTCCAGACCATAAGCAACTCCAGTGCTGTCTTCTGAAGGAACTGAGGAGTGATGGTGTTGTGTAGGCGGTAGGTGGCAACTGGAGAAGCCTCTTGGTCACATGCAGAAAGAATCTTGCACAGCAGAAGGTATGTTAATTTCTGATTAAACCAGTGATAAAATTATAGAGGGTTGTATGCTGGCAGCTCTACTTTAATTGTGAATCTAACTTAGTGGTGGCACCTGCTTGGTGGTGGCCCTTGGTCAGAACTGGGGGCAACTTCAAGTCTGCAGCTTAGAACAGGCTGGGTGTTGGAAGTGGGATGAGAAAAAAAGAGTTTTATACCTTGAATTGGTGTTGCCTGCTTTGTAAGAGTTGACAGAGAAATGTGATACCTGCTTTGCACAGAAGTGCATGCATTAAAGATACACTGGCAAGGGTATAAGGTGAGGATAATGCTTACTTTTTTTCTTTGCCTGCTGTAAACTGTACAGGCTGAAAATGTCTACATGACACAAGTCTACTCCCACTGCAAGAAGTGTCAAGGCATGGGGAAACATTACAAAATCAGCAAAGTTAATGATTTATTTATGTGGCTGTGAAATGGACCTGGGTAATGGACATTTCAGTCAGGAGTGTGTGGCTGAATTTCTTTGCAGAATGTATTCTAGTCGTTGATTGGAGGCTTCTTTTAGGGTATAGTGCCAGGTCTCCTGGCATTAATATCTTAAGCATGGTATATTTAGGCCTTTCTAGTTGCTTATGTGACATGAACTCGCTTAGATGGAGCTTTCATCCACTTACTGTCACCATTTTTCCCACAGAACTCATCTGTTGATCTTCATGACACTCATATCTTATTATTATTAAAGGTTTGTCAGCAGAGGAGGTGTTTTGTAGAGGTCTGGAGAACAAAGGCTGATGTTTTAGGGGCAGAAAGTGGGAGGCAATGCCCAAACTGATTTTGGAGAATGGGCATTTTCACCCTAAGTCTCTAAGCTGCTCTGTATTCTATCCTCCTTGCTGCTTACATCAAGTGTGTTATCATAGATTCATAGAACAGCAGGCTGGAAGGGCTCTGAAGGATCATCTAGTCCAACCTTACAGGGTAAGAATACAGTTGAAATTATCCAGCATTCCTGAACTCAGTGGATTTTAAGGATGTGGTTATAATGGGCTACTAACCATACCTGTTGGCTGCTGTAAAACCTGCACACTCCTACTCTCTGTGGGTGTTTGAGCAAGATACAAACCTTGTGCAGCAGAGGTGACTTCTTGAGCAAAGCTGACTGATCCAACTTTGTGTGCTGCTTCATGTCAGACCATCTGATAAATAATGCTGTCTGTTGAGGAGCTGTGTACACAATATAGTAATTGGGATAAAATGGATTATGTGTGCAAGTTGGGTTGCATTTCCCATGGAGGTAGCTCGGGTTTTCCTTGCAATGAGAAGAGAAAATGGGAACCCAGAGTGGTTGTTCTCCTAGATCAAGAGACATGAGATTTGAAGAGGCATTAGTTGATCAGTGAACAGCTGTGATGAATTAAGGCTTCCTGAAGTGTTCTGGAACATAGGAAATGTAACCTTTTATGAAGAAAGAACAGAAAATAGTTGTCGCAAAGCAGACGGAACCCTCCAAACTAAGAATGTTCCGATCTCTCTGGTGTGTGACAGATGCTGCTCTTGGGGGTCCTGCTAACAAATCTACTGCTGGCTACTGGAGTATCAGGTAGGAATGGTTATTTCCTGGGATCTAGGCATTATAATGCATTTTTACTGTTCTCTTGAGATTTCCCTCACACGCACTCTTCACGTTTTTGTAAACATGCATGAGGGCAGCTCTCAGGCTTCTCTGCTCCAAGTCCCAGCTCCCTCAACCTGTCCTAGGTTGGACTCTCTCCAGCAATTACCTGAGGTCGTTCTTGACCTGGGTGGCTCAGAACCGGACACAGTATTCCAATTGCAACCTCACTAGGGCAGAGGAAAGGGGAGGAGAACCACCCAACCTTCTAACCTTGACCGCCTTGGCCATAAGAGCACATTGCTGGCTCATGGGCATCCTCCTATCCATCACGATCCCCAAATCCCCCTCCCCTGTACTGCTCTTCCTGAACCACAAAATGATTGTTCTGTTGTCAGTTATGTTGTATTTTGATATGCAGGATCATCCAGTTCTTTGCTTCAGGAGCCATCAACCTCCCGTTGCAGCCTTTTTGGGACTGATCACATCAAAACTTTTGATGACTCTTTCTACAACTTTGCTGGGGACTGCAGCTACCTCCTTGCAGGTGACTGCCACAAGCACTCCTTCACAATCCTAGGTGAGTCTGAGGATACCAGGAAGTAACACACAGAGTCTTGTAGGGACATGGTTGGCTTTCATCACTGACAAGAAAAGTCACTAATAACTGTTCTTTGTTAGTGGTAGTCTGAGATGGCTTTTTACTGACTGCAAGTAAATTGGAGTAAACTGCAACGGAAACAATGTAGCAGGTTAAGTAATTTTCATCTTCAGCTTGAACAACTTGGTACAAATACTTTTGTCTGTGGAAGAACTCCCCAGTCTGAATTGACTGTAGTATTTTGTGTGACCAAGGAAAAACCTCCAGGCTGGACTCTCTTAAGCAGTTCCCCAAGGTCCTTCTTGACCTGAAGGGCCCAGAACTGGACATGTTTGAGATGCAGCCTCACTAGGGCAGAGTAGAGGGCAGGAGATGCTCTCTTGACCTACTAACCACACCCCGGGATGTCCTTGGCCTTCTTGGCACACAAGCATGGCATAATCTATTTTTGATACCTGTCTTACTGTACATCTGTAGATTTGTTTTGGTTTCAGATGCATGGCTGTGAAGTGTAACCTGGATTGCTGAGGAAAGGGTTAAGGTCTGGGCAGAGAAGGAGGTTCAGAACAGTCAGAGCATTGTGCAAGGAGCCACTGTGCAGCTAAGGGTGGACAGCAGGCAATAGCAGAAGGAGGACTGTGAATCTTCTGCCATCTTCTCTTTCAGAGTTTAAGTTGTCTCTATCTCTGTACATAGTTTCTTTTTTACAAACTCAGAGTGAAATAACCAATATTGACATCTACCCCTTAAAGGCCACTTGAGATGCTTATCAAGACTGAAGATGTTCAGGATCAGACCTTTCATTACCTCAATACATGCAACTCCCTCTTGTGACTGAGCTATGAGCTCTTCTTGGGAGGAAACTAGGAGGGAAAAAGCAGGGCAGATCTGGACACATCTGTGGAAACTCCTTCAGTGTGATTAGATGGTGAATTAATTGTCTCTAGAGACAGTAATGAGGGGGACCCTGGGGTTCACTAATGAGGGGAGACATGCACCTGCCAGTGGTTGTCAGCACTCATCCTGGGACTGTTATCCAACAAGATCTGGACAGGCTGGAAAACTGTGAAGGCAAGCCTCATGAAGTTCAGAAAGGACAAGTGCAGTGTCCTGTATCTGGGAAGGACTAACGAGAAGCACCAGTACAGGTTGGGGCTGCCCTGCTGGAGAGCAGCTCTGTGGATAAAGACTTTGGAGTGCTACTGGACAGCAACTTCTGCATGGAACAGCAAATTGCATTTGTGGCCAAGAAGGCCAATGAGATCCTGAGTGGTATCAGGGAAAATGTGTCCAACATGGCTAGGGAGATTATTCTTCCTTCTACTTTGCCCTGGTGAGATCACACCTGGAATACTGTGTCCAGTTCTGGGCTCCCCAGTTCAAGAGAAACAGGGACCTGCTGGAGAGAGTCCAGTGGAGAGCCATGCAGATGATCAGCAGACTTAAGCATCTCCCCTCTGGAGAGAGACTAAGAACCCTGAGGATATTTAGCGTGGAGAAGAGAAGGCTGAGAGGGGATCTGAGCAATATATACAAATACCTGAGGGGTGGGTGTCAGTCTCCTTTCAGTGATCAACAGCAATAAGACAAGGAGCAATGGATACAAACTGGAACACAGAAGGTTTCATCTCAACATGAGGAGAAACTTCTTTGCAGTGAGGGTGCCAGAGCCCTGGAACAGGCTGCCCAGAGAGGTTGTGGAGTCTCCTTCTCTGGAGACTTTCAAAACCTGCTTGGATGCATTCCTGTGCAGGCTACTCTTGGAAATCCTGCCTTGGTAGGAAAGTTGGACCAGATGATCTCTGGAGGTGTCAAAGTCTGTAGAGCAGAGGTTAACAATATTTCTGTCCAGAGGAGCAAGATTTGGTTTTCTAGATCTGTGTTGTGAAATTAAGCTACATGTGAGACTGTATATCACCACAGAACTATTTATTAAAGGATAAAGTTGAACAAAACAAAGCAAAAGAGGGGAGAGAGGGAACAATGGAGAAAAAGAGAAGAGCAGGCATTACATTACCATCTGCTGAAGATGGGGGGGGGG
>VWZE01022663.1:257765-313487 GCA_013396675.1 Eubucco bourcierii
GGGGGGGGGGGGGGGGGGGGGGGGGGGGGGGGGGGGTAGAGAGATGTGTGCATGGCCCAGGGATGTTCTTCTGTGGGAGTTGTTGCTCAAATTCTTCTGGTGGAGGTACCTTGGTGGTGGTGTTACGGTAGAGGTGCTTGTGTGGAGGTGCTCATCTTGGCAGGCATTGCTCATGTCTCTTTTTATACGTTTTTTTAGATTGGTGTTCAGGTGCAGCTCCCTGGCAACTCTTCCTGTGTCTTCTCATGTATCTGCAGGGGTCTGGCAGTGGCACTGGGGAGGACCTCTGCCCCCTCTCTGCACTGCTTACCTGTCTGTACGCCAAACACATATATGCCTTTTCTCTTCAGGATAGCTGATATAAGGCATCCACATCCTGGGCATTCAAGCCAGGCTGAAGTCTGGGAAGTCCACAAAGGTGGTGTATATCTGTTGATTAGTATCCCTGGGCTTTTGGCTAGGAACCTGGACTGGGTCCAGGAAGGTAACAAAGAAAATCTTTGATTTGAACAAGGGAGAGACAATTTAGACTCTCACAGGAGGTCCTTTCCAATCCCTAACATTCTGTTGTTCTGGGACTATCTGTCCCTTTTCCATTAAACAGCTATGTGATGAACCAGATGACATTCTCCCAACCATGTAATGTGCATTTCCCAGTTGTCCTCCTGAGTTCCAGAAAGAAATCACAACATTTGTTTGTCTCATTTCTTCAGGTGACTACCAGGATGGGGAGAAAGTTGGTTTCTCTGTGTACCTTGGAGAATATTTCAGTCTTCACTTTTCTCTAGATGGAGGGGTGATGCAGGAAGACAAAAGGTATCTGTGGGAACAAGAGGGGGGAAAAAAAAATCAAAACACAATTTTATTTTGTTTTTGGTGTGTTTGTGCCATACTCTAAAAAATTCCTCTTTTTTTCCTTCCCAGGATTTCCATACCTTTTGCCTCCAATGGCATATTCATTGAGAAGGAAGCAGGTTACTATAAAATATCCAGCAACGAGCATGGCTTTGAGGTGAAGATGGATGCCGGTGGCAATATTCAGATACTCTTGGAAGAAAAGCACTATAATAAGACATGTGGGCTGTGTGGCAACTTGAATAGGTTTGCTGAAGATGACTTCAGAACTCAGGAAGGTAAGGCTACAACTCCCTGATGGAATTTTAAGATACACCTAGAATGCTTTTCCTGCTGGGTCTTTCAACAGATTTTGCTGCTTCAGCACAAAGTTTCTACAAAAACTGTCAGATTGCTTATCTTGAGGCACAAAAAAACCTGTTTTGACTGAAGTCCTTTCATCTCCCTTTCTCCTGAAAGGAAATTGCTGTCACATCTCATTCCCGAGCAAACAGCAACAGCTAAAATTGAACACTTAAGAGATCTTGAAATGCAAAGCTAAAACTCCATGCTAAACAATGGATCCTAAAGTGGGTGGGAAGACAGATGCAGCAACAAAGATGTGAGGAAAACTCATTGATTCAGCTTCTAATTTTTCATTAATTAGAGAAGTGTAGGAGTAAGATAGTGTTGCAATAGCAGAATATTGAATCCTAAGGTCTGCACTTGGATTTTGGGTGGAATGCTGCTCTATATATTGATTTCCTTCTAATTCATAGAATGGTTTAGGTTGGAAGGTACATTTTTAAGATCATCCAGCTCCAAGCTCCCTGCCATGGGCAGGGACACCTTCTACTACAACCAGGTTGCTCAAGGACTCATCCAACCTGGCCTTTCACATCTCCAGGGAGGAGGTATCCATGACCTTCCTGGCAACCTGTTCCAGTGTCTCACTACCTTCACTGTAAAGACCTTCTCCCTAATCTCCAGTCTTGAGTCTCCTCAAGCTTCAATTCATCCCTTTTCATCCTATCACTACAAGCTCTTGGCAAAAGTCCATCTGTGGCCCTGAACATGGCTTTGAGGGACTGATCTTGACTTGTGCTATTTCAGAATGCCTTTTAATTCTTAGTCCTCTACCTGGAGAAGAAAGGCTTAGAGCAAAGTCAGTTAATAAATTAGCACATGAAATTGATAGTGTCAAGTATGTATTAAAAACAAATGGCAGAGAGAATTGAAAATGACACAAAATCAACTTGTGGAAGAGCCTAGCAGTGCTTCAGAGGTGTCTTAATGGTATTTGGGATATGCAAATGTACAGAAAAATCCTGATTTCATGGGATGTTGAACTCATTGATCAGTCCCTCAGTGATGTAAGTAGTAGAAGCAAACTGAGCTCACAGAATTGCTGTGCAGGGCTTTAGATACTTTGATGTCTGAGTACTGAGATATGATTGAAACAATACTTAGAGCACCTGTTAAAAAAAGCAGGAGCAAAAATGAGGACTACATTGCCTTGGACTATTCTGATGCAGAAGTTTCCCTTTTGCTGTTCCTGTTAAAATGAGTTTCCTTCTGCATTTAATGTACCAGAGCTTATATCTTTCCTCTCAAAGCAGTGCTTTCACTACCACAGATTTCTGAATGCAATGAAGTACCTGACAGGGTCTCTCCTTGTAAGAGCTGAGAAGTAACAGACAAGGTGGCAGAAAACACATGGGTGGGTCTCACTGTACGAGAAAGGCTCTGACTTCTATAGCCTGCATGGACATAAAGAATTTAGCCCAAAGAAGATAATTTCAGAGGTTCAGCTTTCTCTTACACAAGAGACCTTTTATTTGAGCCCAAATAGAATTAATTGTTTGAGATTTTTTTTTTTTTTTTTTGTATCAGTGAGGAATGTCACTACATCCATAGAGAATCACAGAATTGTCAGGGTTGGAAGGCACCTCAAGGATCACCTAGCTCCAACCCCCCTGCCAGGGGCAAGAACCCCTCACACTGGATCAGGTTGCTCAGAACCACATCCAGCCTGGCCTTAAACATCTCCAGGGATCAGGCTTCCACCACCTCCCTGGGCAACCTGTTCCAGTGTCTCACCACTCTCATGCTGAAGAACTTCCTAATGTCTAATCTAAATCTACCCTCCTCTACCTTGAATCCATTGCCCCTAGTCCTATCCCTACCTGACTTTGTAAAAAGTCCCTCACCAGCTTTCCTGAAGCCCCCATAAGGTACTGGAAGGCTGCAATAAGGTCTCCTTGGAGTCTTCTCCCCAGACTGAACAACCGCAACTCTCTCAGCCTCATAGGAGAGGTACTTGAGCACTCAAAGTCTTCTTGGCAACTCTGCTGGTAGGGTTACTCACTTGAGTGTTTCTTGGGCCAAGCAAAACCAGATTTTATTTCAGACCTTTGTTTGTTTATTTAAAAGCTGTTGAAGCTCACTTCCAGGTGAGAAGCAACACAAGCAGCTGGGAAAGGTATAGGAACTTCCCTCCCCTACCACACATACACACACTGAAATTTGCCAGACAAGTTCAGATGGCCAGCATGGCAAAATTTGCAAGCATATATACACAGTGCATTTACATGTATTTAGAGGTATATACAAATTAGAAATAATCCAGAAATTCAAACTGCCTCCTGGATAAAGGAAACTGCCCAGAAGGGGCTCAAAGCTGTCCACTCTTTCCCCTGCTGTATCTCTCTTATCAGAGAATCAACCAGGTTGGAAGAGACCTCCAACATCATTCAGTCCATCACCGAGCCCTATCCAATCAGCTAGACCATGGCACTAAGTGCCCCAGTCAGTCTTGTCTTGTACACTGTCCCAGCCAGAAACCAAATCAATCAAGGCAACAAAGCTTATGTTGTTAGTTGTTAGCTGAGATTAGAAGACAGATATCAGAGAAGAACAAAGAAGAAAAGAATAAGGCAGTGTCCTAGGACGAAGTAAGGGAAGGTTGTTTATATCTTAGCTCTTTATCCCCCTCAGCAAACCAATGAAATATATAGACTTAATTTTTTTTTTTCACAACCAATGATCCAATTTCTCTCATTAAAACTTTCAAATTAGTCTCAAACCAGCACAACAACATGCTTTAAATGAAAGTTCTGAGAAGCCCATGAAGAAACAGTTTACCCGTTCATTATCTGTTTTCAGCTGCAGCTCATTTGCTCCCATTTTAGCCTGATTAGATCTTGTGAAAGGTAAGCCCAACCCAGTATGTGAGCCGGCTCCAATGACTTGGCAAGCTGAAGGCACCAGACAGTTACCTTCAGTTTGCTGCACACTGGACTCTGGGCATGGAACATCTCTCTGAGGGACTGAAGGAGCTGGGGCTCTGCAGCTTGGAGAGGAGGAGCCTGGGGAGAGACCTCATTCATGGTGATAAAGATGTAAAGGGTGAGAATGCCAGGAGGATGGAGCCAGGCTCTGTTCAGTGATGTCTGATGCCAGGGCAAGGGCCAGTGGGTGGAAGTTAATGCATAGGAAGTTCCGTGGAAACATGGGGAGGATTTTTTTTCTCCCTGTGAGGGTGACAGCACTGGAACAGGCTGCCCAGGGTGGATTGTGGAGTCTCCCTCTCTGGAGATTCAAAACCCACCTGGATGTATTCCTGTGTGATCTGGTCTAGGTGATCCTACTCTGACAGGGGAGGTTGGTCTGGATGAGCTTTTAAGGTCCATTCCAGCCCCTGACATTCTGTGAACCTCATGCCAAACCAATTGTTCCCAGCAGGTTTCAGAGTTGCAGACAGCCTGTCCTTCAGACAGAGGATGTTATGCTGAGTCACTCTCATTGACATAGTTGGTTTCTAAATTGCTTTATCCTGCAGAGAAGTGTTTGTGTCCTGTGCAGACGTGTAAAGAGGATTGATTATATCCTACATGGCTGCTTGTTCGTTTGGTCTGGCATGAAAAACAGGCCAGGTGCCCCTTGAGAGTTCATTCTCACACTTTCAAGCATAACTGAAATATAAACAAATATAGGAAGCTTTCCAGGGAGTTGTTTGCCTTTGTTTTGGTCTGTTTTCACCCTAGATCCTAATGAAAGAGTTTATCCTCTGTTTTTCTTGCCAGGTAGGCTCTGGTCCTTTTCTAGTTAATCTGTGAATGCTTCCAAGGCTTGATAACAATTACCAAGAAGTTTTGCTTCCTCCTATCATCAGCCACTTCTAACCGATTGCTAGTCTGTACTCATATCAAAACGTGAGGCTGACTGCTTTGTAGATGCTCAGATCTGTTTGGCAGCCCTCAGCCTGTGGTATTTGAGTGTTGAGAGTGTTCTGCAGCTGGAGATCCAAAGCACAGACCAAAGACATGACTTTATACAGTACTGCAGAGGGCATCTGACACAACATGGGCAGATTGGTCCTGGAATCTTCTCAGAGCATGCAAGCTGTCAGAAACTGTAGCCTTGCAGCATGTTCATGGTCAAAGGGCGTGCTCTGATTTCGCACAAATCGCAAGGTAATTTCTCCCTAGTCAAAGAGGCTGCAGCAGAAGCTCATGGAGCTTATTTGCGGGCCCCTAGCTACAGTTGTTGCATAGTACTTGTGGAATAGAGCCTTCTCATGGGGATATGGCTGTGATAGGAGACCTTGGGTGTCTAGGCCACCATTGCAGTTTGTGCAAAAGAGCTCATTCAAGTCCAGCAAAGGGATATAGATCAGTTGCTTTGTCATTTGTGTATGTTACGTGCTCGTGGTTGGACTAGATGACTTTTGGAAGTCCCTTCCAAATCAGATCATTCCCTGATCCTCTCTTCAGGAAGTCAACCCAAATGAATCCAGCAACCTGTTTTGCTGTTCTTGGCACTGTTAGAAAGCAGGTTCTGGGAATGTGTCCCCAAATTGCAAAGACATTCATGATAAAACAATACCTGTGACTAATTTAGGGTAGAAGTTTGATGGCTTGATGCTCTGAGGCTGCTGCATCTGGGCAGACTGCGCAATGGATAGCAGATTGGATGATGGCATACAAAGGGCAATAATCAGTTTCATGGCCTCTTCTGGCCCTACTCCATTAGGTCCATGTCCTTTCTGTGTCGAGTGCTCCAGAGCTGGACACAGCACTGCAGGTGAGGTCTCATTAAAGCAGAACAAAGTGGCAGAATCCCCTCTCTCCATTTCTGGCCATGCTGCTTTTGATGCAGCCCAGAATGGCATTGGCCTTCTGGGCTGCAAATGCCCATTGTTAGCTCATTTTCAAGTCAAAATGCCTCTGCAGGACCTTGAGCTATTTATCAAATACAAATCTGTCAAGTATTGCCTGTTGAGTAGCTTAGGGCCCTCAGGACTTTGCAAGGAGAAAGAACTGCCCTGGCAAGTTGTTGGCAAGTTGCTTGCACCTGCAGAATCACACACAGAGTCTTAGGGATTGGAAGGGACTTGGAAAGATCATCCAGTCCAGACCCTCTGCCAGAGCAGGATTGCCAAGAGCAGGTCCCTTGGGAATACATCCAGGTGTGTTTGGACTGTCACCAGAGGAGACTCCACAACCTCTCTGGTTGATGCTCTGCAAATATACAGACAAATGCTGGCAACAGGAAAGTTTGAAGAGCCCCAGAAAAGTACTGAAATGATTCATTTTGAGAAAGACTTGGAAGTGTTAATTGTAGAACACAGCAGAAGGATTGAAATAATTACAAATGCTGAATAAAAATGGAGCAATAAAAATGGAGGGAGAGAAGTTAAAAAAAATAGGTAACCAGTATTACAGGGCCAGAACTTGTCCTAACCCTCAAAACTTAACTTTGGAAGCAGCTTATCCAGGGAAGTGGTGGAGGCCTCATCCCTGGAAGTTTTAAGGCCAGTATGAATGGCTGCATGTGGCTGTAGGCAACATGATTTGGTGTTGGCAGGGGGGTTTGAGCTAGATGATCCTTGAGGTCCCTTCCAACCCTGACAGTTCTGTGATTCCATGACCTGTGTTCAGAGCCAGAGGAACACTTCTTCAGAGTGAAACCTATCTTTAACCATTGGAAGGGACCCCCAGAGATTGATTCTAACCTCCGCACCCCACAGGTTAGATGTTGGCCTGCTGGAAAGCAGCTCAATGACAATAGACCTTGGAGTCCTGGTACACAGTAAGTTCTCCATGGGATAGCAATGTGGTCTTGTGGCCCAGGAAGGTCTCCTGGGGTGCATAAGTGGAACCAGCAAATCAAAAGAGATTCTGCTGCCTGGTGAGGCTGCATCTAGAGTATTGTGTCCAGTTCTGAGCTCCCCAGCTCAAGAGCAACAGGCAACTAGTGGGAAGGGGCCAGTGGAGGGCTATGAGGATGATGAAGGGAATAGAACACCTGTCACAATGAGAAGCTGAGGTGCCTGGGGCTCCTTAGCTTGGAGAAGAGGGGACTGGCAGGTGATCTGAGCAAATACCTCAAAAGGGTGGGTGTCAAGAAAATGAGGTAAAGGGGGCTGTAAGAAGGCTGCAGAGGGACTGTTTGCAAAGGCCTGCAGTGACAGGACAAGGGCAATGGTTTAAAATGAGAGCAGAGCAGATTTAGTTTGGATGTGAGGAACAAGTTCTTTAGGGTGGGGTTGTGGAACATTGCCACAAGTTCTCAGGGAAGTACTTAAGGCTCCATTGCTGGATATGTTCAGGGTGAGGCTGGACAAGGTTGTGAGCAACCTGCTCTAGTGGGGGATGTCCGTGCTGAGTGAAGGGGGATTGGATTAGGTGACCTCTGGATATCCCTTCCAACCCAATTCATTCTATGGTCTGACAAAGAACTATCATAGGCTCAAGCCATTTTGGTGTCTAAATCTCTTTGCACACAAGATTTAATTTCAGATTACAAAAATCAAGGCAAGTTTGGAATTATAACACTTTCTTTGCTTAGGGAGAACAACTCCATTTTTAAAATTTTTGGTTTTATTTTATTTTGCTCTCTAATATTCCTTGGTGAGACTCCTGATCAGATTGTCCAGGGAGGTTATGGATACTCCCTCCCTGGAGGTGTTCAAGGTCAGGCTGAAGGAAGCCTTGAGCAACCTGGTCTAGTGGATGGTGTCCCTGCCTATGGCAGGGGCCTTAGAACTGGCTAATATTGAAGGTCCCTGGCAACCTAAACCATTCTTTGATTTTGTGATTCTTTGTGTTTTAGATAATAGGAAAATGTGTAGGCCTGCTTAGGCTTCTGCAGGTTAAAGGTGACCAGCAATTAACTCCTCTAATGTTCATGCATGTGTGGAAAGTGCTGGGACCTGCCTTTTGCAGGCTTTAGTCTGTCCTTGAGCTCAGAGAGGTCCTCCTGCAGGAGTCAGTCCAGATGATTAGAAGTCTCTTTTATGGTGTCTGCTTGGAATAGAAATTAACTTGATTCAACAGTCTTAATTTTTAGAACTATCTTTCAGTAAATTATGGCACTGATAGCAGCAAATAAAACCCACTTGTTGCTTAACCTTCTAACCCTCCCTTTATGCTTCTCTTCTTCCTTCTCAGGGATCCTTGTGGCAAACAGCTATGATTTTGCAAACTCATGGGCTTTGCACAGTGAAAACAAGAGGTGCAAGAGAGTGCAGACTCCAAGCAACACCTGCAACATTTCCTCTGATATTGCAGAAAAGGTTGGTGTCATCAGATACTATTCTGCTTTTGGTCTTCCCCTATCCAAAGGCAGCTTGTCTGTCCTTTGTCAGAGGAATATACCTGGATGTGATCCAGTGTGATCTGCTCTGGCAGGGAGGTTGGACTGAATGATCTTTTGAGGTTCCTTCCAGCCCCTAATGTCCTGTGATTCTGTGAATACTTCCTTGAATCTATGCCTATAGCAAACGTGGTCCTGTCTCTGCAAGTGGTTGGGGTACAAGGCCTAGGAGGTACCCGTTTTGGGTTTCCTAGGTGCGGTGTTCTCTGAAGGTAGCTACACAGGGCACTGATCTTGCTGCTTTTGCACTGGAACAAAGTGTGCAGCTCCTGAGCCTACCTGACAGGAGTTAACCATGTGGTGGTGGTGGCTGTATGGAGGTCCTCGGTGTGGCACACCAGGATCAGTTGCAGGCAGAAGGTAGAAGTGAGACTTGCACAGTGAATCACTGGGTTGTTTGTGGGCAATCCCAGCCTCTCTGTGAGACAGAATGGGACTGGATACTGAATACAGTTGGATGCTTGAGGTTCCTGAGCTGGTAACTGTGCCCTGTCTGCAGATTCTGGCTGGTGATGGCAGGAGAATTTCTACCCTGGGCTGCCTGGTGCTGTAGAGAAGCAACCTTGGAGACCACATGTTATGACTGATGCTTGTCTTTACAGTGTTAAGAAAGGAGCAGTTACTCACTAGTAAATTTATTCCTCTGACTGCACCCTGCCTCTTTCCGTTGTTTTAAAAACTGTAGCACACACAACCCCTCCCTACTGTCCTCTCCCTTCCAGAACCCAACAACTAAACATCAAGCAGATAAGGAAACCAATAACTCACTTATTAAATAGAATTATAGAATGGAAGAGATGTCTAAAGCTCTTCTAGTCCAATCCCCTGTGTAGTCAGCAGGGACATCTTCCATTATATCAGGTTGTTTACAGCTTTGCCCAGCCTCACCTTTAATATCTTCAGGGATGGGGCCTCAACCTTCTTGTAGGCTCCCTTCAACTACTGACAGGCTGCTGTTAGGTCTGCCTGGAGCCTTCTCTTCTCCAGGCTGAACAACCCCAGCTCCCTCAGACTGTTGTATGAGAGGTGTTACAGTTTGCTAATGACTTTTGTCATTTTGTTTTAGAGCCTCCTCTGGACCTGCTCCATCAGTTCTGTGTCCTTCCTCAAATGTAGAAATGCTGCTAAAAACCCTTCGGTGTTACTTAGGCAGTGTGTTTCAGGGGTGCCTGTAGAAATGGAGGAGTTAATTCCCTTTCTGATTCTGCCAGTGTGGGACCGTCAGTTCTGGAGCCTCTTGTGAGCATCACCACCACAAACAGCATTTGTGAATGCATCAGTTGATATATCTGGAAGCCATCAAAACAGGGAGATCCTTCAGCCAGGTTACTTTTAACAAAGGCAATGCTGAGTTGGAAGGGCCCTCTGAAGGTCATCTAGTCCAACCTTTCATAAGTGTTCACTTGTTCCTTGTTTCCCTTAGTCACAGGGTAGACACGCACAGCACAGGGAGAACAGTAGCTTGAACAGAGGCTGACTGCATTTGGTATCGTGACTCTCACTGAGCGTGTGTGTCTGATCTCACATACTCCGGTGTAAAGCAGAACGATCTGATGGCTCTTAGGTAGCTTAGCCCAGAATGTGGCTATCATTTTGCTATGCATGTCCTATAGACCGGTACCTGTTAAATTAAGCTCATAGAATTTCCTGCAGCATGTCTAATCCACAAATACTCTGAATGTTGGTTTTCTAGTTCCCTGGAGAAAACTAAGACTTGGACAAGAGTTCTGAGTACTTCCACTGTTTTAGGGTGGGGATGCTTGCATTAGTCATGTTCTGAAATGCATCAAGGCATTGTTGTGCCCTTTAGTAGTACAGCTTCAGCCAGCAAACTGGGATGAGGAAATTTAGCAGTGATTTCAGGTTGAAAATGTCCATCTTACTTCCTTAGAACTGAGCCAGTGTGCAGGACACTTCTGTCGGGGTCAGGATGGATTGAACCGCTGACTTGAGTAATTATGCAGGATGCCAAGGGTGTGACCCAAGTCTGACGAGTTTCAACCTGGACTGAGATGTTTTCTGAAGGACACAGTTGTGTTTTAAACCTATCTGTAATTCTAGAGCAGGGCTAATTGTTGCAGCTGCTTGTGCCTGATGGCATTTTATCTTGTTCAGGCAAGTTTAATGTGTAAAAATATGCCAGCACTACAACTGAGGCCTGGGATTGGTATGCAGAGTGAAGTCCTACCTGATAGGCAGGCTGTAACAGTTGTGGGTTTGATCCAGATTGTGTTAGACATTGGTGGTTTTGTGGGATAAATTTTGCCCTCTAACAAACTAGATGAAATTATCTTCTGTCTCAAAGTCAGCTCACAATCTCACAGCATTTAACATTGTTTTAACTTATTCACTGTGCAAGGCTAACCACAGTGCTATTAATAGAAATCCAACCAAACCAGTCCCTCTGAAGAATGCAGGGCTTCTTAATAGTCTGCTTTGTTTGTTTGCTTCAGTTTCAGGAATGTAATCCTCCTCCATATTTCAGCCTTCTTCTCTTGACAGGCTCTCGGCTACTAGGTGAGGAAAACAACAGCTTTGGTTCACTCCATCCCTTCTGTCCCCTCACTCAGGGTAGATCTGTGGTTTTCTTTGCTTTCTCAGCATGCTACAATAGCTTCCTTCACCAGATGATTTATGATTTCTTTGAAAGATACTACATTATGAAGTTCAACAAGGCAAAGTGCAAGGTCCTGCACCTGGGTCAGGCAACCCCAAGCCTCAAGAGCAGTCTTCTAATTAACTTAAGCATGGCACTAAGTGCCTCATCCAGCTCCACGAATGATGACTCCACCACCTCTCCAGGCAGCCCATTCCAATGCCAACCACTCTTGCTGGGAAGAACTTCTTCCTAACATCCAGCCTGAACCTGCCCTGGCACAGTTTGAGGCTGTGTCTTATTGCTTTGTACCTGGGTGCCTGGCAGAAGAGACCAACACCCACCTGGCTACAACCTCTTTTCACATAGTTGTAGACTGCAATAAGGTCTGCCCTGAGCTTCCTCTTCTGCAGGCTGCACACCCCCAGCTCCCTCAGATTCTCCTCACAGGGCTGTGTTCCAGGGGCAATGGCTTAAAACTGGAGGAGGATGGATTTAGGTTGGATGTCAGGAGGAAGTTCTTTACAACGAGAGTGATAAAATACAGGAACAAGCTGCCCAGAGATGTACCTGAAACCCTGTTGCTGGGAACATTCAAGAGCAGACTCTGTGTGGCCATGGGCAGCCTGATTTAGGTGTCCCTGCTTGACTGCAGGGTTTGAAGGACAAGATGACCTTGGAGGGTCCCTTCCAACCAATGCAGTCTGTGAATCTGTGCATTGTTTTTTAGGTTGTATCTCCTTAAATACAAATGCCAAGCAACAGACAAATGCAGTTCAGGCAGCAGCAGAAGGCAATGCCACAGAAATTAAAAGAATGTACAAAATTCCACCTACAGCTGTGTTGGAACTGAGGCAGAGAGAAGGTCAGCAAGTTTGTGGTTGCTATGAGTTGTTGGTGCCAGAACATAGACAATCCACTTAAAGAAACAACACAAGGGAGAAGTTTCAAGGCTGTCACCTTTTATTTTAGATGCTGCAGCCGCTTCTGCTACTCTTAATCTTACATCACTTGTACCTTGAAGTACTGTTTCAGCCTGAGGCTTTACTCCTTGGTCTGATGAGTTTTGATATCTGTGTGGAGCTGCTCCCAGGTTGGTTGTTCCACAAGCAAGAATGTTATAGCAATGGGTGCTAACCCTTTATGTGTGTTGTCCCTTGAACTAAAGAACAAGGAGCACTGTTAGTTCAACCTGACCACTGAGTTTTGAAGAAATGAGGAAAAATAGAGAATTCACAGAATGGTTTAAGTTGGAAGACACCACTGGAGACCATCTAGTCCAACCCTCTGGTTGCAACAAGGATGTTATAGCTCAGGTTGCTTCGGTCCTTATCCATTCATGTGTTGAATGTCACAGGATGTTAGGGGTTGGAAAGGATCTCTGGAGATCTTCCAGTCCAACCCTCCTGCCAGAGCAGGACTATAGAATCTAGTGCCGGTCACACAGGAATGCATCTAGACAGGACCTGAAAGTCTCCAGAGAAGGAGACTCCACAACCTCTTTGGGCAACCTGTTCCAGTGCTCTGTGACCCTCACAGTCAAGAAGTCCTCATGTTGAGCTGGAACTTCCTGTGCTGAAGTTTTATACCCATTGTCCCTTGTCCTATCCTAGGGCAAAAGTGAGCAGAAGCTGTCCCTTTCACTTCCTGACCTCTAGCCCTCAGGTATTTATTGACATTTGTTAGGTCCCCTCTTAGTCTTCTCCTCTGCAGAGTAAACAGTCCCAGGGCCCTGAACCTTTCCTCCTAAGGCACCAAAGAGTGGTGGCTCCACAACTTATCTGAAAACTTATTCCAGTCTTTTGATCACCCTCATGGTGAAAATTTTTATTTTGCTCTATGCCTGATTGTATTTATTGATGTTTCACCTTACATCTGTTGACATATATCTAAAAGGTGGAAAAATTTCAGCTGTAATTCTTTGTATAAAGACATGGGAAAATCTGGAACAACTTTGATAGACACAAAAGCAGCTGCTTGCTGCTTCCTAAAACACATCACTTGGTTTTTTTGGTAATCATCTGGAGCTCAGTTGTTAAGTACATTATTTCATAGAATCATCACAGAATGGCTCAGATGGGAAGGGACCTTAGAGATCACCTACTCCAAACTTCTTGCATTGGGCAGGGACACCTTTCAAATAACCTCAGCTACTCAAGGGCTTATCCAACCTGGCTTTCAATACTCCCCTTCAAAAACCTTTCTGGGCAGCCTATTTCCAGACTCTCACCACCCTTGTACTGAAGAACGTCTTCCTAAGATCCAGTCTAACCCTGCTCTCTCTGAACTTCAAACCATTCCTCCTTGTTCTGTCTCTAGACACCCTCATGAAAAGTCCCTCTGCAGCCTTCCTGGAGAATCCCTTCAACTATTGGAAGGTATCTCTAAGGTCCCCCTGGAGTTTTCCCTTCTCTAGGCTGAACATCCCCAGCTTCCTCAACCTATCCTCACAGTAAAGGTGTTCTAGCCCTTGGATCATCTTTGTGGCCTCCTGGATTAACTCCATTAGCTCTGTGTCCTTCCTATGCTGGGGACACTGGAACTGGAGACAGGATTGGAGGTGAGGTCTTGGCAGATCTGTCAAGAGTGATCTTGACAGATTGACTTGATCTTGAGTCAAGGGGCAGAATCCTCTCTATTGTCTTGCTGCCCACACTGCTCTGGCTGCAGCCCAGCACAGGGCTGCCTTCTGGGCTGCAAGAGGGTACTGCTGGCTCCTGGGGAACTTCTCAGCATCCAACACACCTGTGTTGTGTCTCCTTCTTCAGAGCAGCTCTCAACCTAACCCCAAAACTAAAGAACAATATGGGGGTAGTGGTGAGGAGACAGAGGTGTTGGGTTTTTTTCTGTGTAGAATTTCCTTTATTTGGAGAGGCACTTTGACATCTAACATTTACTTGGTTTTTTGTGCACATGGTAATAAAAGATTATTTCTACCACTTTTAATATTTAGTAGGATACACAGAGACTGAGTTCTGTCGCAATGAAGCAGTTTAGTTTTATTACCATTTTAACAAGGCTATTACCTTATGACGAAAGCCTATAAATGGGCTTATTGCATATACTGCTCTTCTATTGCACTTGATAGTATCTGCACTAAGCCTTTCATCCGGGAGTTGCTACATTGCTCATCTTCTCTATGCCCCTGTGTTCACTTTTCATTATATCATTTTCATTTTGAAGTGCAGCTTTAAGAGCTTTTTTGGCTGCTTCTGTTGTTGTTACTTCTATCCTGAGGGTATGATCTAATAGTGGTTTTCCAGTACCTGAAAGAGGCTTCTATGAAGGCTACACAGAGACTCTTGACAAAGGCTTGCAGTGACAGGATGAGGACCTCCAAAGGTCATCTTGCAGTCAGCAGAGACATCTTCCACTAGAGCATGTTGCTCAGAGCCTTATTGAGCCTGACCTTGAATATCTCCAGGGATGGGGCCTCAGCCGCCTCCCTGGGCAACCTGTTGCAGTGTTCCAGCGCTGTCATGCTAAAGAACTTGTTCCTCACATCCAATGTAAATCTGCTGTGCTCTCATTTCAAATCATTGCACTTGCCCTGTCACTGCAGGCCTTTGCAAACAATTGCTCTGCAGCCTTCCTGTAGGGCCACTTCAGATTTTATCTAACAATGACCAATTAGGAGAAGAAAATGATTTTTTGATTCTTTATGCTAGGTTTATATGAGGAAAGAATTTTTCCTTTACCTGAACTCAGGTCATCCTTTCCTAAATCTGCCCTATGACATAATGCATACTTAAAAGAAAGTATTTGGGAACCTTCCTTGCAGAACTTAGCCAGAAACTAAGCTTTCCTTAGGCTTTGTTTGATGTAGAGTTAAATTTGATCTTGACTTCCTGTTGTCCGAAAGGAGAGGTCCTGGTGCTCTGTCTTCATCTCACTGTGCAGTCCTCTCCTAACATTGGTTGCTATTGTGCTGATGTAACAAGAGCAGAACAAATTGCTTTTCTTCCCTGGGTGTTTTTCCCCCTGCCTTTTCAGTTAAATTGACTTCTTGTACATTGGGCAGGCCAGCAGGAGAGGCAGGAACATGTGGCCAGAAGTGAGAAACCAATTTGATTCTTTGAATTCGAGTCAGACTTTATCTTTCACTCATTATCTAGACATGGGTCTGGTAATTTTTTTCTTCTTAAGTACTTCTGTTCTAAGTTTCTCCTCCCGATGTCTCTGTTTTCCTGGTATTCCAGATGCTATCTGGTTCCTCCCAGGGTAGGACACAGGTCTTTGCTTCCCTCCGCTTGCTAACTGATGTATTCCTGGATGAAAAACCCCTCTGATAAAATGAAACTTCATAACAACCAACATGTTAATGTACCTGTGTGCAGATATCTGTGTGGTGGATAAATGGATGTAGCTGACCTGGTTCCTCTTGATTTCCCAATTTGGCAGAAGCCTTGCAGAGGGGCAGGCAGAATGCGATGCCATGTGCAGTTGTGGCACAATGTCACACTGGCTGTGCAGGCTGATCTCCTGCAGGCATTTAGAGCCTCTTCCTGGTCATGGAGATCCACACAGTTCAGCATTCAATGAGGCAGCAGCAGGTGAATGCAACGACAGAGAGCACATTGTGCTACCTGCTCATCCTTTTTATCAGTACGACCTGAGATTAATGTGCCTTTGGACACAGAATGGCTAATTGGGATGGCACTTTACCAAGCTTGACTATATTAGGTGAAGCCATAGGTTTACTTTACCCTTTCTAGGGCAGAACACAGGCCTTGCACAAGACATGCACAACCTGAACCTGTGTACCTTGTTTAGCACAGGATGCAAATGGCCAGGGTCTTTAGACTCAGTGGCTCCAGGTTCTTTGTCCTCTTTCCCACAGTTGCTTCTCCCCAAAACAGAAGGAAGAAAAGTAGAAAAACATGTCTGGGCAAACCAGGACATGTATAAACCTAGTTTGGCCTCCTTAGACCTACCATGACGGTAGCTTACTACTAACTCCTTATTATGATGTTATGTAACTATGTGATGGTATTAAATCATAGAACAGTTTGGGTTGGAAGGGACTTGTAAAAGTCATCTAGTCCAGCCCAGTCTGCAGAGATATCCTCAATTAGATCAGGTGGCCCAGGCTGTGATGTTATTTAACAACAGTGGTGGCTGTGTTTGGAAAGAATCTGGGTTTTCTCCTTTCTTCTCTGAACCTCATAATAACAACTCATTTTGTGCTCTTTCCCCCCTCTCCATTTGTTCTTCACTTGTTGTTCAGGGTGTCATGGAAACCTGCCAGCTGCTAAGAACATCTTTGACCTTCTCCCGGTGCCACCATCGGGTTGATCCAGAGCCCTATATCAATCTGTGTGAGAGAGACATCTGTTCCTGTACCCAGCACGTGGACTGCCACTGCTCAGTGTTACTGGACTATGCAAGGAGCTGTGCTCATGAAGGAGTGATTTTGGACGGGTGGCCTGAAGAGAGCTCATGCAGTAAGCTGACAGGCTTATTCATAGGTTGCTTACCCCACGGGAGATCACATTTGTCTGTTAGATCTCTGTTCTGGAGCTAAAAACAACTACTGCATTTTGAGGATGTTGATTTAGGTTGGCTCAGGCACAAGTTACAATTTCAAGTGTCTGTCATTTGGATTTATCTGAAGTGCCTTTACTTGCTCCCCCTTTCAGCTGTTCATTGCCTAACTTTTCTTCCAAGTTATCCCAAAGGAAGGACTGTTTGAAGTATATGTGAAGATCCTGAGCTGTTACAGGTCCCACTTTAATATATTAAGTCAGTGAAGACTTAATTGATACATAAAGTCATAGAGAGTATTTTCAGGAAGGTTCTGAGGTGACCTTATTGTGGCTTTTCAGTATCTTAAGGGGGCCTACAAGAAAGCTGGGGAGGGACTTCTTAGGATGCCAGGGAGTGATAGGACTGGGGAGAGTGGACCAAAGCTAGAAATGGGTAGATTCAGACTGGATGTTAAGTTGTTCTTCACCATGAGGGTGGTGAGACCTTTGAACAGGTTGCCCAAGGAGGTGGTGGAAACTCCATCCTTGGAGGTATTTTAAGGCCAGCCTGGATGAGGCTATGGACAGCTTGATCTAGTGGGAGGTGTCCCTGACCATGGCAGAGGGCTTGGAACTACATGATTTTTGTGGTCTCTTCCAACCCTAACTGATTCTATTATTCTACTTCACACATGGCTGAGCTGTGTTGGGCTATCTAGCCTTCACTCCTCACTCAGCATCCTTTTGACAGGCTCTATTTGACATTTTCTCAAGGACAATTGCTTCACCCTTATTTACTTGAACCAATTACACTAACATTAAAATGTTCCAGAACAGTCTGTAGGAGAAGGATTTGACAGAAAGCAGCTGTGTGCTAGACTATCCAAACCAGGGAGAGCAGTGGAGGATTCTGCTCCTCTGCTCTGTGTGACCCCACCTGCAACACTCTCTAGTTCTGTGGTCTCCAGCAAAAGAAGGACATGGAGCTGATGGAGTGGTTCCAGAGGAGGCCACAAAGATGATCAGAAGGCTGGAGACCCTCGCCTATGGGGTGTGATGGTTTGAGAGTTAACTGCCCCCACCTATACACACACACACACTCTATGAAAATCACCCAGACTAGACTCAACCATCTAGAAGTTAAGGACTGAAGCTATATTTACAACTTAGCACAGTGTACAAGCAGATGTATACACAATATATACGAGTGTTTAAAGAAATAAAGTTAAAGGTAATACAGAAACACAATTTCCATCCCAGAAATCAGAGTCTCCAGGAAGGGCTCCCAACCACCCTTCCACCTTTTTTCCACTCCTCTACCTTACCCAGGCGTTCTCATTGCATGCAAGGTGAGTTTGGAGGATCAGCCAGGAGGGTTAGAAGCAGAGCGATTAGTTAGGTTACACAGCAGCAAGGAGAAGACACATCAGCTCCCAGAAAAGGAGACTCTATATCTGTTTTTGTGTCCATGTTCTTATCCGTCTCAGCAAACTTGAGTGGACATCACAGTTGTTTTATTTTTGCAACCTATACTAATTTTTTTTTCCCTGTTAGAATATTCCAGTTGTCCCATGTGCAGGTTTGAGGATAGGCTGAGAGTGGGGTGGTTAAGTCTGGAGTAAAAGAAGACTTCAGGGAGAACTTAGAGCAGCCTTCCGATACGTTAAGGGGTCTACAAGAAATCTAGGAAGGGATTTTTGATAAGGGCTTGGAGTGATAGGATGAGAGGGAATGGATTGAAGCTTGGGGGCAGATTGAACCTGGAGATTGGGAAGAAATGTTTGGCAGTGAGGGTGGTGAGACACTGGAACAGGTTGCCCAGGGAGGTTGTGGATACCTTTTCCCTGGAGGTGTTGAAAGCCATGTTGGAGGAGAGCTTGAACCACTTGCTCTGGTATGAGATGTCCCTGCCTGTGACAGGGGTGTTGGAACTGGATGATCTTGAAGGTCCTTTCTAACCTAAAACATTCTATGAATCTATGAACCTGTGTTGCTTCTCTTAAGCCAGATATTGCATAGGCTAGAGATCCTGATTGCATCTTTGAAAGCCTGCCTTTATTAGCCAGTTTTGCTTATGTCAGAGGCCCTGATTGCATCTCTGCTGATGTTTCGTAAGCAGGAACTGTGCAGATATATTCAGATGGATTGTATTTATAGAGGAAAGGTCATGTTTGCACCCAGCATTGCAATGCACTTAGAGCTTTGCTGGTGAACCCCGCTGAAATACATGACCACAGAAATTAGTAAATCAATCACCTAATGTCATTATCTCAACGACTTTTTTTCTTCTCTGTTTATGTTGCACAGGAGGGATAATAATCCCAGGATGTGTATGTGAATAGATTTCATGGGGTACCTGGTTGATTTGTGCTGACAATGATTTTCTCTGAAAAGATTCCACTTTTGGCCATCACTGAAGAAAACCATGCCTTCAGATTGTGGTTAGGGCAGGAGGATACTGCCAAGAGTTTGTTCAAGGGATTCATAGAATGGTTTAGATTGGAAGGGACCTTCAAATCATCCAGTTTCAACTCCCTTGCATGGGTAGGAACACCTCCCACTAGCCCAGGTTGCTCAGGACCTCATCTAACGTGGCCTTCAACACCTCCAGGGAGGGTACATCCACAACTTCCCTGGGCAACCTGTTCCAGTGTCTCACCACCCTCACTGGAAAGAATGTCTTTATCTCCAGTCTCAATCTGTCATCTTCCAGCTTCAATCCATTCCCTCTCATGCTATCACTCTAAGTCCTTGTCAAAAATCCCTTCCTGGCTTTTTTGTAGTCCTCTTCAGGTACTGGAATGCTGCTGTAAGATCTCCCTGGAGCCTTCTCTTCTCCAGACTGAACAACCCCAGCTCTCTCAGCCTGGAACTTTTAAAAGGGATCTGATAAGAATTTGTCTGCTGGCTCAGGTGAAAGCTAGGGAACCTATTATTTGCCAGGTCTGTCTGTAAATCTAAGTAAAGCTATGAATGAGCTAAACTGTTTCTTAGAGTTTGAGGTAATTTTTAACCCTTAACTTCAGTGTTTTTTCTGGAGTTTTTTCTGGACATGAACCTGATAGAGCAGGTCCAGAGGAAGGCCAAGAAGAAGATTGGGGGTTGAAGCAGTTCTGCTACAAGGACAGGCTGAAGGAGCTGGGGGCATTCAACCTGGAGAAGAGAAGATTCCAGGCAGACCTAAGAGCAGCCTACCAGTACCTGAAGGGGGCTGCAAGAAGGCTGCAGAGGGACTGTTTGCAAAGGCCTGCAGGGACAGGATGAAGGCAATGGTTTGAAATGAGAGCAGATTTAGATTGAATGTGAGGAACAAGGTTTTTAGCATGAGGGTGGTGAAACACTACAGCAGGCTGTTCAGGGAGGTGTTTGAGACCCCATGCCTGAAGATATTAAAGGTGAGACTTGAGAAGACAGAGCAATCTACTCTAGTAGAGGATGTCCCTGCCAGCTGCAAGGGGGTTTGTCTGGATGACCTTCAAAATTGTCTTCCAACCCAAATCATTCTATGATTCATCTAGTTTATTATAGTTTCTCAGGAGATGATGGCAATTGCATGAGGGGCATTGGAAGGACCTAGTGTTGGGCACACTGTACCAGTGTGAGAAAGGGCAAGCTCTAATCTTTGCTTCTCACTGTGTGACCCACAGTCTTGTGGGTACATCCATGCATGAGGATGAAGGAAGAGCTAAAAATGTATGCTTAATGACCCAATTCAGATAATGACAGTGTTGTAGATACCACAGCATGGCTGTTTTCCTCTGCTGGCAGTCTTCTGGAAGCAAGTGGGAATTTCAGTCTTAACTGTCTCCCAGCTGTCCATGGAGACACAAACCAACAGGATTTCAGAAATGAGCGGAGTAGCTGCATAGTTTAGTAGTACAGAACATGTTTGTCTGTGCAAACTACTTTGATATTGCTGCAAAAATACTACCTATGTTTGTTTGATCTTTACTTCCCTGGCTTTAGTGATTAAGACTCAATTTATTACAGTAAAGCTTGGCTTTACTATACAAGCTGACAGATGATGTTGGTGCAAAGTGGAAATCAAGTGTATGTTCTGCTTCTGAGAAAGAAAATCAGTGGTTGGAAGAGCATATGACCTTTTTGGTGTTTCCATAGCTCAGTTTTTAATTAAGGGATTTATTGAAGCATTATTGAGCATTTTACATTTCTAATTTCTTTTAAATCGTTTCAGGGCCAAAATGTCCAGTTGGCATGGAATATAAGGAGTGTGTATCCCCCTGTACCAGAACCTGCCAGAGCCTGAACATCAATGAAGTGTGCCATGGACAATGTGTTGATGGCTGCAGCTGCCCTGGTAATTTATTTATTTGGGTTATTTACAGAGAAATACTTGGCAATGCTGCTACCTGTTTTATTAGAAGAAGGAGGGCTGTGTTTTCTCTTAGACTGTCCTGAAGTCAGATACTCTTTTTTGGCACTGTGCCCTAAAATAAACCCTATTCTATGATACTTGGATGCTCACTTACTGAAAGGGCCATTTTTGAGAGCTAACTGAAAAAGTAAATGTTTCAGTGAAGAATCAGCACCATCTCATACTTCAGGATTGCCTTTCTTTCTGAGGCACTGCTTACCACTGACACATCGAGCGAGATTCCTGCTGAATTGCTTTTGCTTAGGAGCATCCAGTTGGAGGAATAAAAGAACAGAGAACAGGCTGAAGGAGTTTCTTACAGAAACTCAGTATGTGTAGAGTTTGCTCTGTTAATTCCAAAGAACTTCACTTATTGAGTCATTTGTACAGGAGCTTGGATTGACTTCAAGGGGGAGTCTAACCACTGCAGTCCTTCTCTGTCAGTTTGAGGTAACTGCAGGAAGATAACCTTTATTCCTGATTGCAAAGCTCCCTAGGCTACCATTTGTAACTTTTTGGGATTTTTGCCTTTTGTTTTTCTTTCTTTTATTTATTCTTTCTTTTTTCTTTTTTATTTTTTTTTTTCCTTTGGGTGGTGTAGTTTGTTGTTAAGAAAAGTCAAACAAACAAGGTTGTTTTTTGGTTGCTTGTTTTTTTTGGTTGTTGGGTGGTTTGATTCTTTGGGTTTTTTTGGTGGTTTTCGTGGTGGTTTCATTGGTGGGGTGGTGGTTCGGTATTTGGTTTGTGATTTGGAGGTTTGGCTTGGTGATGGTTTGGGTTTTTCATTTGAGTTGGTGGTGGTTTGAGATTTGGGTTGTCTGGGGCAGTTTTTTTGTGCATTTTATCCTTCCAACCTGGACTTTGTGGATATATGCGAAGTCTTTGCAGTCCCCTTGTACAAGATAAGTATAATGGAAGTTTACTGAGAACACAATTTGATTTCCCAAACAAGGCAATCATGACAACATCAACCTTGTTTGAGTAGTTGTTGCATTCAGACCTTAGTTTCAGAGCTATCAGCGTCTTACTGGAGGTTCAAAGCTGTCACTCTGTGGTAGAACCTGGAAGAATGCACGTGGTCACAATTGACATAGCTAAATACAGGAGTTTGCTTTGTAGTGAAGGATCTAGCTGTTGTGTTTGAGCTCCTAGGAATGTTGGGAAAAGCTGAAGGAGATGAACCCTCTGACTGAGCAGGGACTCTTGCCATATTCTTCAACTAGTACTTGTACTGGTCAGTTCAGTACAGGAAAGGTCTAAGAGGACTGGAATAGATAAATGGAGAAATAGAAGGTCATCAGAAAGGGTACTGCATGAGGACCAAGTAGACTGGTAGAAGGGACAGCATGTGAAAAGAAATAATGATCATCAGTTAAAAATTTTTGCTGTTGTTTGGTGTGCAGTCAACAGAGAAGAACTTTGCTTTGAGTTTTATAGAGAACCCAGGAGGATCTGACAGAGGAATTTTGGATTTAGGGTGAGGATTAGACCTTCCCTTTGGTTCCCTTCAGTGCTGTGAGAGGGAAATGATCTGCTAAGTAAATGTCTCAGGTGTTTTTGCTTATGTGCAGCACACAGCTACTTTAATTGCTGTAAATGGAGTTAAAATTGCCAGGGGAAAAAAAGGGTGGACAGTCTTTTGCTCTCCAGAAATCTTATACCACTCTTAAGTTCTCAGATCTTGTTTTGAGTATCTCCCACTAAGAGGTTTTTTTTCTAGCAAAGGTCTTTCCAGGCAGCTCTCTGGGAAGAATGGGAGAAAGATGCCTTACCTTGTCAGCAGTGACTGCTGCTGCCAGGACAAAGTGCCAAAATCTCTGCAGGCAACAGGAAGGAACCCCTCAAAAAGGAGTGGAAAAGGTTTCCAGCAAGCAAAATGTTTCACCACAGCAGCCCTTTTGAATACAAAGGAATATCAACTACTCCTTAATGTGGGGTTCTCAAGGAAACTTGTTCTTTTTACTTGTGCTAACCTGTGGTGCAATCTCAAATGAGTCTGGTAACTCTGCTATCCCTTTACTTTTTAAAGAGGAATTCCATATGGAGTGGATAGTTGTAGCTGTGTAACATGGAAACCTCAGTAGCCAGATCCAAGATGGGGAGTTAGCCCTTTCCCTTTTTTGTGCTCCTGCAGAAGCTGAGAAGAGAAGCCACAACTCCACACAATAATGTTTCCTTCAGACTCTGATAGACTTTTATGCAATATTTTTTTTTCTTTTCACTCCTTGCTTTACCTCCTGTCCTCTTACAACACATACAAAACCTGTCCAGACCTCCTTTACTGCTGTATTTTTCCAACAGTCACCTTTCTAGACTGACTCTCTAATCAACCTTGACTGACAGGTATGTTCCAGTATGCCTGTTTTGGACTGGACACTTGCTCAGCAAATAGCTCTTCTGAGAGAAGCTCTGCTTGGTAGACGTGAGGGAGAGGTAGCACTTGGGAAAACTGGGACTGGGACCAGCACCAGGACTAGGGGGCAGTGGAAACCGGGATCGGAGGGGAATCGGGATCTGGGCTGGAGGGAATTGAGACTTGGAGGGAATTGAGATTGGGACCAGGTACTGGAGAGGAATTTGGCCTGGAACAGGAGGGAATCCTTTCACTAGAAGGCAAGTAGATACGAGCCTCCATGAGGCTTTTTGACAAGCCTCCTTTTTTTTTTAATTGCTGTCTGTGACTAACTGTGATAATAATGCATGTGAAGTCCTGCCCAAGTGTCTGAAGAACTAGTAAATCTGATTGTATTTATGGTTGTCCCTCTGTGTGTGTGAAATGTACATCTACTACTACCTGATTTTTTCCAGAGGGGAAGCTCCTTGATGGAGAGCACTGCATTGAAACCTCTGACTGCTCCTGCATCCACTCTGGCAAACATTATCCTCCTGGCTTCACCATCTCCCAGGACTGCAACTCATGGTAAACTCTGTGTTGCTCTGATGTGGTTATGTTGCTCTAGATAAATACTGTCCACTGGTTAGTGACAGGTGTAGATGATTTTTAAATTTTTTTTTGCTTCCTGGAAATCACAGAATCATTCAAGTTGGGAAAAGACTCCCACCATCACCAGGTTCAACTGATATCCCTACTCCACAAAGGTCATCCTTAAACCATACCCTCAAATACCACATCCAAACAACTTTAAACACATCCAGGGTTGATGACTCAACCACCTCCCTGGGCAACCCATTCCGATGCCTGACCACTCTTGCTGGGGAAAAAATGTTTCCTAATGTCCAGTCTAAACCTCCCCAGTCACAGCTTGAGGTCATTCTCTCTTGTTATATCATTAATTGCCTGTGAGAATAGACCAGGAGCAGCCTCTGCATGATATCCTTCCAGGTAATTGTAGACAGCTATGAGGTCTTCCCTCAGTCTCCTCTTCATACTAACCATCCCTAGCTCTGTTCTTCCTAAGATTTATTCTCCAGGGCCTTCTTCAGCTTTGTTGCCCTAAATCTCTTTCTATTTTCAAAATGTCTTTCATTGGCAAAGGAGCTGCTCTCTTACTGGAAATGCAAGTCCCTTCCCAGAAGCAAGCTACTCAGAGACAAAACCAACTCTACTTTTAAAGGGATATTAGCTAGAACAATGTGAGGGTCATAGTCTTCCAAACAGTGCAGAACTGTTTCCTGTGGATAAGACTGACCAGCAGGTTCCCATGTCTGGTTAGTGTCAGCAGCAGTGTGTTTGCTTTGATTTCTTATGTTTATTTAACCTCCACCCCCCCCCAGCATTTCTTTCCAAGAGGAGGCAGCTTGGAGCTTCATGTACAGCTAATGAATCTTCCCAGATACATGGCTCGGGGTTTTTCTTTTCTTTCACTCGTGATTACCAGGGTGATGGAGAAAGCCAACTGCCTAAAGAAAGGAAGGGGCATGAGAAATGTGTTCCTGATCTGGGTTTGTGTAAATGCCCAGATGTTTCAATCAGACTACAGAAGGACTTAGAGAAGGCCATCATATGCAGAAGAAAGTTCCATGCATCATGACTGTTAATTAGATGTTTTTTGTGACCTACAACACGTGTCATGGGATAAGAACCATAACTATGACATTAGCATTTTGTTGTGGGGTTTTGGTTTTGGTTTTTGTTTATTTCTTTGTTTGTTTTTTTTCCTCTGGAGCTGTCTTGTAGCTTTGAGTTTGACCACACTGCTCAACCTTAGTGCTCTTGGGAGATCAGGGCTGCCTCATAAGACTCTGTTGTTAGAAAATGTTTCCTGTTCATCAAATTTTATACTGCTGTGGAGAATGTCATTCCACTAGCTCTTCATTTACCATCTTCAATAAACTGACCCCTCACAAATAGTTTTCAAGGGCTGGGGTAGTTAAAGGAACACTGTTCTGTGCTGAACTTGAGGCTGTGACTTGGAGTGGTGTGGGACTGGAGAGAGACTTGTGGAGGATACTGTATGATCATAGCAGGGGAGTTTGTGATGCAAGAAGTAGCAAAGGGAAAACAGATTTGTTTAAAGGCTACTGGAGGAACTTCTGCTGTCTAAAGGGGGGTTATGAAAAATAGCCAAGTTCTTCTCAGAGGCAAGTAGTGAAGGAGCATGAAGCAATGAACACAAGTGGCAGCAGGGGAAATCCTGTCTAGACACAGGAAAAAAATCTTCCCTTGAGACTGTGCAGCACTAAGAACTGCTCAGAGAGGCTGTGGGACCTCAACCTAGAGATTTCTAAACTCAACTGGGTGATGTTCTCAGTCGACTGACCTAGCTTTGAAGTTTCCTTCTTGGAATTGAGGGTTTTAATATGTGATTTTTCTGAAGGTCCCTTCAAACTTTTGATGGTTGGACTCAATGGTCTAAAAGGTCTTTTCTTGCTGATTCTATGATTTATTTTTTTTTTGCTTTGTTTTCCTTTGAAAATGGAAATATTGTATTGAGAGAAACCTTGATAACTGCTTTTAAAATTCATTCCACATCAGTGGTTAAACTCTATTTAAGACATAGCCTTGGTGAAGTAAGCCAGAACCTCTTGGCTTTTGCAAACATTCCAACTCATATTACCAGCAGTTGCAATTGAATGATGTTAATAAGGGATGGATAACTTCAGAAAGAAGGGTGTGGGAGGTGAAAAGGACGTTGGGGATTGGTGTAATTTTCCCTGAAACAGCAGCCTATGTTTCAATTATTTAGCAAAAAGTTTCAACAGAAGATATGAACTCTTGTGTCCTTGCCTAACTTGTCCTGCTTTGTTTCCTAGCATCTGTAGACGTGGCACCTGGATCTGTAGCAATGAGGAATGCCCAGGTATGTTGACTCTCTTCTTGTCAGGTTTTGACAAGTCAGTATACATAACCTGTGAGAAGAGGTGTATGTATATATATATAGAGAGAGAGAGGTATGTGTAGCTATCTATCTCTCTATATATAGTTGTGTGTGTATATATATATATATATATATATAGAGAGAGAGAGATATACAGAAGAGGGGGGTGTGTGTATATAATATTTTTTTTCACACAAAAAATGAATCTTTGTTCTTGCTTGCTCCACTACAATCCAGGTGGGATCACAGGATATTAGGGGTTGGAAGGGACCTCCATAGATCATCAAGTCCCAACCCCCTGCCAGAGCGGGACTGTAGAATCTAGCTGAGGTCACACAGGAGCACATCCCAACAGGCCTTGAAAGGCTCCAGAGAAGGAGACTCCACAACCTCTCTGGGCAGTCTGTTCCAGTGCTTTGTGACCCTTACAGTAAAGGATTTCTTCCTCATGTTAAGCTGGAACTTCCTGTGCTGTAGTTAACATCCATTGCCCCTTGTCCTATCACAGGGCACAACTGGGAAGGGTTTGTTTCCTTCCTCTTGATCCCCCAGCTCTCAGATATTTATAAACATTGATTAGATCCTCTCTCAGTCTTCTCTTCACCAGACCTAACAGCCCCAGGTCCCTCACAGGGCAATGGTCCCTTTGTAGCCCTTTGTTGGACTCTCTCCAGTAGATCCCTGAACTGGGCAACCCAAAACTGAACACAGTATTCCAGGTGAGGTCTTATTAGGGCAGAGTAGAGGGGGAGGAGAACCTGACCACAGTCCTCTTAGTGCTCCCCAGGATCCCATTAGTCTTCTTGGCCACCAGGGCACAATGCTGTCCCATGGATAACTGCTTGTCCACTGGCATTCCCAACTTCTCCTCTACAGGGCTGCTTTCCAGCAGGTCATGCTTCTGAATTCTTGTGAGACAATACAGGCATTATGCTGTATGGTTTATGTTTGGTGATAAGAGTTGTTTCTCTTTGCTCACTTAGCTTACTAGGATGTAAAGGTTTGTATGTTAGGAGAATTGGCTTTCAAGGAGATGAATACTGCTGGGCTTCTTTGAGATACTGTTTCCTCTCCGATTGCCTGAACCAGCATACCTTTGCTCATGGGATAATTTGACGTTCTGAGAGTAGATTGAATCAATCCTAAACACCCCACAAGTCTGGGCCCTAACTGAAGGAACTCCATCCCCAGGGAGAAGGCAGCAGCCCTGTCTTGGGTGGGTGGTGGCAGGAGGAGTGGCACCTTTGCAGGTGTTCTTATTCTCCTTCCTCCTAGTCTGCATCTCAGATGTAACACCACTGGTGGCTGCTGTCTCAGTTGTGTGGGTTGGTGGTTTTTTGGTTTGTTTTTTTTTGAGAGATGTGGCTTTTAATGCTGTGCATGGGCCAGTGAAGTGCTAACTTCCTTATTTTCTCCTGCCTAGGTCTTTACTTCATGCTGTCTCAGTTCCTACACTATGTTTAGCCATGGAAAGGTCTCCTTGACCTGAAAGAGCATTTGACCCTTGTGGTGTTGTATATAGAAGTCTGTAGGGAGACAACTTGGCTCTTATTCTTCCTTGCTTCAGGAAACTGAGTGGAAAAACAGAAAGGATGTGAAGGAGATTTTATGGCAGGATAGGAAAACAGCAGGTTTTAGGGTGTTGGTGTTTGTTTTGGGCTTTTTGAGATGATGCTGTGCTATCCTTGCAACTTAGGAGAATCGTCACAGCCTATTAAAAACCTTTCTACTAACATCAAGCTTATGTGACCCGCACATGCAGTGTGCACATGCAGCCCAGACAGCAACCGAGTCCTGGGTTGCATCAAGAGCAGCATGGCCAACAGGGCAAGGGAGGGGATTCTGCCCTTTTACTCTTGTCAGACCCCATCTGGAGTACTGTGTGGAGTTCTTGTGCCCTCATCCCAGGAAGGACATGGAAGTGTTGGAGCGAGTCCAAAGCAGGCCACGAAGATGATCAGAGGGCTGCAGTGGCTCTTCTATGAGGACAGACGGAGAGAGTTGGGGCTCTTCAGCCTGGAGAAGAGAAGGCTTTGAGGAGACCTTATAGTAGCCTTCCAGTATCTGAAGGGGGCCTACAGGAAGGCTGGGGAGGGACTATTAACAAGGTCTTGCAATGACAGGACAAGGGGCAACGGGTTTAAACTGGCAGAGGGAAGATTTAGACTGGATGTCAGGAGGAAGCTCTTTCCAGTGAGGGTGGTGAGGCACTGAAACAGGTTGCCCAGGGAGGTTGTGGCTGCTCCCTCCCTGGAGGTCAAGGCCAGGTTGGATGAGACCTTGAGTAACCTGTACTAGTGGGAGGTGTCCCTGCCTATGGCAGGGGGTTGGAACTAGATGATCCTTGAGGTCCCTTCCAACCTTACCATTCTAAGATTCTATCAGTGCTCTGTTACCTCCTGCTTTAGACTGAAAGAGCACTTACCTCAGAATGTCAGCAGTGATAAAAGAGAGAGAATGCAGTTGTTCAAAATGGAAATAACTTTACGTACATAGATTAATAAAAGCTGAAGGGAGTTCCATTGTTTTTTTGTTTTTTGTTTACTGACCTATTTGTCAGGTTAATGACAGCAAACTAAGTGGTGCTGTTGATATGCTAGAGGGATGGGGTGTCAACTGAAGAGACCTGGACAGGTTGGAGAGGTGGCCTGAGGAAGAACTTGTGAGGCTTGATAAAGCAAAGTATAAGGTCCTGAATCTAGGATGAGGCAATCCTAGATATCAGTACAGAGTAGGGGATGATGAGATTGAGAACAGCCCTCCAACCCTGAGGGTGCTGGGTAAATGAGAAGCTGGCCAATGGGAGCCTGGGCTGCATCAAAAGCAGCATGGCCAGAGATGGAGAGAGGGGATTCTGCCACTCTGCTCTGCTGAGACCTCACTGAGTCCAGCTCTGGAACCCTCAACACAGGAAGGGCATGGACCTGATGGAGCGGGGCCAGAGGAGGGGCATGAAAATGATCAGGGGGATGGAGAAACTCTGCCATGAGGACAGGCTGAGGGAGCTGGGGTTGTTCATCTTGGAGAAGAGAAGGATCCAAGCAGACCTAAAAGCAACCTGCCAGTAGCTGAAGGGGCCCTACAAGAAGGGTGTAGAGGGACTGTTTACTGAGGGGTTGTGTTGGTTTGAGGCTACACACCACATCACAGGGGTACAGTGACAGGATGAGTGCAATGGTTTGAAATGAGAGCAAAACAGATTTAGATTGGATGTAAGGAACAATGTCTCTAGCATGAGGGTGCTAGAATACTGCAGCAGGTTGCCAAGAGAGGTAGCTGTAGACCCCATCCCTGGACGTGGTCAAGATGAGGGTTGACAAGGGGACTGACTGCAAGGGGATTGGAATAGAGGAGCTTTGTAGGCTTCTTCCAACTGAAATCATTCTGATTCTATGAAAGGTTTTTTCAATCTTGCAGGACCAAATTGCCTAGCTGTGAGCTTGGTGACAAAGTTGGGCTGAGTGTCCAGCTGCATTTCATGCTTCAGAAGGCAGGGCTGTATCAACCCAGTAGCAATAGCTGGCTGTCACTAGCAAGAAGCTCTCAAGCTGATACCATAATTATATTAATTATGAAGGAAGGAGGTTTCAGGAACTCTCATGGGATGCATTACAGCAAATGGAGTAGACAGAGGGACCCATAAGAAGAGATTTACCCCAGGAAGCAAATTTCCCTTCTAGGAGTAATGCCAAACAGCTGGAACTTGTTTTGGGCAGTGGTGCCTAGCTCTGCTTGCTGCCATCCTGTCCTCTTGGTTCCTAGCTGCAGAGAATGTTCTGGAAATCAAACTTTCTTTAAATCTCTTTTCCACACCTGATAACCATTTAATTGACTCTGAGGTTGACCAGAATAATTCTTGTTTTACCCTTGTCCGAGTTTAATTGAACAGAGGAGATTTTCCAGGGTGAGGCAATAAATACCAAACCTTCTTACTCTACAGTGGATGACAAAGATCCAGGAAGTGCTGGAATTCTCTTAAGGCAAATCAGAACTGTGCAAGGTTGAGAATCCTCAGAATCTCTAAGGTTGTCCTTTAGCAAAGGCTAGTTTAAGATAGTTAATAGTGATTATTAGGTTGAAGAGGGAGTCTTCTGCTTGATGTTCATTAGATCTTATGTCTTACACAAAGGCAGTAAGGAGACAGTAACTCACAGGGTTCACCTACCAACTTGAAACACTTAACCTTTCTCCATCCTTTGTCCATGGATTGTCAAGGTAGCTTTAGCACCTGAAGTTTGCTCTGGACAGGGAGGTCTCTGCCCACCTTGCTCACCATGAGACCACCTTTCCATGTCGTAGTCTTTGGGTGTGGAGATTGAATTTGCAGACGACATTAAACTGAGCAGGAGTGTGTTTATCTGCTTGAGGGTAAGAAGGCTCTTGCAGGTTAAATCACTGGACTGAGGTCAATGGAATGAGGTTTAGCAAGACCAAGTACCAGGTCCTGCACTTCGGTCACAACTCCAAGCAATGCCACAGGCTGGGGGCCCACTGTGACTGAGAAGCAACCTGGTGGAAAAGGATTTGGGGGTGCTGGTGGATGGCTGAACATGAACCAGCAGTGTGCAGAGGTGGCCAAGAAGGCCAAGGGCACCCTGGTCTGTACCAAACCCAATGTGTCTAGCAGTAGCAGGACAGTGATAGTGCCCCTTTACTTTGATCTGGTGAGGTCCCAGCTCAAGTGCTGGGTTCAGTTCTGGGTGCCATGGGATAAAAAAGACATTGAGTGGCTGGAGGGTGTCCAGAGAAGAGCAGCTGAGGGAGCTGGAGTTGTTTAGAGCGGAAAAGAGAAAACTGAGGGGAGATCTCATTCCTCTCCACAGCTGCCTGAAAGATGGTTGGAGTGAGGCTGGTGTTGGTCTCTTCTCCCAAGTGACCAGAGACAGGATGACGGGAAATGGATGACTGTGCTGAATTTCAGGGACCACTGAGGTGTATACTACAGGAGAATCAAATTCACTTTAGTGCAGGGAGCTGCACTGTTTGATGGCCATCATTCTCCTTTCCAAACACCCCCTTAGTTTTTTTCTTCTGTAGGCATCAATTCCAGCTCCTGAGAATGATTTACAAGAGATTCACCAGCTTTGGTCTGTGCTGCTGTTACTGTTGGTAATGACTTGCTGGAATCAACAGTGAGATAAACATCTCACTGTTCCTTCCTGGTCTACAGGGAACTTTGTCTTTGTGCAACCTACTCCACTGGCTTGCTCTTCCCCCATAATGGCTTTTGGGGCAGGGGGTGTGGGGGTGTGGTGGTGGTGTGGAATTGGGTAGGATTTTGCTTGTGGTTGGCACCAGGGTGAATAATGGCTTTCTGTATTTCCCAGGAGAATGCTCTGTCACTGGCCAGTCCCATTTCAAAAGCTTTGACAACAAGTACTTCACCTTCAGTGGCATTTGTCAGTACTTACTTGCTAAGGACTGCCTGGACAATTTCTTCTCTGTGATCATTGAGACTGTGCAGGTAACAGTAGCCTTGGCTGGTGCCTCTGAGCATGCTCTTGGGAGGGACTGGGAAGGGGTGTGGGAGTTTGATCTGAATTGCAGATGCACAGGCCAACAGAAGTAATTTTCCTATGGAAACAATTAGTTTAAATAACAGATGCAGTCTTTCTTCCTTAGTTAAGTGTGTTGCTTCTCCTTGCTGCTATTCCCAGGAGCTTACCTGGAGACGGAGATCTGCCAGGAGGTCTGTTGAACAAGCCCTTGCTGCCTCTTTGCCAGCTGAGCAAACAAATAAAGGCAAGGGTGAGCCCCTTGCAAAACACCCTGAAGGCTGCTACCTCACTACCACCTGGGGAAAAGCTATTTCCTCAGATGCAGTGGAGGGCACACTGACAGAGTGGTGCTTTGGGTTGCTTTCCATGAAGTCACATTGCCTCCTGATTTTCTTTCACTGATTAACCAGTCAGTAGCTCCTGACCCTCTTTGCTGCCTCCTTTGAAGGATGAGAGAGGCAGCTACAAGTCACTGAACGGAGACAGCTGGAGAGAGGCAGGAAAAAAACCAAGCCAGCGAAGGGGAAGGAAGGAGACCCTGGAGGGGGTGTCACAGAGAGGTTAACTGAGTCATGAAATTAATTGACCAGTTGCTTGTTAACTAACCTGGGGAATGAAAAGGGCACTGAATTGAGCAGGTGGGAGGAAAGGTGACAGGGACAGAGAAACTGAAGGTGGTGAGAGGTGTGACAGTCAAGAGATTGAGAGGCCTGCCTTATGGGACACTAACACCAGAGAGGCTTTCTGGAGAACTGGGGCATGACAGCACACACCTCCTATGTCTGTACCCTACCTTAGAAAGACCTGATAATGCAGCTCTGAGGTCATCTGGGCTTGGAAACTTGCAGAACAAGTTTCCACTGAAACTTCCCTTTCGAAACCAGGGAGGAGAGCCAGGGGCCTCCAATCGCTGTTCTTCATCTGCCCAACCCATAGCTGGGAACATAAATAGCACAGCAGTCTGGAGGACCGCACACCACTCAACTCTTTTCTAGGCTGTTGGACTGCGTGGGGCTGTGTCTCCTTCCTGCCCCTGCTGCAACCTGGGACATGGGGGCTGGATGTCTGTCATCACCATGGGCTACTCCTAGGGGTCATATTTGAGGTCTGTGGATAGCTTCCCAAGCTTTGAGATGAGCTGTGGATTGTTCCCTGGTGCATAATTAGCAGAATAATGCAAGAGAGACTGCTAGACTGGTGTTTGTGGGATGCAGAAACCACACCCATAAAACCATGCTGATACATCACACCTCCCAAATCAGAGGGTGAAATACCTTCTGGGGACCTGGGGCTGAGTGGCAAATGAAAGCTTGAGGTTCTAGGCAGTGTTTTTTTTCTCTCTCTCCAGTGTGCAGAGGATCCTGATGCTGTGTGCACTCGCTCAGCCTCTGTCCGAATCCGTGACATGGACAATAGTGTCATTAAAATGAAACATGGAGGAGGAGTTTCACTGAATGGACAAGACATACAGGTCCCTCTGCTGCAAGGTGTGTTTGCAAGGGCTAACTCAGAAGTCGTTGAAGGAATCCTACTTACCTTAGCCCAGTTTGACCAAAAAGTGCTTTCAATGCCAAATTCACATCTTCCATCACAGATTTGATTTGACTACCTTTGGAGGTCCCTCCCAACCCAGACCATTTTATGATTCTATGGTCTTCTTCTGGAAGCTCTGTCACTTCAGCTTCTCTTCGTACAACCAACATGTCTTGCTTCAGCTCCTCTGAAACCAGCTGAACTAAACAAGTCTGGATTTGTGAGGTGGAATCTTGACAAGCTCTATGCTTTTAAAAATAGTAATTGCTTTTTAACCCAGAATCTTGAATTTCCTACAGTTACCTTGCAGAATGTCATCTGAGCTTGTGGAGAATGTCCATGTATTTTCCTCTAGAGCTCCTGAGTGCTTTAAACCAGACCAAATGGATACGTTCAGGCAGATGTAAAATGCTGAGCAGGCACAAAGCTGGGAAGTCTGAAGTGGCATTGCTGGCACTCCTTGTTTAGCAGACCTGAATGCTCTCTGCTCTCTTGGCCTGTTCATTGTGACCCAACAGTTTCAGGCAATGAAGCACCACAGCCTCTGCTATGAGGATAGGCTGAGGGAGCTGGGATTGTTCATCCTGGAGAAGACACCAGGGAGACCTTAGAGATGCCTTTCAATCCCTGAAGAGATCATAGAATCATAGAACAGTAAGGTTGGAAGGGACCTCAAGGATCATCTAGTTCCAACCCCCTGCCATAGGCAGGGACACCTCCCACTAGTACAGGTTACTCAAGGCCTCATCCAATCTGGCCTTGAACACCTTCAGGGAGGGAGCATCCACGACCTCCCTGGGCAACCTGTTCCAGTGCCTCACCACCCTCACTGGAAAGAACTTCCTCCTAACATCCAGTCTAAATCTCCCCTCTGCCAGTTTAAACCCATTGCCCCTTGTCCTGTCATTGCAAGACCTTGTAAATAATCCTGCCCCAGCCTTTCTGTAGGCCCCCTTCAGATACTGGAAGGCTACTATCAGGTCCCCTCGAAGCCTTCTCTTCTCCAGGCTGAAGAGCCCCAACTCCCTCAGCCTGTCCTCATAGGAGAGCTGCTCCAGCCCTCTGATCATCTTTGTGGCCCTCCTCTGGACCCGCTCCAACACTTCCATGTCCTTCCTGTGCTGAGGGTTCCAGAACTGCACACAGTACTCCAGGTGGGGTCTGACGAGAGCAGAGTAAAGGGGCAGAATCCCCTCCCTTGCCCTGCTGGCCACGCTGCTCTTGATGCAGCCTAGGACTCGGTTGGCTGTCTGGGCTGCATGTGCACACTGCAGGCTCATGTTGAGCTTTTCATCAACCCAGACTCCAAGGTCCTTTTCCTCAGGGCTGCTTTCCTGCCATTCATCACCTTCCTATATTCTAATCAAATATTTCCTCCCTCACTTCATATTAAATAAAAAGAACATGTGAAAATAAACCACCTTATAAAAATTATCTCAAAAATTACCTGGCATGTGCCAAGCTGCAGGATCCTACAGGAAGGCTGCAGAGGGACTTTTCATCAGGGTGTATAGAGACAGGACAAGGGGGAATGGTTTGAAGCTGAGGGAGAGCAGGGATAGAGTGGGTTTTAGGAAGAAGTTCTTCAGTACAAGGGTGGTGAGAGTCTGGAAATAGGCTGCCCAGGGAGGTTGTGGCCATGTTAAAGGCCAGGTTGGATGAGGTTTTGAGCAACTGAATCTAGTTGAGAGGTGTGCCTGCCCATGGTGGCGAGATTGGAGTAGATGATCTCTAAGGTCCCTTCCGGCCTGAACCATTCTGTGATCTTGGCTTGACTGACTGACGCTTTGTGGCTGTCCTAAGGTGCCCTCCGTCTCCAGCGCACAGTGAAGGCTTCAGTTCGCCTTACCTACGGGGAAGATCTGCAGATTGACTGGGATGGCCATGGTGAACTCCTAGTGAAGGTACTCATTCATCCTTCCCGTTCAATTTCTACCGTTCTTCGCCTCCTCTCTCATCCCACCCAAACGTGTACAAAGGTTGTTTTTCTGGTCTGAAATGAGAAATTGCTTTGTGTTGCGTGCTGGGAATTCCATTCTCTTGCTACCCCCGGAGTAGCATATAGGTCCTGTTGTATTCCAGGAACAAACTTTTTCATCCTACAGAAGCTTGGTAGCTGTGTGTTTTTTGTTTTATTTTTTTTTTCTTTCCCCCACTCCTTTCTTTTTGAGCAGTGAGGACCATTATTAGCCATGAATAGGTTTGTGTTTTGTTCCTCCAAACTGGATTTTTGTTTCATTTGCTTTGACTGTTTTGCCTTAAGGCAATGGGTTTCTGTGACTTGAAATAAGGGAAGAGCAAGGGTCCAGGGACACAGTTGCTCATAATTTCCAGGAAAAAGCAATTAACTTGTAGAAGATAATGTTGCACTCTTCTACTGTAAGGAATGTTTAAAATCATTCTTGATTAACACTTAGGGTTTATCTTTGCTGCAGAATGCAGCAGGGCACAGAAATACCCAAACCATGTCTAAAAGAGCTGAGCTGCCAGGAAAGCAAGAGTAGCTTCAACAGCAGAATGCTTCACCTAAACCATTTCTTGCATGCATGTGTGTGTATGTGCATGTTGTAAGGTGCAGAATGTTATGCTATGCAGCAAAGCCTGGGAGGAGACTGAGGGAGAAGGGAATTACTATTTACTGTAGAACAGTCTTTTGATAGCTGACAAACTATCACAGCTTCTCCAGGTAAGCCATCTATCATCCTCTTTGCTCATACAAGTTGCTCTTTCCTTTTCACTGGCAGGTCTCAGGGACTGTCAGTATTGTCCTTCAGGCTGAATTGGTCCTTTAGGAGTCAGAGTCCAGCTGCAGTGTTGCCTCCTGATGTGATGACCTGCGGGCTACAGTTGCTAAGTCAGGGAGATCTGTTCCCATGTGATTCTTGGCTGGTGTGACCTTGTGTGCTCCTCCTGTTGGGTTCTTCACCACAGCCCTGGTATCTTGGAGACCAACTTGTAATAGAGGAGCTGCAAATGGGCCCCACGTTGAGATGGTTTTGCTGGCCAAGTTTTGCCAAGAAAGCAAATTTTCTGTGCAGCAGGGAGTGCTGCCCTCTGTGAACCATGGTGAAGACAGGCTGAGAGAGGTGGGGTTGTTCAGTGTGGAGAGGAAAAGGCTCCAAGAGACCTTATTGTTGCCCTCTAGTGTCTGAAGTGGACCTATAGGAAGGCTGGTGAAGGACATTTTAAAGTGTCAGTCACTGATAGGAGTGGGGAGAATAGAGCAGAACAAGAAGTGGGTACATTCAGATTGGATGTTAGGAAGTTCTTCACTGTGACAGTGTTGAGACAAGGCCAGGCTGGTTGTGGCTCTGGGCAACCTGATCTAGTGTGAGGTGTCCTTGCCCATGGCAGGGGGACTTGAACTGGATGATCCTTGAGGTTCCTTCAAGCCTTGATAATTCTACGATTTGGTGATTGCTTTGACACTCTCCTTCTCTGACCCAAAATCTGACTTGAATGTCACATCTAGCAAAGGCTTATGAGAGCCAGATAAGAAGTGAATGCAAGAGCTGAAAAGGCAACAGATAAGAAAGGGTGAAAATAACTTCAGAAAGCATCAGTAATTTTGTTGTTTTGTTATAGTCTGTGTCTCTACACTCCAAGAATCTTAGAAGTTGCTTTTGGGCTGAGAATAATTCAGTTCAGTACCTTCACACCTCTCCGAAGTTTTGACTTCCCTCAGTGTTCAAAGCATTTTTCTGCCTGGTCAGAGCCTCAGATAGCCTGGCAAATTCTTTCTTACAGTTAAAACAAATCTAATTTTCTGCTCCAAATCCTCTACCCACAAAAAAAAAAAAAAAAAAAAAAAAAAAAAGAGTGGAGGTTTCTCCAATTGTCTGCATTTATTCCTTTCTGCTCTGATCTCCTTCCATCACTGGGTATCTAAGCATATTTTTAATTGCTTTCAGAGAATTAATTTGTGCTGGATTCAGAGACTGCCCTGTTGCCTGACAATTGAGGGAAGTGATACACTTCCATTACCTTGACCAGACTTCTGGTAAAAAATTCCCATGTTCCAGAAGAAGGTGGCTCCCCCTTCTGTGACCACGTGATGTTTGTGATTCGTGCTTCCACTCACACAAATCCAAACGCTAAAATATTTTTGTGTCTTTGTTTGTCTGCAGAATACATGAAAAGTAGCCTCCTTGACCACTGGAGGAACAGGGATATGTATCCTCCAATACTTCAAAGCTATTCCTTCTGATGCTCCCTCTTTACTCTCTGACCACTTGAAAGGGAGGGTGTTCTTCTGAAGGATTTTTTGTTTGTTTTTATTTGTACAGAAAGCCAGTTTTCTTTTAAAAAGGTGGTTTTCTAACTTGTTTTGGTTCTGTTTCACTGGTTACTCTTGAACAGTTAACCTGAAATAACAACCTGCTAAATGCATACAGAGTGACTGTAGCATTACTCTGAGACCTCACCTGCAGTGCTGTGCCCAGCTCTGGAGCCCTCAACACAGGAAGGACATGGATGTGATGAAGCAGGACCAGAGAGCCATAAAAATGATCAGGGGGCTGGAGAAGCTCTACCATGAGGGCAGGCTGAGGGAGCTGGAGTTCTTCAGCCTGGAGAAGAGAAGGCTTCAGGCAGACCTAAGAGCAACCTGCCAGTAACCAAAGGGGCCCTGCAAGAAGACTGCAGAGGGACTGTTTACTGAGGCCCGCAGTGACAGGATGAGTGCAATGGTTTGAAATGAGAGCAAAACAGATTTAGATTGGATGTGAGGAACAAGGTCTTTAGCACGAGGGTGCTGGAACTCAGCACCAGGTTGCTGAGAGAGGTAATTGAGGCCCCATGCCTGGAGATATTCTAAGTGAGGCTTGATAAGGTTGTGAGCAACCTGCGCTAGTGGAGAAATGTCCCTGCTGGCTGCAGGGAGGTTTGACTAGATGAGCTTTGGAGATCCCTTCTAACCCAAACCATTCTCTGATTAAAGCAGAGTCAACTCCCAAGGACAGTTGAAAGTACTTGTGATTGTACCTGATCCTTACTTCCATTCTGAAGAGAACTGCCAGTTGCTAAAAGATATTAACATTGTTGTAGATGTTGCATAGGGGATTTCCTTCTGTTTACCTTTAAGACTAGGGTGTTATTTCAGCTGTCCCTTGAATTTCAACAGGAATAAGGCACAGTAAAAAGTAGATCTGCTGACTGGATTGCTGCTCCTAGTGCATCATGGGTTTCCCAAGGCAGGATGAAGCTCTGATGTGAGGTAGCTTTAGAAACAGTAACCATCCTTCATGTTGAGGGAAGCAAACTTCTCCACCATTACTTCTGTTTTGTGACGAAAGTATGTTAATTTTTTCTTCCCCTTCAAATTATCTTTTAAAATATGAAATACAATCATCTCATGCTATTAAAAATATGCAGCCCCCCCTACTGCCCTGCTCAATTATATGAATGAAGGGGGAAAATAAGGGAAGACTAAGGTTAGTGGTCATCAAGACCCAAAAAAGAAACCATTTTTCTCCTAGCCACCTTTGTTTGCCATCCATAATGATCACTGTTCTGTGCAAAACTTGTCCTGCTGCTTATAGCACTTTTGTTTTGCTTTGTTGTTAGAAATGCTAGAATGGAATGAGATTATCTCTGTATTATTTGAATGTGTATTGGAGAACTTCCTTGGCTGTTAAATTGTGTGTGGTTGGTTCTTTAGAGAGCCTTGCCAGACAGTGATGCCCTGTTCTGGAAGATGACCAAACTAACATTGTGTCCCTTTTAGCTGTCTCCAGTCTATTCTGAAAGGATGTGTGGGCTGTGTGGAAATTACAACGGCAACCAAGGGGATGATTTCCTTACACCTTCTGGCATGGTGGAAGCTCGTCTGGAAGATTTTGGGAACTCTTGGAAGCTCAACACAGACTGCCAGAACCTGTTGAAACAAGACAGTGATCCCTGCAGTCTCAATCCTCGTTTAGGTACTAAACACCATCTGAAATTGAAGTGTGATCCCCTGTGTTACATAGCAAAAACTAAAAATAAAGAGAAGGGGGAAAAAAGGAGGAAAATGGTTGGAAAAGATCCACAGGATCACAGAGTCCAGCCTCTATCCTTAAGGTGCACCCTAAACCATATCCCCAAGCACCACATCCAAACAACTCTTAAACACATCCAGCATTGGTGACTGACTCAACCACCTTCCTGGGCAGCGCATTCCAATGCCTGATCACTGTTTCCTTGAAAAGAAGATTTCTCCTGATGTCTAATCTAGACCTCCCCAGTCACAGCTTGAGGCCATTCTCTCTTGTTTTATTTACTTGTGAGAAGAGACCAGCAACAGCCTCTCCACAATGTCCTTTCAGGTAGCTGTAGACAGCAATGAGGTCTCTCCTCAGCCTCTTCTGTTTCACACTAACCATCCCCAGCTCCCTCAGTTGCTCCTCATCAGATTTATCCTCTGGGCCCTTCCCCAGCCTCCTTGCCCTTCTCTGAACTTGCTTCAACATCTCCACATCTGTCTTGTATTGAAGTGCTCAAAACTGGACATAGTGCTCAGTGGCCTCACCAGAGCTGAATGCAAGTTGTAATCTCTATTAAAAAAACAAACAAACAAAAAAACCCCAAACTAACCACAATCCAACAAAAAATGAAAGCAAAACCCAAATAAAACCTTCAAAGAGAGACACTAACTGGCAAAGGCTTCATAAAGAGAGTGTCGTGTTTTGTGAGAATTGAAACCAAATATCAGTTACATGGAGGTGATGCTGCTGTTCAATCTGGGCCACAATTTGAGTTACACCATGGCAGCCACAGCACAAATTTGTCCCACTCAAACTAATCTTAAAAGTGATACCAGTGCTGTGCTTAATCTCTGAGTGGATGAGACAGCTGTGCTCCTCCCCTCTTGCCTGTCCTTACACCTCCTGCACTTTTAGTGATCCCTTGTTTACTTTCTTTTGTTGCAGTCTTCCCTTTTCCCACTGTGCTGCCTGATTGCTTGAGCATAGTGAGAAATTCTCAGAGCAATTTTCTTTCACAAGGGTTAAGAGCAGCCTCTGATTTCTGTGAAGTGCAAGCCCACAGAAAATATTGTGGCTGTAGATCAGAGCAGGCACTGATGCTTTATTTGTGTGGTGAAGCCTTGCAGCAAAGAGCAGAGACACTATGAAAGAAATGCAGCACTAAAAATAGTGGTAACAGAATCACAGAATCTGGAGGATTGGAAGGGACCTGTGAAGATCACCCAGTCCAAATCTCCTGCCAAAGCAGGATCACCTGGAGTAGGTCACACATCCAGATAGGTTTGGAATGTTTCCAGAGAAGGAGACTCCACAACTTCTCTGATCAGCCTGCTCCAGGGCTCTGCCACCCTCACAGGGAAAAAGTTTTTCTTGCTGTTCCCATGGAGCCTCTTCTGCCTACTCTACTCCACGTTGCCCCTATTGCCCCTTGTCGTGTCATTGGACATCCCTGAGCAGAGCCTTGCTCTGTCCTCCCCACACTGCCCTGCACATATCTATCAACATGAATGAGGACAACCCTCAGGCTCTTCTGCTCCAAACCCCATCAACATTCTCTTAGCTGATAGGTCATGAGCTCCACTATGATGCTTTCTATGCTTACTTGATCCCATTGTATTCTTCTGTGTTATTTTGTTGTCATGGTGTTTTGTCGTTTGTTTGTTTGCTTCTGTTTTGTCAGAAAAAAAAAAAAAAAACCAAACAAAAAAACCCCTGTAGAATCAGTCAGGGTTCAAAGGCACCACAAGGATCATTTAGTTCCAACCTCCCATAAAAGTTCCTCCCCAGCTTTCTTGTAGGCCCCTTCCAGATCCTGAAAAGCCACAAGAAGGTCTTCTTGGAACCTTTTCCTTTCTGGATGAAACAACTCCAATTTCCTCAGTCTCTCCTCACAGGAGAGGTGCTGCAACCCTGTGATCATCCTTGTGACCCTTCTCTGGACATATTCCAGCACATCCATAGCCCTCTTGTAGTAGTGACTCCAAAATTGTACACAGTGCTTCAGGTGGGGTCTGATGAGAGCAGAGTAAAGGGGGAGAATCCTCTCCCTTACTCTGCTGCCCACAATTCTCGTGATGCAGCCCAGGCTTTGGTTGCTCTCTGGGCACACTGACAGCTCATAGGGAGCTCCTTGTCCATCAGCACCCACAAGTCCCTCTCCTGAGGGCTGCTCTCAAGCTAGTCACTGCCTAGCCTGTCTTGGTGCTTGGCATTGCCTCCTGTGTCTGTGTTTAGTTTTCCTGGAAAGTCACTAACTGATCAGTGCAAATGTAATTTTTTTTTTTCATTTCTTTTTTTTTTTTTTTTTTTTTTTTTGGTTTTTTTTTTTTTTTTTTTTTTTTTTGAAGCCAAATATGCTGAGGACTCCTGCTCAGTTCTGATGTCCTCTGCCTTTGAATCCTGTCACCATGAAGTCAGTCCCACTCCCTACGTGAAGAACTGCCGGTTTGATGTTTGCTCCTGCTCCAGTGGCAAGGATTGCCTCTGCTCTGCTATTGCTCATTATGCAGCAGCTTGTGCTAGGAAGAGTGTCCAGGTCCAGTGGAGAGCACCTGACTTCTGTCGTAAGTGAAGTACTCCTAAACCTTACTTGTTTTCCTTGTCTCAGAGGTGTTTCTTTGTGATTCGAAGTATTATAGTATGGTTTGGGTTGGAAGGGACCTCCAGAGCTGACCCAGTCCAATCCTCTCTGCAGTAAGAAGGGACATCATCAGCTAGATCAGGTTGCTCAGAGCCCTGTTAAGCCTCACCTTGAATATTTCCAGGGATGGGACCTCAATCACTTCCCTGGGCAATCTCTTCCAGTGTTGAGTGAATCTTGAATGGGATGGTGTCTGCCATAAAAAAAAAAATGCTTCTCACCTTCTAAATAACAGAAGTTTGTATTTTCTATTGCAGCAAAGATGTTAAAACTGCTCATAGAGACTGCTCAGCACTGGGGGACAGAAGCAGTCAAACACCTCAGCAGAGCTTTAGACTGGATTTCCATTTTTAGCTCTACTTAAGTTTCAGTTTTTCTCCTGAAAACTTTTAGAATGTCCTAGGGTAGGAACTTCCAAGTGATTTTAGTAAGATGCAATTTGATTTTTTGGCTTGTTCTCCTTCTGAGGCCCAGGTTTCCCAGCTCCTGACCTCATTAGGCACTCCTGACCTTAGGTAAAGGTAAGGAGGAAGCACAAAGCCACATGCTGAGTCAACAGAACAGAAGCATACAAGTATAGGCAAACCTCTACTGAGACTGGACCTCTGGCAGAGCTGATACAGCACGTTGCCTGGAGGCTTATCTGAGCGAGTTTTGAACATCTCCAAGGATGGAGATCCCACTACTACTCTGGCACCTCTTTTAGCAGTTTGATTATCCCTTTGTCAGCATGGAGATCAGATATCTATATCAGATCTGATTTTATGTACAATGTTCTGCTGGGAGGGGGAACATAATTTTACTAACCATATGCAAGCTTCTTTTCCCCTTCTCCTTATGAATTCTAGTATGATGTAGTAGCTGGTTCAAGATGAGATCCTGAACTTTGAGAAGATTGAGATGGGGTGCTAGGAAGAAATTCTTTACAATGAGGGTGGTTGGGCCAAGCTAAACAGTCTTATCTGTGGCATTTTTGTAGACATTTGAGTCCTACGAGTGACAACAAGAGCTGAGTTGGAACTCCCTGCTGCTTTGTTTTGCAGGGGTGACACCTGTGATAAATGACAATCCCAGTTGAAAAGCTTGCAGTCTAAAAGATGAGATGTTACAGGAGAGAATTGAATGAAATTTCAGGCTGCGAGTTCAGGTTACAGAGGTGAGGTGGCAGAAAGAATGGGGATGTGTTTGCATAGATCAGGCTAGTGCAAGATTGATAGCCAGACTGAAAAGAAACTGAAGCAGAAACCAACATGAGTGATGGGACACTGGGAACAGGTTACCCAGGCAGGTGACTGGGGCCTCATCCCTGGAGATATTCAAGGTGAAGCTCAGCAGGGCTGTGGGGAACCTGATATAGTTGAGGATGTCCCTGCTGACTGCGGAGTGGGGGACGTTGGACTAGATGACCTTTGGAAGTCCCTTCCAACACAGACCATTCTATCACTCTATGATCTTTTATTTCTAGTCTTCCTATGTTCAGCATGCTAGGAATGAAGAAATTCTTTATAATAGAATTTTCATGGCACAGTGGCATGCTTCTTCTGATAAATATTTGTGAAATGGGTGGGTTTTGCTTTTTTATTTTTTTTCCCCTCCATTTTCCTATGCAACTTTATTATTAAGGAATGAAGACAACTGAAAATTCTGGGGGAAAGCATTCCTTGAGTGGCAGCCTTCCAGACTTACTCTGATGCTTCTTCCCAAAGAGGAGGTGGGAAAAAAAAATAATTCTGAATTGAGTATGTAGAAAGTGGGACAGGTGGAGAGGTCACTGGACTCCCACCTAGTAGGGTCTGTCCCTGTGAGGTCAGCTTCTGCAGGCTGTAGCAGAGAGTATTTACTGCAAATGAAAGCAAATTCAGTTTAACATAAACTGCTGCATGATTTCATAATATTTTACCTAATTTATGTAAATGTTGAGAGACTAGAACAGTAATGTAATAAAAACCCTTTTAAAAATGTGCAGGTCTGGAAGCTGAAGGAGCAGCAATAACCTACCATCATTCTTTCTGTAATTGGGCAAGTCAATTTTCACAATTAATCTTTAATAGCATGGAGCTGCTTCCTTCTTTCTCTACATAATGGAATACTTTATGTACTCATAAACTGATGATTTCCCTGACTGCAGATCCATCAGGCCCTATTAAATAATCCTGATGCCCTAAACATCTTTCTGCCACATGAATGGTGGCCAGTAGATCGAGGTTGTTTCTGCTTCATGTCTGCTCTGCCCTGCTGAGGCCCCTCCTGGAATATTGTATCCAGTTCTGGGCTCTCAGTTCAGGAGGGACACGGATCTACTGGATAGAACCCAATAGAGGGCTGCAAGGATGATGAAGGGACTGGAGCACTGCCTAGCAAGGAAAGGCTGAGAGCCCTGGAGCTATTTAGTCTGGAGAGAAGACTGAGAGGGGATCTAATAAATGTCTATAAATATTTGAGGGCTGGGGGTCAGGAAGGAAGCGACAAGGACAGCTTCTGCTCACTTGTGCCCTGGGACAGGACAAGGGGCAAGGGATGTAAACTACATCTCAGGAAGTTTGAGTTCAATGTGAGGAAGAACTTCTTTACTGTGAGGGTCATAGAGCACTGGCACAGGCTGCCCAGAGTGGTTGTGGAGTCTCCTTCCTTGGAGACTTTCAAGTCCTGTCGGGATGTGTTCCTGTGTGACCTGAGCTAGATTCTGTGGTCTTGCTGCAGCAGTGGGGCTGGACTAGAAGATCTCCAGAGGTCCCTTCCAACTCCTAATGCCCTGTGATCAAGACCTCTTCTAATAGGCTTGAGATGTGAATGTGCAGGTTTCATTATCTATGCTGATACCCAGTGCACTTCCCACATGATTCTTTGCTGCCTTGGTCAACAGAGATTCTGCTTCTTGGAAATGGCCTGACAGAACCAGTTTGCTTGATTTGAAGTGGATAAGTGGCAGGGAAGCAAGTCATTAGTGCAGCACAGCATTTCTGCTGCATGTCAAGCTAATGAGAGCATTCATCTCCTACATATTACCATTATTTTAGTTGCAGTGTAATTGTTTAAGAACTGACTCATCTCCTTGCAGCCCACCATGAATAAGCAACAGAGTCAATCCCTTCATGCTGCCTAGCAGCTAACCAGAGCAGATAGATCACACTGTGAAGGGCTGTCTCTCTCATGCACAGGCAGGTAATAAAGTAGCTGATGTGTTAAATGGAGTTAATGCCAGCTGGTGGACAGTCACAAGTCACTTTCCCCCAGCGCTCAATATTCTCTTAGGTATTAATGAACCACAGAACTTCAGAGGTTGAAGATCCAGAGAACATCAAGTCCACCCCCAATGCAGGATGTCCCGGGGTAGTCTGCACAGGAATTCATCCAGGCAGGTTTTGAAAGTCTCTGGAGAAGGAGACTCCACCACCTCTCTGGGCAGCCTGTTCCAGGGCTCTGGCACCCTCACTGTAAAGAACTTTCTCCTTGTGTTGAGGTGAAATCTTCTATGATCCAGTTTGTATCCATTGGTCCTTGTCTTATTGCTGCTGATCACACAGCTGATTCCCTCCTTGGCCACAAGGGAACATTGCTTTTATGTTGTGAATGCTACGTTAAACACTTTGGGCAAAACTCACAAACTTGGGAGAGCTTTGCTCTGCAGAGGGCTCCCAGTCACCTTAGATGCCTCTGGGATGGATCCTTAAGTTAGGGGGTTGTGTTCCCATGTGGGGTGCTTCAGGTGCCTCAGCAGAGTCTGGGCAGGTGTTGCTGAAAGCATGTCTCTTCAGTTATTAGAAGTTATTCTGCATTTCAGCAGAATTTTGTGAAGGTGAACCTTCGACATGGGTTAGCATGGAGGCCTTGGTCTGGTAGCCCCAGTGTCAGCTCAACCCTGCTACCAACTGAGTGAGTCTGCAGGGCTGTAGCCCTTCTATGCTCTTTCTTTTACAGCCGTTACCAGGTTCATGTGCTGACAGGAGAGGATAAGGCTTATCAGATCATTCTGCAGGGGGATTCTGTTACTTTGCTCTACTCTGCTGAGACTTCACCTGCAGTGCTGTGTCTTGCTCTGGAGCTCTCAGCACAGGAAGGACATGGACCTGATGGAGCAGATCCAGAGGAGGACCATGAAAATGAGGGAACTGGAACAGCTCTGCTATGAGGACAGGCTGAGGGAGCTGATGTTGTTCAGCTTGGAGAAGAGAAGGCTCCAGGGAGACCTCAACAGCCTGCAAGTAGCTGAAGGGGGCTCCAAGAAGGCTGCAGAGGGACTGTTCGCAAAGGCCTACAGGGAAAGGACAAGGGGCATTGAGAGTTTGAAATGAGAGAAGAGCAGATTTGGGTTGAACTTGAGGAACAAATGAGCGTAGTTGAGCACTGGAACAGGTTACCCAGAGAGATGGTTGTGGCCCCGTGCCTGGGGGTATTCAAGGTGAGGCTTGATAGGGCTCTGGGTAAGCTGATCTAGTGGAGCATGTCCCTCAGACTAAATGAGCTTTTGAGGTCCCTTCCAACCAGGGTGATTCTATGATTCCACAAGAGTTAGAGCCTCCAGTGTAACCCCTTAATAATGCTTTTAAACCCAATACGAATGTGCCAAATTTTATTTGCAGCTGCTTACCTCACTCCTTTTCGTTTCCTCTTTCATTACCTGACAATTGCAGCTGTTTGCTTTGGAAGGTTACTAAACCCACAAGGTTTGGTTATCAGGAGGGCTGTCAAAAGCCCTGCATAGCAGGGACATTATTATGACCATGTCCTCTAAAGGTGTTGTTATAGCTGCCACCTAGTGCCGATGCTGCTGTGTGCAGAGGTATCCTAACAGAAGTGTTTTGATTGGAAAAGATCTCTAAGATCTTCGAGTTCAATTGTCCACCTAACGCTGCCATGATATGAAGGGCTATGTCTGGGTGTTTCTTGAACACCTCCAGGGATGGTGACTCCAGCAACTCCCTGGGCAGCTTGTTCTGATACTTGACCACTCTGGTAGTGAAGAATCACAGAACCTTAGAGGTTGGAGGTGACTTCCAGAGATCGAGTCCAACCCCCCTGCCAAAGCAGGATCAGCTAGGGTAATTCACATAGGAATTCATCCAAGCAGGTTTTGAAAGTCTCCAGAGAATGAGAATCCACAACCTCTCTGGAAAGTCTGTTGCAGGGCTCTGTCACCCTCACTGTAAAGAACTTTCTCATGTTGAGGTGAAACCTTCTATGTTCCAGTTTGTATCCTTGTGTTATTGCTGTTGATCACACAAAAGAAATTGGTCCCATCCACTTGACACCCACCCCTCAAATATTTGTACACATTGATCAGATCTCCTCTCAACCTTCTTCTATGCAGACTAAACAGCCCTAGGGCTCACAGTCTTTCTCCATAGGGGAGGTGCTCAACTCCCCCAGTCATCCTCATGACTCTCCATTGGACTCTCTCCAGTCCCTGTCTCTCTTGAACTGGAGAGCCCAAAACTGGAGAAATGTATTCCAAGTGTGGTCTCAACAGGGCGGAGTAGAGGGGTAGAAGAATCTCCTTAGCCCTGCTGGCCACACTTTTTTCCTGATGCAACCCAGGCTGCCATTGGCTCTCTTGGCCATGAGGGCACATTGCTGGCCCATGCAGAACTTTCTGTCCATGAAATATTTTTATCAGTGATCTGGATGGGAGGATTGAGTATATCCTCTGGAATTTTGCAGACAATACCAAGTTGGACAGGAACATTGATCTTGTTTGAGGGTAGAAAGGTTCTATGGAGATATCTAGACAGGCTGAATGAATCATGGACTGTGGCTAACTCTATGAGGTTCAACAAGGACAAGTGCCAGGTCCTACATTTGGACCACAACAACCTCATGCGACACTACAGGGTTGGAGAAAAACATGGTTTTGATCATGGCTTGATATACAAAAGGGCAGGCCTGTTATCAACGGATGGGAATAGCCTATCCCACAAGGGCAAAAAGGGTTTTAGGGAGGGAGTTGGCAGAGCTTATTATCAGAGCTTGAAACTCTGAAGATTTTCAAGCCCTGTCTGGATGTGTTCCTGTGTGACCTTTGAGCTGGATTCGATGGTCCTGCTTTGGCAAGGGGGTTGGACTCGATGATCTGTGGAGGTCCCTTCCAAGCCCTGATGTCCCATGATCCTGTGAAGAGTGGCTGGAAAGCTACTTGGCCAAAAAGGACCTAGGGCTGCTGGTGGGCATCTGGGTGAACATGAGCTAGCAGTGTGCTCAGGTGGCTAGGAGTGCTGAGAGCATTCTGGATTCTTTATACAAAGAAAGCAAAATGGGTCTACAGGCATTAATCAGATCTCTGTAAAAGTAAATTCATTTTCAAAAATTATTAACACCCAAGGTTTGGCTTCAGAGGGACTTTTCATAAGGGTGTCTGGAGACAGAACAAAGGGGGAGTGGTTCGAAGCTGACCAGAGAACAGGTTTTGAGTGGCTCCTAGGAAGAAACTCTTCAGTTTGAGGGTGGTGAGACTCTAGAATTGGCTGTCCAAGGAGGTTGTGGCTGCCTTCTCCATTGGGGTGTTACAAGGCTGAATGAGGTCTTGAGCAGCCGAGTCTAGCTGAGAGCTGTTCCAACCCATGGTGCAGAGGTTGAAGTAGATGATTTCTGGGGTCCCTTCCAAATTGAGCCATTCTATGATTCCATGATTATTTAGATCTGTTTCCATAGCAATTACTGAGAGCTTCTGCAACATGAGGCTTTAAATTATGGTATTGAGACAGAAATCTACATTTCCACTCATCATGACCAGATTGTACCTAATTATGTTGCAAAGGAAGAAAAACATTGAATGCTCCAAACTTGTAGATTTAAGCAATAACAGAGATTGGACAGAGCCCTGTGTTTTCCCATCTGGGTGAGGTGTTGTAGGCAGATTTTCTTTTGCAGGGGTTGCAAGGCTGTAATCCAATCTTGATACTTACTAGGGACTGGAGGTGACAAGCTTTTGATTGTTCCTATGTGACCAGTGCCTTGGCTTCCCTGATGCTGCAGAAATAAGGATAGGCAGGCCTTTGGGGATGAGCACGTTGAGTAAATACATTTTCACCTCCAGCTTGCCAGGCTGTTGTAGGCAGTTTTGCCTTTAGGTGGCTTTGGACCAAAAGACATTCTCCCATGTCTCTCTATGGTGTGCTCATCACCCAACAGCAATGACCTGCCCTGAAGGCCAAGTGTACCAACAGTGTGGGACACCCTGCAACCAGACCTGCAGATCTTTGTCCTACCCAGATGAAGGCTGTGATGACCTCTGTGTGGAAGGATGTTACTGTCCCCCTGGGCACTACCTGGATGAGCAGCAGCAGTGTGTGCCCAGGTCTCAGTGCTCCTGTTATTATGATGGTGAGATCTTCCAGCCAGAGGACATCTTTTCAGATCATTACACCATGTGGTAAGTACAACGTTCATCACTCTTCTCCACACACTGTGACTCCAATTTTTGGGTAACCTGGGGGGTTAACTGGCTAAGTTCCTTACCCTCTTTTAAGCTGGTTTCAGTGGAGGTAAAGATTCCACCTCCAACAAACCAAGGGGTGAGTTTGGCTGTTGCACCTCTCTCTATAATGATATAAACTCAGATATAAACTCTGGCAACTCAGAAAACAGGACTAAACCCTGTTCTGTGAACAGCTACTGCCAGTTTGAACCAGTTTAACTACTGATGAAAACTGTATTTTGTAGGCTTTTTAAATGTAACCAGATACATTTCTTGGATGATTAACCCTCTCAAAGGCACAAATATTCAAAATTTATTTCTTCGTTGAGGAGAGTTAAGGAGTTAAATTGAGGAGTGGGGACCCAGAGCAGGAATGAAATTACTGTGTGGCTCCTGGTGAAGCCCAATTTTGGGAATGGTGTCTTCTCCTTATCTCCTCTACCTCAGAAGTTGTAAGATGCAGGCACTAAGTGGTCCCTTACAGTGGACCTGCCCTGTTACCTTCCCTATCTATGGCTGTGTTGGATTCAGCAGGACCAGGTTACATACAAAGGAGTTCCCATGCTGGTGTATCACTTACAACAAGGTTGAACTTCAAGGCTGAAAAGCAGAGTGGATGGAGAGCAGCAGATCAGCCCCAGTCAGAGGTGTAATATTAGTACAGTGCAAGTGAAGGCTAAATGCCACTCTGTTAAATATCCTCTCTCTTTGCTTTTCTTAGCTATTGTGAGAATGGTTTCATGCACTGCAGCACCAGAAGAGATCCTGGTGCCTTCCTGCCAGACGCTTTCATTGATGAGAGACCATCTGCCAGAAGTTAGTATGTTTTAAAAAAAATCAACAAAACAACTTTCTGATTTTTTTTTTTTTATTGTTCTCTTTCTTCATTCTCCTGGGAATCTATAAGAGGGAAGAAGTACCAGAGGTTGTAGCAACTAAGGATGTTGTGAAGCTTTCTAACATTTTTATTTGGTTAGGGTTTTTTGTTTGTTTTTTTTTGTTTCTTATAGGATAGAAATACAATATTAGCATGACACTTCTGCTGTGAGGATAGGCTGGGTGAGATGGGGCTGTCCAACCTGGAGAAAGGAAGGCTCTGGGGAGACCTTAGGGCTGTATTCCTCTACCTGAAAGGATCATAGAGGAAGGCTGCAGAGCGACTTTTCATAAGAGTGTCTAGAGACAGGACAAGGGAGAATGGTTTGAAGCTGAGGGAGAGCAGGGTTAGAGTGGATCTTAGGAAGAAGTTCTTCAGTAGGAGGGTGGTGAGCCTCTGGAGTAGGGTGCCTAGGAAGGCTGTTGCTTCCTCCTTTTTGGGAGTGTCAAAGGTCAGGTTGGGTAAGGCCTTGAGCAACTGAGTCTAGTTGTGAGCCATCTCTGCCTGAGAAGAGAAGGCTTAGGGGGAGACCTTATTACCACACAGAAGTACGTAACGGGTGGGAAATCCGTTTTTATAAGGAATGGGCATGTCAAAGACAAGGGCGATGGGTGCAAACTACTCATGGGGAGAGTCTGGTTCAACTCCAGAAGAAAATATTTCCCAGTGAGAACAGCTGGACATTGGAATCGTCTCCCAAGTTAAGCAGTGGATTCACTTGTAATGATCAGGTGGAAGACTCAGCTTGACAGGGTGCTGGGACTGCTCATTTCAACTCCACAATAACCTGGAAAGGTTGACTAGATGATCCTTGAGGTTCCCTCCAACCTGGCACCCTGTGATTCTGAGCAGACATGGTTTTGTGGCAGCCTAGCAGAGGCCACCTCATGGCAAGTGGGAACTGTTATTGTTATGATGTCACACCACTGGTATTGCTCCATTCTAGATCCTACAGTTCTAATAGAAGAGTTGTTCCATACTTCAGCAAAGCACTGTGCTAATAATACTCCAGTTCTAATTGCAATCTTGTTATGTTTATCTTTAAAAGTCAAAAGAAGTTTAACGTGCAGATATCCAATGGAAAGATTTGTCTGTCCCGCAAACAACCCCAGAGCTGAAGGGTTGGAGTGTGCCAAAACTTGCCAGAATTATGACTTGGAGTGCATCAGCCATGGATGTGTATCTGGATGCCTCTGTCCAAAAGGGATGGTAAGAAGACTCTTTTTTATTTTCTGCCCTCCTGCTCTTTTTCTGGTTCCCCTTTTTCTGGCGCCTCTTTTTCTGCCATTGTACCTGGTTGTGAAGCACTGACTCTGCCAAATTGTGCTTGGTTTAAATTTTGTGTTAATATATCTTCATAGATAGTTTAACTTGTAATAATAATTGATGATCAAAAAGCCAAAATCAATTTTAAAAAAAGAATTATTTATATCTTCCTTCAACTCTCCTCCCAAACTCCTCCTGAGCTTTGCTGAACTTCATTAGTGAGAGAGACAGAAGTACACAGGTACTTATACCCCAGATGCTCGACTCTCATCCACACAAGCTTTCCTGCTGGTCTCTGTTGCCTTGTTGTCAATTCTCCATCTCTGCTGCTGCCTGCCTGTGGGTTGTACAAAACAGTTGCTAATGAGAGGGAACTTAGGACAAGAAACCTGCTAGGATGACCCTGGAGAAGTGTCCTGGAGCTGCAAATAGTGTGATGAGAACTTCCCCCCCCCCAACACTGGTAAGGTGCTCTCTGGTGCTCAGGATTATGTTGCCCTGCCACCCTCAAATTTGATTCTTAGTTTAGTCACTCTTAAATAGAACAAGCAACTAAGCCAGTGAATGTGAACTTAGTGTCAATTTAGAGCCCTGATGAAATGCAGATGCAGTAGGACAGGCAGCAGAGTGCTATTACTGTTCTCTGATAAACAGAAACACCCGAGGTGTTCATTGCTGTACAGATGAACAGTTGTGTACAGGATCTTACAGAAGCTGTAGGTATCATTGTGAGAACAGGACAGAGGTGGGCCACATAGCATACTCCTTATGAAATAAATGGCACTCTTGAGTTCTCTGTCCAAGAAAGCTGATGGGTTGAATTAGTGTGTGAGGTTCAGTCAATTCCATCTCAACATGAGAAAAGACTTTACTGTAAGGATGATATAGCACTGGAATAGGCTGCCCAGAGAGGTTGTGGAGTCTTTTTCTCTAGAGATCTTCAAACCTCACCTGGATGTGTTCCTATGTGACATGCCTTAAGTGGTCTTGCTCTGCAGGGAGATTGGACTGGATGATCTCCAGAGGCCCCTTCCAAGTGCTAACATTCTGTGACTCATAGAATGGTTTAGGTTGGAACGGACCTCAAGGATCATCTAGTTCCAACCCCCAGCCATAGGCAGGGACACCTCCCACTAGAGCAGGTCACTCAAGGCCTCATCCAACCTGGCCTTGAACATCTCCAGGGCACAACCTCCCTGGGCAACCCGTGCCACTGTTTCACCACCCCCACTGTAAAGAACTTCTTCCTAACATCTAGTTTAAATCTCCCCTCTGCCAGCTTAAACCCATTACTCCTCTGTTACAAATGATGTGAAAATAATAATTGATATTAATTTTGATATCCAGGCAGATATGGTTAATAAGTATGAAAATTGTTTACTAACATTAAATCTTGCCAGAGAACTTCCTTGCAAGGTTTGAAATGCACAGTTTGGAAATTTAGGCATACGGGGAACAGGCAAAACTGGAACACTTTAAGAGGTAATCAGCAAACACAAACATTTTACTGGAAGAGAAGGTTTTAGCAGTCACTATACTGCTGATGGTTAATTATCCTGCTTAGCCACTAGATGGATGCAGGAAGCTCCTTTCTGCTTATGGCAGAGGGCAATTAGTGATTACAAGAGACTTTAAGTGTTTACTCACAAAATATTATTGGATGGTATCCAAAGCACGTGGAGGGGTGGCTGTGAGTGGTCTCAAAGCCTTTACAGACTTCAGAGATTTCCCAGGCTCTTTGCTCATGAAGTTGGGAGTCTGGCACACTCTCTGACCTGGTTCCTCTTGACTCCCCATTTGGCAGAGGTCTTACAGAGGGGCAGGCAGGATGTGATGTGCAGTCTTGGCACAATGTCATGCTGGCTGTGCAGGCTGATCGCCTGCAGGCATTTAGAGCCTGTGGCTGGTCGTGCAGTTCCACACAGCTCAGAATGCAATAAGGTAGCAAGCAAACATGGGTACAATGGCAGAGCACCCATTGTGCTACCTGCTCATCCCTTTTTATCAATACAGCCTGAGACTAATGGAACTTTGGACATAGATTAGGTAATCAGGATGACACTTTGCCAAGCTTGACCATATTAGGTGAAACCAGGGCTTTTGACCCTCTCTCTTGTGGTTACTTCCCCCAGCAGAGAAGGAAGTGGAGCAGGACATGTATAAACCTATTTTGGCCTGCTTAGGCCTAGCACAACATCCTTGTCCTGTCATTACAAGACCTTGTAAATAGTCCCTCCCCGGCCTTCCTGTAGGCCTCCTTCAGATACTGGAAGGCTACTACAAGGTCTGCTCAAAACCTTCTCTTCTCCAGGCTGAAGAGCTCCAACTCTCTCAGCCTGTCCTCATAGGAGAGCTGCTCCAGCCCTCTGATCATCTTTGTGACCTCCTCTGGACTCACCCCAACAGTTGCATGTCCTTCTTGTGTTGGGGGTTCCAGAACTGCACACAGTGCTCCAGGTGGGGTCTCAGGAGAGCAAAGTAAAGGAAGAGGATCTCCTCCCTTGTTTGCTGGCCATGCTGCTGTTGCTGCAACCCAAGACATAGATTCTGTGAAGTGCAGGTGAAAATACCTGGTAGATGCTAGAAGAAGAGAGTTGAAGTTGTGCCTTTATTTTTTTTGAGGGATAAAATACTCTACAATGGAGAGATTTCATTTTGTGCCTGTGGTACTTCTGTGCTGGTGAATGTTTTTAACTCAGAGGTGCATATGATAAAGCAAGAAAGTTAAATGCTGCAACATAGGAAGTGTGGAAATGCAAAATATTACTCATTTTTTTTCTCCTCTCTTTATTCTCTTTAAATCTTTTTATAAGTTATGGAGATGCATACTCAGATTAATATGCACTGGACATTGACTGTGTCCAGCTCAGGACCCCTCAACATAGGAAGGACATGGATCTGATGGAGCAGGTCCAGAGGAGGGCCATGAAAATGATCAGGGGGATGGAGCAGCTCTGCTATGAGGACAGGTTGAGGGAACTGGGGAGAAGAGAAGGCTCCAGGCAGACATGAACATGAACATGAAGGGAGCTGCAAGAAGGCTGCAGGACTGTTTGCAAAGGCCTGCAGTGATAGGATGAGGGCAGAGGCTTGAAGTGAGAGCAGAGCAGATTTAGATTGGATGTGAGGAACAAGTTCTTTAGCATGAGGGTGCTGGAACACTAGAATGGGCTGCTCTGGGAAGTGTGTGGGGCCCCATGCCTGGAGATATTAAAAGTGAGGATTGACAAGGCTCTGAACAACCTGCTCTAGTGGAGAAATGTCCCTGCTGACTGTAGGGGAGTTGGACTGGATGACCTTTGGAGAGCCCTTCCAACCCAAACCACTCTTTGATTCTACACTCTAAAGATAATATTGGAAAGCAAATTTCAGTAAGTATTCAACAGGGAAAATTTTTTAAAAATGGGGACACTCTCCCCAAAATCAACTTCCTGATTACTAACCTCAAAGTTTAGTGTAGAAATTTCAAAGCCTTTTCATTAGGTTGAAACTATCATTCAAACAATTGCTTCACACAGTTCCTGCCAGGAGAAGCAGCGTTTGGCAGTTTGGAGTTGGAAACTCCAACTGACTCTGCAGTGATGTGAAATATCCCTCTGAATTCCCCAAGGTGGTCTGTCAGGTGTTGGTTAAGAATCAAGTCTTTTTGAAGAGCCAGTGAAATAGGTTCTGTCCACTAGGTGACAGTCTGGTCCAAGCTTCTAGCACAGTCCTTCTAACTGCTCACTTCAGTAGGCTTCGTTTCTGGCAGGAATCAAAGTGACAAGAGCTGTGGTTCTCAAATTTATGGTGAGAGAAGCCAGCACACAGCTCAGCAAAATGCTGGAAAAGGCTCAGTGCTTTCATGATGTGGGTGATCTTTTCTGTGTGACAGGCTCCTGGCATGTGACTTCAGGGGATCTGCCAACTTGATAGCAAGGAGCAGTTTCCACCTTGTCACTAACAGGTATCTAACTAGGATCATTTGGGGAAGGCTTTTCCCTTATTCCTACATTCTTCTATGTACTTCCAATATCAGTTGGTGACTAGGTCCTCCTATCCATCCTGCTGCTTTACCTTGAAGACTCTGGGCATACTGAAAGAAAATGCTGCAAAGCAGGGAGGTGGTAGAAGCCCCATCCCTGGAGATCTTTAAGGCCAGGTTCAATGTGGTTCTTAGCTACCTCATCTAGCATGAAGTGTCCCTGCCCGTAGCAGGGGTGGTTGGAGCTAGATGATCCGTCAGGTCACTTCCAGCCCTGACAGTTCTGTGATCCTAAAATCACTAAGCATGTGTTCTCCAGACTTGTAAGAATAAAGTCACCAAAAAAAAAAAAAAAAAAAAA
>VWZE01022663.1:313520-326587 GCA_013396675.1 Eubucco bourcierii
AAAAAAAAAAAAAAAAGTATTATTAGGTGGGGTGTTAGGAACAAGTTCTTTAGCATAAGGGTGGTGGAACACTGCAGCAGGTTGCCCAGGGAGGCATTTGAGGCCTCATCCTTGGAGATGCTCAAGGTAAGGCTGAACAAGTCTGTGAGCAACCTGCTCTAGTGGAGGATGCCCCTGTTTACTGCAAAGGGATTGGACTAAATTACCTTTGGAGGTCCCTTCCAACCCAGACCTGATTCTCTGATTACTCCTCCTTTTACTGATTGCTCTCTCCTCCTGGTGTTCTGTAATTGTGCCTAATTAAAGTGCTCATGGAGGTGAGTTGCTGTTTGTAGGAATGTCTGTGGGAAGTCAGAGGTTACTGAATATTAATAACAGTAAATAACTGTGCAGATCATCACTCTAGAAGAAACCCTGACATTTTTATTGTGTCCAGTTCTGGCCCCACCCTAGCTAAAGAAGGACTGGGAGCTGCTTGAAAAAGTCCACCGCAGGTCCACCAAAATGATGAAGGAAGTTGAACATCTTCCTTATGAGGAGAGACTGATGGAACTGGGGCTTTTTAGCTTGCAGAGAAGACTAAGGGGTGACCTGATTAATGTTTATATATATATGTAAAGGATGAGTGCCAGGAGGATGGAACCTCTTCTCAGTGATGCCCAGTGACAGGATAAGGAGTGATGGGTGGAAGCTGAGGCATAGGAGATTCCATGTGAACCTGAGGAAGAATTTTTTTCACTGTGAAGGTGACAGAGCACTGGAACCAGCTGCCCAAGGAGGTTGTGGAATCTCCCTCTCTGGAGATATTCAAGAACTGTCTGGATCCGTTCTAGTGTGATCTAGCTCTAGATGATCCCATTCTGACAGGGAGGCTGGACAAGATATCTTTCAAGTTCCCTTCCAGCCCCTGTCATGATATGATTCTATGATTTTTTTGATTTTGTTTTTGGTGGTACAGTAGCATATACAAATTGTTAATGGTCATGCTAACTTATTAATTAAAAAAAAATAATTTCTTGTTCCTTTGGAATGATTCATACCATCAGGAAATTAAGTCAAAGATACATAGTTTACAAAATCAACTCTCCAATACAATTTGAATGTATATGGAGCAGTTAATATATAATTAAGAGAAAATTTATCCCTGTGCAGATCACAGACTCACGGAATGTTAGGGATTGGAAGGGACCTGGAAAGATCACCTGGTCCAACGCCCCTGGCAGAGCAGGGTCATCCAGGGCAGTCACACAGGAGCATGTCCAGGCGGTTTTGGAATGTCTCCAGAGGAGGAGACTCCACAGCCTCTCTGGGTAGCCTGCTCCAGAGCTCTGCCACCCTTACAGGGAAAAAGTTTTTCCTTCTGTTCCCATGGCACCTCCTCTGCTCCAACTTGCCCCCATTGCCCCTTGTCCTGTCATTGGACATCTCTGAGCAGAGCCTGGCTCTGTCCTCCTGACACTGCCCTGCACATCTTTATCAACATGAATGAGGACAGCACTCAAGCTCCTCTGCTCCAAACCCCAACTCCCTCAACCTGTCCTCAGCAGGAAGATGTTCCACTGCCTTCAGCAACTTTTGGCTCTGCTCTGATCTCTCTCAAGCAGATAAAGGATATTTACAGTTAGCTGAGTTATCAGCCTTGGAGAAATTCATCAGCACATTCTTAATATCTGTGCTGATAGAGTTGAAGACTCTTCAACCATCCAACAAGACTTGGACAGACTGAGAGCTGGGCACAGAGGAGTCAAATGAGGTTCAACAAGAACAAGTTCAGAGTCCTGCACCTGGGGAGGAATAATAAACTTGACCAGTACAGGTTGGGAGGTGATCTGCTGAAGAGCAGCCCTGTGGAGATGGACCTGGGAGTGCTGGTGGGTAACAAGTTTTCCATGGGACAGCAATGTGCCCTGGTGGCCAAAAAGGCCAATGGGATCCTGGGGTGTATTAGGAAGAGTGTGTCCAGCACATCAAGGGAGGTTCTCCTTCCCCTCTACTCTGCCCTGGTGAGACCTCATTGTGAGTACTGTCTTCAGTTTTGGGTTCCCCAGTTCAAGATGGACAGGGATCTACTGGAGAAGATCCAGGGGAGAGCTAAGAGGATGATGAGGGAACTGAAGCACTGCTTGATAAGGAGAGGCTGATGGACCTGGGGCTTTGTAGTTTAGAGAAGACTGAGAGGGGATTTAATCAGTGTTTATAAATATCTGAGGGCTGGGTGTCTGGAGGGAGGGGACAGGCTCTGCTCACTTGCTGCTTGGGATAGGACGAGGAGCAATGGATGGAAACTGCAGCACAGGAGGTTCCAGCTCAACACAAGGGGCAACTTCTTGACTGGAAGGGTCCCAAAGCACTGGCACAGGCTGCCCAGAGAGGTTGTGGAGTCTCCTTCTCTGGAGCCTTTCAAGGCCTGTCTGGATGTGTTCTGTGTGACCTGAACTAGACTGTTTGGCCCTGCTGTGGTGTGGGGGTTGGACACAATCATTTCTTTGGGTCCCTTCTAACCCCTGACATCCTGTGAGCCTGTGTGCACAAATTTCCTGCCAGTTTTGAATCATGTATCTGAAAACAGAACACACTCATCAAAGTCCTTCATGAACATGCTGCTGCCATTGCCTAGATTTGAAGTGGAAAATCTGGGTTGAGAAATTGTCAATCAATCCAACAACTCCTCAGTCAGAAAATGCAGCTGAAAACTCTTCAGTTAATGTTTTACACTGAGTTAAGTTAATATTTTACGTTGTCTCGCTTTCTTGCAAATGACAACGTCCAATGTGCCATGCAAAGTAATTCCTCTTTTTCTTTCTTTGATCATCTAGAGGGTGGGAAATTCTCCATATATGTCACTTTTTTTTTTTTTTCCCCACAGAGGAGAAAAGATAAATCATAACATATGTGCAAAAGTGTGAGGAAAAATGTTTTCTCAGATTACTTTGCTCCACTGCAAGATATTTCCCATTGGAAAATATTAATGAATATACAACTGGGAGTGAAAACCTCCTTTCTGGGGAAAAAGAGGAACAGAACAATCAGAAAGCACAAAACGCAGACACTTCAAAACTAAAAAATCAGTTGCTCTCAATTACCGACAACTGACGCAAAATTAAGGTTTGAAATTTAAATTAAACACAGTAATGGGGATGGTAAGATAAAAGTCCTTCTAAAACTAGGATATAATAGTAGAAAAAGGAAAATTTCCCACATCCTAAGTATTTTAAGCAGAAAAGTTTGAAAGGGTTTTTTCAGTAGGAACTTAATCAAGTGCCATTTGGATTTGCCTTTCAGCTTTGTTGTGTATTCTTCTTCCTGAGAAGGTGGGTGCCAACTGTGTGTTCCATCACACAGAATCACAGAATGTTAGGGGTTGGAAGGGACCTGAAAAGCTCATCCAGTCCAATTCCCCCTGCTGGAGCAGGATCACCCAGGGCAGGTCACACAGGAACACATTCAGGTGGGTTTGGAATGCCTCCAGAGGAGAAGACTCCACAACCTCTCTGGACAGTGTGCTCCAGGGCTCTGCCACTCTCACAGGGAAGAAGTTTTCCCTTCTGTTCCCATGGCACCTCCTCTGTTCCAGCTTGCCCCCATTGCCCCTTGTCCTGTCATTGGACATCCCTGAGCAGAGCCTGGCTCTGTCCTCCTGACACTGCCCTGCACATCTTTATCAACATGAACGAGGACAACCCTCAGGCTCCTCTGCTCCAAGCCCCAGCTTCCTCAGCAGGAAGATGTTCCACTGCCTTCAGCATCTTTATGGCCCTGTGCTGGATTCTTTCAAGCAGTTCCCTGAAGTCCTTTTTGAACTGACAGGCTCAGACACAGTATTACAGATGTGGCCTCACCAGGGCAGAGTAGAGGGGGGAGGAGAACATCTCTTGATCTACTAACCAGCCCCCTTCCAATCCACCATTGACCTTCTTGGCCATCTTGTGCATCTGCCCAAGGGTAATGCTTCATAAAACAAATGTAAGAAGCATACAGACAGCAGAAGAAAGAAAACCGAACAGAAACCCAGCACATGTTGAGTGCTCTGTCCTGGTTTTAACTTGTCTTTGCACAGAAATGACATCTGGTTTCAGTGTCAATTGTTTGGTTCTAAACTGACTCATTTCATAGAATTATAGAATGGATTGTGTTGGAAGTTACCTCCAAAGCTAGAGATGAGATAAGTGGAATGGTTTGAAGCTATGGGAGACCAGGGTTAGACTGGAGTTTAGGAAGAAGTTCTTCAGTAGGAGGGTGGTGAGGCTCTGGAGTAGGTTGCCCAGGGAGAATGTAGCTACCTCCTGCCTGAGATTGTTGAAGGTCAGGTTGGATGAGTCCTTGAGCATCTGAGTCTAGTTGAGAGGTGTCCCTGCCCATGGTGAGGAGATTGGAGTAGGTGAGCTCTGAGGTCCCTTCCAACTGGAGCCATTCTGTGACATCCTGGTCACCGTACTGGAAAAACATGGACTTGATGGGTGGAGCACTGCTGGATAAGGAATTGGCTGGATGGTTGCACACAGAGCAGTGATCAAGGGCACAATGTCCACCTGGAGACCAGTGACAAGTGATGCCCCTCAGGGGTCAGTGCTGGGACCAGTGCTGTTTAACATCTTTGTTAGTGACATGGACAGAGGAATCAGTGCACCCTCAGCAAGTTTGCAGATGACACCAAGCTGTGTGGCACAGTCGACTTGCTAGAGGGCAGGGATCCATCCAGAGGGACCTGGACAGGCTGGAGAGGTGGGCCCAGGCCAACCTCATGAAATTCAGCAAGGCTAAGTGTAAGTTCCTGCACCTGGGTCAATGCAATACCAGGAACAAATGCAGGCTGAGAGCAGCTCTGAAGAAAAGGACCTGGGGGTCTGAGTTGATGAAAAGCTCAACGTGAGCCTGCAGTGTGCGCACAGCAAGAGAAGCGTGGCCAGCAGGACAAGGGAGGGGGTTCTCTTTCTTTAGGTGGGATCTGATGAGAGCAGAGTAGAGAACTGCATACAATTCTGGAGCCCCCAGCACAAGAAGGACATGAAACTGTTGGAGTGTCCAGAGGTGGCCACATGTATGCTCAGAGAGCTGCAGCAGCTCTGCTATGAGGACAGGCTACGAGAGTTGGTGCTTTGCAGCCTGGAGAAGAGAAGGCTTCCAGGAGACCTTATAGTAGCCTTCCAATATTTGAAGGGGTCCTACAGGAAGGCTGGGGAAGAACTATATACAAGGTCTTGTAATGATAAGATGAGGAGTAATGGCTTTAAACTGTCAGAGTGGAGATTTAAATTAGATGTCAGGAAGAATGTTTTTTTACAGTGAGGGTGGTGAAACACTTGTGCAGGTTGCCCAGGGAGATTGTGGCTGCTCCCTCCCTGGAGGTGTTCAAGACCAGGCTGGATAAGACCTTGAGTGACCTGTTCTAGTGGGAGGTATCCCTGCCTGTGGCTGGTGCTTGGAACTAGATGATCTTTGAGGTTCCTTCCAACATAAACCATTCTATGATAATCCATTGAGTTTTTCAGCAACAATAATTAGTCTTCTGGTCGAATTCCACTTTGGGTATTTATGTCCAGCTTTCTAAATACCACTCCCCTACTCTACAGTGTTCACACCAGGTAGACCTCCCTCTTTGTCAGCAGACCAGCAGTTGCTGCACTGTAGCTTCATGGTGGCCATATGTTTGTGATGAAAGCAGTAGTAGCACTCTCTTAAGGCTCTGAGTTGGCAATAGGCTCTGAGTAGCTTCGTGTCAGTGTGTCAGGTAGAAAGTAGAGAGGACCTAATCCTCCTTTTACTAATCCCAAATTATCTATTCAGAGGCTAGCCCTCAAGTCTACTGCAAATTATTTGCTGAACACTTGCAAAACTCAGAAATACAGCCTGAGGTCATGTTGGGTTTTCTTCTCTCTCTCTCTCTTTTTTTTTTTTTTTTTTTTTTTTTTTTTTTTTTTTTGTTTGTANNNNTTTTTTTTTTTTTTTTTTTTCCTGCTAGGTAGGAAGGAAGTAAACACCCCTGGAACCATATGGTTGTCTTTGGCCTGTTTTCTCCCTGTCCTTTGTGGAGATTAAGTTAGAAGCAGAGCCCCAGCTCTATCGTCTAGAAAAGCATTCCTTTGTTTCTGTCTTCTTTCTATCAGTGTGAGTTCATTTGGCATAACGTAGCTGTCCATAAGCCACAAAACCTTCAGAGCTGTGTGTGAGTTGAAGGTTCTCTGGGCTGTGAAATCCCTATTTATTTAAAAAACAAAACAAAACAAAACCAAAAACAAAACACACACTAGCAGTTCTCTGTGGCAGTACTAGGTCCCCACAGGAAAAAACAGAGCTCTTGTTCTTTGTTAACCAGGCCTGCAGACGAGGTTATGTTGATCTCATTGCCCCATATTTAATGGGAAAAAAAACAAACCAAACAAAAAAAACCCCCAAAACAACCCAAAAAAAACCAAAAAAACCCCCAAAACACCTAAAAAAACCCCAACCCAAACCCAACAAACCAGAAAAAAAGAAACTGTTTCAGTGATTTTACAGAGTGGTGAAAGCAGGAAGGTGATGTTTTGTGACTTCTGCATGAGAGGGAAGTGCTGTCCAGTTTGGTATTCCATGGAGCAAAGAGACAAACCTACCCCTGGCTTTGCAGAACCAAGTGAAGAACAGCATAGCAGGTTTTGTTTGATTCTCCGAAACAGGTTGTCTTCAAAATGAAAAAGGAGTAATCATAAGGGGAAAAAAAAAAAAAGTCAATCTCCTCAACCAAACAAAAAAACCCAACCCAACAAACAAAACCAAAACAACAACAACAACAAAAACAAAAAAAAAAAAAAAAAAAAAAAAAAAAAGGAAAGGGAGATATAAAATGAAACCGTGTATAGGCATTACTTGGTTGTGGACTTTGTTGTTTGTTTGGAATTGGTTTGGTTGCTCAGTTCTTTGTAAAGGTGGTGCAAATGGCTTCATGTAGCTTGGTCTGCTCCAGAGGAGTGTGGGCAGCAGGATGAGAGAGGGGAGTCTGACCCTTTGGTTTTCTGAGACTCCACTTAGAATACTACCTTCAGTTCTGGTGTCCCCAGCATAAGAAGGACACAGATATGGTGGAGAGAGCCCAGAGGAGGCCACAAAGTTGATTCAAAGGCTGGAGCTCCTCTTCTATGAGGACAGGCTGAGGGATATGGAGGTGTTTCAGCATGGAGAAGAAAAGGATCTTAGAGCTGCGTTCCAGTACCTGAAAGGATGCTACAGGAAGGCTGCAGAGGGACTTTTGATCAAGATTCTAGAGATAGGACAAGGCAGAATGGTTTGAAGCTGAGGGAGAGCAGGGTTAGACTGGAGCTTAGGAAGAAGTTCTTCAGTATCACAGTATCACCAAGGTTGGAAGAGACCTCAAAGATCATCAGGTCCAATGCATTACCACAGACCTCAAGACTAGACCATGGTACCAAATNAGTAGCTGTAGACAGCAATAAGGTCCCCCCTGAGTCTTCTCTTCTCCAGGCTAAACAATCCCAGCTCCCTCAACCTCTCTTCATAGGGCTTGTGCTCGAGGCCTCTCCCCAGCCTCGTTGCCCTTCTCTGGACACGCTCAAACACCTCAATGTCCTTCTTAAATTGAGGGGCCCAGAACTGGACACAGTACTCTAGGTGTGGCCTAAGCAGTGCAGAGTCCAGGGGGAGAATGACCTCCCTGCTCCTACTGGCCACACTGTTGCTGATGCAGGCCAGGAGGGTGGTGAGACTCTGGAATAGGCTGTCCAGGGAGGTTGTGGATACTTCCTGCCTGGGGGCATTGAAGACCAGGTTGGATGAGTCCTTGAGCAGCTGAATCTAGTTGTGAGGCATCTCACAGGGGAAATCAGGAAAAGACAAAAATTATGCATTGAACATAATGATCTACTTCCAAGGAATGGAGCTTGTGAGAGTGGATTAATGTCTCAAGTGGACTGATATTTAGCCTACCTTCTGCATAAATAGAGTAGAAGAATAAAAAAGGATTTAAAAGAAAACAGTGATTGCTGCAATTTTTAGAGGCAAGGTTATAGAACTAAGGATTCTGGGGAACTGTTCTTGGACAACAAATTCTACATTTGCACTTTGGTTCTTCTGACTCTGTGGATCCTCATCTCTTTGGTGCTTATATTTCATTTTTTTTTTAGCCCTACATCTGTTTGACTTTCTGGTTTCAGTCTGGCTGTGAGAAGCAAGTACTGTTCTTCTACTCTCCATATCTGGGTTTATCCAATTCTACCTTCACTGCATCTTGAGTTCTGTCAAAGTGCACTTTCTCATTGTGAAATTCTTTTTTAATCACACACATAGAACTTTAGAGGTTGGAAGGGGCCTCCAGAGATCAAGTCCAACCTCCCAACCAAGACAGGATTCCCTAGGGTAGTTCACACAGGAATTCATCCAGGTGGGTTTTGAAAGTCTCTGGAGAAGGAGAATCCACAACCTTTCTGGGCAGCCTATTCCAGGGCTCTGTCACCCTCACTGTAAAGAAATTTCTCCTCATGTTGAGGTGAAACTTTCTGTGTTCCAGTTTGTATCTATTGCTCCTTGACTTACTGCTGCTGACCACCAAAAAGAGATTGCCCCCTCCACTTGACACCCACCCCTCAGATATTTGTACACACTGATCTGATCTCCTCTCAGCTTTCTCCTATCCAGACTGAAGAGCCCCAGGTTAATTAAATGAAAGGAAATCAGATTTAGATTGGATGTGATGAACAAGTTCTTTAGCACAAGGATGCTGAAACACTGCAAGAGTCAAGGCCCCATCCCTGGAGGTATTCAAGGTGAGGCTGGACAAGGCTGTGCACAACCTGCTGTAGTGGAGGATGTCCCTGCTGACTGCAGGGGTTTGACTGGATGACCTCTGGAGGTCCCTTCTAACCCAAATCATACGGATTCATTGATTCTATTCTCCCAGCAGTTTAAGCTGCTATTTAGCCCCTGAAGCAAGACATTGGTTTCTGTATCCATTACAAAATTAGCAATGCTTCACTTTTCTTACTTTAGGTAGTCTCAAATCATTTCCTTTATCCTTTCCTTCGTTGTTTCTCCCTGTGTGCTTACTGCCCTGTGTGCTGGCACAGGCACAGAGAGGTGCATGCTGATGAACCGTGTTTTGCCTAGGTACGCCATGAGAACAAGTGCGTTGCTCCCGAGAGGTGCCCATGTTTTCACAATGGAAGAGAGTATGCCAAGGGAGAGACAGTGACTAACGACTGCAACACCTGGTGAGCCAATGGAACTGCATTTTCCTGCGGGTTTTTTTATTTCTCCTGGGCACCTAACACATTTCTAACAAAGCCAAATGTGGTTTGCTTAGCAGCTCTAGTCTATATGAAGTTTTGCAGTGTAGTAATGCACAGGTTGCACAGAGCAATCTATTCCCTTCACAAGTTGTGTGAAGTGCAGTATGTTGCAAGCCATACCTTACAAATAGGTTGGAAGAGACTTTAGAGATCATCTATTCCAACTTCCCCACCATGGGCAGGGACACCTCTCAACTAGACTCAGCTGCTCAAGGACTCATCCAACCTGTCTTCAATGCCCCCAGGCAGGAGGCATCCACAACCTCCTTGGGCAGCCTATTTCAGAGTCTCACCACCCCCCTACTGAAAAACTTCTTCCTAAACTCCAGTCTAACCATACTCTCTCTCAGCTTCAAACCATTCCCCCTTGTCCTGTCTCTAGGAACCCTCATGAATAGCCCTGGTGCAGTCTTCCTGTAGCATCCCTTCAGGTACTGGTAGGCAGCTCTAAGGTTCCCCTGGAGTCTTCTCTTCTCCATGGTGAACAACCCCAGCTCCCTTTGCCTGTCTTCCTAGGAGAGGTGCTCCAACCCTTGGATCACCTTTGTGGCCCTCCTCTGGACTCTCTCCAACAGCTCTGTGTCCTTACAGATACTCTATAGCCAGTGTATAGTGGATTTGCTCCTTGATCTCGTGACAGAAGCTAACATCAGTGTAGGTCCTCTAGGTTGGGAGGACTGAAGCCTGTACTCTGTAGCTAAGCTTTGTGACCATGCTTCTGGGTGTTTTTGCCCTTCAAATCAATCCTTTTCAGCCAGAAGCATGCATCAGCAGAAGGGCTGTCATATTGCAGCTATAATGACAGGAGCTCTTCAGGAGACTCTTAAAGAACAAATCAGGCAGAAATAGAGTTGACCTCTTGTATCTTAAATGCATGTTCAGGCCATCAATATCTTCAAATAAGAAGTAAAAAGAGAAAAATAATGAGTTGGTGATGTATTCTTGGAAGGAAAAAATCTTCTGTGTCTTGTGCACATTCCTATCTGTTGGCTTGGTTCAAGAGAATGTGCTGGGCTGTGAGATTTACGTTACTGGATGCCCTCAGGACAGCCTTACGTAAGGTATTAAAGCACTTGCTGCACTGGAGGTGTGTTGGGTCTCATTCTCTGGTTACACTAGCTGAGAGCTACACAGGACAAGAGATATGGGGGGTGGAAGCTGCTGGTATGAGAGAGGATGATTGGCACAGCTGCCCTTTGTGGGAGTCAGGGGAGATAGGAGGTAGCTGTGTGGGCTGGAAGGCTGCTTCTTATCAGAGTGAGAAAGTTTGAGAAGCAGTGGCCTGTAACCAAGGCGAGAATGGATAAGGTGTGGCCAGACAGTTCTATTCCTATACAAGTATGTGCTACTTTCTGCAATAAAGGGGTGATCTTGGATGTATCATATTGGTAGTGGCTGGTCATCTCATGTCATCCTTCACCCCACTCCTAGCGGCCCTGGGTGTGTGTGCAACTCCACATCATCTGGTGACCCCAAAGTACAGGACACGTATCATCTAGTGACCCACAATATCTGCTGACCCCAACATCTCACGATACACAACAGAGGTGCTTTGCTCTCCTTGTTTGCTTGTGAAAGCAATGGTGGCTGTTTGCTGCAGAGATCCAAGAGCACAATGTGTAGCGCATCCAACCACTAGCAGTGTGGAAACTGTTCGCTTTGAACTTGCACTTCAGTATGTCTTCTACTGAAGTATCTCTGCCTGTGGATCTGTAGCACCTCCAGGAGTGTGGAATCATAAAATGGTCTGAGTTGGAAGGGACCTCCAAAGTTCATCTAGTCCAACCTCCTGTGCGGTTAGTTGGGACATCCTTCACGAGAGCAGGCTGCTCACAGCCTTGTCCAACCTGACAAAGATGGGGTTTCAACTACCTCCTGGGTGCAGGGGCAACACATTGAGTGTTCCACCACCCTTGTGCTACTCACATCCAATCTAAATCTACTCTGTTTTCATTTCAAGCCATTGCCCTCATCCTGTCTCTGCAGGTGTTTGCAAACAGTCCTTCTGCAACCTTCTTGCAGCCCCCTTCAGCTACTGGAAGACATTCCTTTCTCCCAGCTGAACAACTCCAGCTCCCTCAGCTTGTCCTCATAGAAAAGGTGTTCCAGCCCTCAAGATCATTTTCATTGTCCTCTTCTGGATCCACCCCATCAGGTCTATGTCCTTCCTGTGTTGAGGGCTCTAAAGCTGGATGCAGTACTCCAAGCAAGATCTTACCAGTCATAAGCATGTTTCTTCATTCTCATAATCAACCTTTTGTTTCTGACAATGCCATTGTAAGTGAGATCACAGAATGTCAGGGGTTGGAAGGGACCCAAAGAGATCGAGTCGAACCCTCCTGCCAGAGCAGGACCATAGAACCTAGCTGAGGTCACACTGGAACACATCCAGACAGACCTTGAAAGGCTCCAGAGAAGGAGACTCCACAACCTCTCTGGGCAGATCCCAATGCACTGGGATTCTTACAATAAAGTAGTTCTTCCTTGTGTTGAGCTGGAACTTCTTGTGATGTAGTTTATACCCATTACCCCCTGCCCTAGATTTCCTCTAACTCATAAAATTTTCTTTGATATCATTGTCAAGAAAATCAGAGTCATAGAATCGTCTGGATTGGAAGGGACCTCCAAAGACCATCTAGTCCATCCCCAAAAAGTTAGAAATCATGCTTTTTGGGGTTTTGTGGTGGGTTTGGTTCTTCTCATTGATAATAAATTGTTCTCATTTTAGGTATTTTTCTGCACTGTGACATTAAAATTGGAAATGAGATCCCTCCAGAACACATCACTAGGGTTGTTTTTTTGAATATCAGACTGAAAAGTTTTGTGAGAGTTCCCAACAAAAGTTGAGTCAAATGCCATTTAGAAAGTGATGTGGGAAGTTCTTGTTGCTTTGAGAATTAATAAAAATTCGAGGTCTGCATTTTGGGGGTCAAATCTTCCCTTTCTTTCGTGGTATTGCTCTCACTTTTTGTGCTGCTGTTGCAGGAGTTCTCATTCTCACTTGTTCCTAGCCAGATGTGAACACCTGGAAACACAGTATACGAGGCAGAGGTGTCAGATTTGGCCTTTGCATGCAACTGAACATGTGGGACACTCAGGAACAATGGAATGTTCCAAGTCGAAGCCAGTGGCAAAGCTTTTTGGTCTGCTCTCTGGTGGGAGTTCATTGTAGAGCTCAGTGAAAATTTTGCAATAACATTTCTGAAGCAGTTGAAGGCAGAAATTTGCTAATACGGATTTTGATACACAGTGGATTTCAATAATCTGCCCATGCAAATCTTAGTCTTGCTCTGCTTGTGTGCAGAGATTTCATAGCAAGAGGGTGCAGTATGTCTCTTCTGGGGTGTCACTCTGTGAACAAAATGTGTTGCACAATGTATTTGTGAGCAAGATTAAACCACCCTTCTGCTTGGATTAAAGCATTGTTGTAGACAGCTCAAGTTTTCTGTTCTGAGCAATTTGATCTTTGGAAAACACTTCAGCATTGTTTTTTGTTTTAATCCCTCAGTTTTTACATCTGTAAAGCAGGGATAGAATTCCCCTTTCCCTGCTCTTAAAAAACTTGATTAGAAAAATCCCTGAGGCAGTGATGGTGTCCATGTGCATTCACGCAGCACTGAGCAGATAAATGTTTCCCCAACCTTAAGCAAGATGCTTCTTCTTAAATTATTATTAAATTAGATTTTTAGATATGGTGTTGCATGATATTTTAATTCCCTCAGATAAACAACAAACAAAAGAGTAAGAGAAGACTTTTATCCTTCATTGACTTTTTTTTTTTTTTTTTTTTTT
>VWZE01022666.1:8301-22545 GCA_013396675.1 Eubucco bourcierii
TGGAAGGAAGCACAAGGATCATCCAGCTCCAACCCCCTGTCATGGGCAGGGACACCCTACCCTAGATCAGGCTGTCCACAGCCTCATCCAGCCTGGCCTTCAACACCTCCAAGGATGGGGCCTTAACCACCTCCCTGGGCAACCCCTTCCAGGCTCTCACTGCTTTCGTATTGAACAACTTTCTCCTCACCTCCAGTCTGAAACTCCCCACCTCTGGCTTTGCTCCATTCCCCCCAGTCCTGTCACTACCTGACAGCCTAAAAAGTCCCTCCCCAGCTTTTTTGTAGCCCACTTCAGATATTGCAAGGCCACAAGAAGGTCATCTGGGAGCCTCCTCTTCTCCAGACTGCACAGCCCCAACTCTTTCAGTCTGTCCTCACAGCAGAGCAGCTCCAGCCCTCTGAGCGTCCTCGTGGCCCTTCTCTGAACACACTCCAGCATCTCCACGTCCCAAGGGCTCCAGAACTGGATACAGTACTCCAGGTGGGGTCTCACCAGAGCACAGTAGAGGGGCAGAATCACCTCCCTCGACTTGCTGGCCACACTTCTGCTGCAGCCCAGGCTCTGGTTGGCTTTCTGGGCTGCAAGTGCACAGTACTGGCTTCTGTTGAGCTTCTTGTCGAACAGCACCCTCAAGTCCCTCTTCTCAGAGCTACTCTGCAGCCAGGGACTGCCCAACCTGGATTGGTACTTGGGATTGCCTCGACCCAGCTGCAGGACCTTGCCCTTGGTCTTGTTGAACCTCCTGAGGTTGGGTTGTGCCAACCTCTCCAGCCTGTCCAGGTCCCTCTGGATGCCATCCCTGCCCTCCAGTGTGTCTGCTGCACCACACAGCTTGGTGTGGTTGGCAAACTTGCCAAGGCTGCACTCAACGTCTCTGTCCATGGCACCGACCAATTTCACATTTCCCTTGATCTGCTTCTCCAGTGCTTCTTTTGCTCCTTCCATGTCCTTGAAAAAGTTCTCCCTCACATTTTCGTGGTAATCCACTTATGTTTACAGTTCATGGTTGCCCAACAGAGCTGATGCTTGTAGAGAAACATGGCTGGGACTCCAGTGGGGCAAAAGCAGAATCCCCCTTTAGCACAGACAGAGCTACGTTTTTATAGTCCAACACAGAGAGGGCATTAACATGATACAGATGATGAACAACCTTGTTTTTCTAACAGACTCCTCCTTTACATCTCTTCTTTTCCTGTGCCACCTGGTGGGTTATCTCCTCCTCTAGGTTTTTCCCACAGAGAGGCATTCTCTAACTCCTGGGAACCAAGGCTGCTCACTCCCCACACAGCTCATTATTTTTCTTTCTTGCGCTTCTCCTTTTTGCATTCCCACAGATGCTCAGTCAGAAACCTGAGAGGAAACCCAAGGGAATTGTATCCCAGGGGAGAGGAAACGTTTGTGTTACTGGCTGGCCGGTGCTTTTGCACAAGTGGAGCTGCCTGAACAAGTACCTGTGGGGTCACCTGCTTAGATTACCTGCTCAGCTTCTCCTAGCAATGTGCCTTGGCAGGTATCTCATCTGCTTTAGCAGGCTGGTTTCTAGTTACATGGCAAAGTACCCTGCCAAGGGTGATTTACATTCTCCTGACACAGCCTGCACCAGGAAATTTACTTCCTCTTAGTGTTCCTCTTTGCTGCCCTTAATGCATCACTGCTTCCTTCAGGAGTAAAATGCTGTGCCTCTGTTGGACAAGGACTGCCTGAAGCTCAGCGGGGAGCAGAGATTCCAGGGTGATGCTGCACAGAGGAGGTAGGATGGGCACGGGGTCAGGAGCTTGTGGCACTGAGCCACCCAAATTGCCTTCCTCCCTTTAAGCCAGCTTGTGTCACTGTCTGGAAAAAGCACTTCAAAGGTTCTTTTCCCTCTGAGGTGGGTGAGGACCACTGCAAGTGCTTTGGCCTCCTAAGGCAGGTGCTGACTGCTACTTTCTCTTTATTTATGGTGACTTGCACGACACTTCACCCTGCACATCGCCAGGCTCTGCTGAGGTCAGGCCAACAGGCAGCTGTGCTCTCATGCCTGCCTGCATTCCTTCTTAAAACAGTAAGCACCCCATGGAGAGCAGCAGACCTTGTTCTCTGGCACTGAGATGGGAGTTGTGGCAGGAAGAATATCTGTTGCAGTCGTTCAATGCCAGTGTAATGAAGGTGCCAGGGAGAGGAGGGTAAGATGCGGTTCGGTTTCTGACTTAAATGCCTGGAAATTGCTCCTGGTGTGAATGGTTGTGGCTGATCCTGGAGCTCAAGCTGCTGAGGCTGATCCTGGAGCTCAAGCTGCTGTGGCTGATCCTGGAGCTCAAGCTGCTGTGGCTGATCCTGGAGCTCAAGCTGCTGAGGCTGATCCTGGAGCTCAAGCTGCTGTGGCTGATCCTGGAGCTCAAGTTGCTGTGGCTGATCCTGGAGCTCAAGCTGCTGTGGCTGATCCTGGAGCTCAAGCTGCTGTGGCTGATCCTGGGGCTCAAGTTGCTGTGGCTGATCCTGGAGCTCAAGCTGCTGAGGCTGATCCTGGAGCTCAAGCTGCTGAGGCTGATCCTGGAGCTCAAGCTGCTGAGGCTGATCCTGGAGCTCAAGCTGCTGTGGCAGGCCAAGTACATCTTGCAAATACTCCTGTGCAGCTCAGTGGTGTATTCAGCTGACACACAGAATGGTTAGGTTGGAAGTGACCTTGAAAATCGTCCAGTCCCAAGCCTCCAGCCACCAGCAGGGACACCTCCTACCAGCACAGGTTGCTCAAGGCCTCATCCAGCCTGGCCTTCAACACCTCCAGGGAGGCTGTGGATCACAGAATCACAGAATGTGATTGAAGATTCTGTGTTCCACAGCCTCCCTGGGCAACCTGTGCCAGTGTCTCACCAGTGCACAAGCCACTGGGGGCTTTGGTGGTCTGTTGTCTGTCTGCAGTGCTCAGAGCTGCAGCATGGTGTCCCACCAAGTCTTACAGTCATAGAATCAATCATGCTGAAAGAGACCTCCAAGCTCATCCAGCCCAACCTAGCACCCAGCCCTGGCCAATCAACCAGACCATGGCACTAAGTGCCCCATCCAGACTTTCCTTGAACACCTCCAGGGATGGTGACTCCACCACCTCCCTGGGCAGCCCATTCCAATGCCAATCACTCTCTCCATGAAGAACCTCCTCCTGTCTTCTTGGGCACAGGTCTCCCTCCACACCCTGGCATAACTGCCAGCACAGTAAAGCCCAGTGAGCATCCTCAGTGGCACCAGTGGGGCAGCTGCTCATCCACATGCCCTGCCTCCTTCAGTGCCTGACCTCAGCTGTGCAAATGTTGCCTTAGCCATCATAGTCTGATTTTTAGGAACAAGGCTTCATAAGACTAACAGGCTGCTGTTCAGAGGCTGCTACCTGGCCTCCATCAACATTATTTCTCTGTTGGTATATCATAAGCTGCACACACAAAACCCCCCAAACATTGATGAAGTACCTTTCTTAGCCAGCAATGTCCTTACTCAGCACCCTGCCTTGTCTAACTCCAGAGCCTGAGCACTGCCAAGCTGAGGCTCACCCTCCCACCACCACAACTCCTCCTACATCACTGATGGCAACCTGATTTTTTTTCTGTCTGGACAAAGACAAAGCAAATCTATTAGCTGTCTGGATGATTCCTGTTCTTGCCTTAGCTTGGACAGCGAGGACTGGGCAGGGCTGCTCACTTTCCCTGTTGCAATTAACTGGCAGCTTTTCATGAGCTCAGTCAGTGCAAAGTTATGAGGATTACAAGAGTCTAACAAGACATTCATGGTCTGAGTGGCTTGGGCAGTTACTCTAAAGCTGACTTTAGTATCACAGGCTCACGAAAGGGACCCTAAGAGATCATCCAGTCCAATCCCCCTGCCAGAGCAGGACGGGACAATTCAGCACAGGTCACAGGAACACATCCAGACAGGCCTTGGAAAGCTCCAGAGAAGGAGACTCCACAACTTCTCTGGGCAGCCTGTGCCAGGGCTCTGGGACCCTTCCAGTCAAGAAGTTCCCCCCTGTGTTGAGGTGGAAGCTCCTGTGCTGCAGCTTCCATCCATTGCTCCTTGTCCTATCCCAGGCAGCAAGTGAGCAGAACCTGTCCCCCCACCATCCTGACCCCCAGCCCTCAGATGGCTATAAACATTAATTAAATCTCCTCTCAGTTTTCTCTTCTTCAGACTAAGCAACCTCAGGTCCCTCAGCCTCTCCTCACCAGGCAGTGCTCCAGTCCCCTCATCATCCTCATAGCCCTCCTTTGGGCTCTCTCCAGCAGATCCCTGTCCCTCTTAAACTGGGAAGCCCAAAACTGAAGGCAGCACTCAAGATGAGGTCTCACCAGGGCAGAGTAGAGGGGGAGGAGAACCTCCCTGGCTCTGCTGGACACACTCTGCTTAACGCATCCCAAGACCCCATTGGCCCTTTTGGCCACCAGGACACACTGCTGCCCCAAGGACATCACCTCAGACAAACTCCTGGGCTCCTTGCTCAGGCTGAGAAAGGCTGGGCAAAAATCATGCTGCTTACAGATCTGGAGGCTGTCAGCTGAGGCCTCTGCTGACAATCCTCTTCCCACTCTTTCTTGTGGCTCCCCCGCCCCGCGTGGTGCTGAAAGACAGCATTTTGTTACCTATTAAAGTGTCACTCTCAGCGATATTGTGAAGCTATTAAATTCTGCCAGATCATCCTTTGTGAACAAGAGGATGTTGACAGAGCCACAGCCTCCATCCTTTCAGCCATTATCTGCTGTTCAGTGGCCTCCAATTAGTATGCACAATAAATCCAGCCCAAGACCCCCCACTGCTTTGTGTCATTTCTGTATTAACCTCGCTGCTTCCCAACGTGTCCCTATTATTAAGCCATTTAAAGACTTCCTTCACTTCCCAGAGCTGTGTCTCCTTTGCCTTCTCTCCTGTATTTGGATACATTTCTGGGGTGCAGCTGACAGGACTCCACTCAGGTTTGGTTTTGTTTTTTTTGGGGTTGGTGTTTTTTTTTGTTGTTGTTGTTAATTGAATATTATTTCCAATTTGCTTCCTTCACTCCACCCATCCTTACTCGCATCCTCCTGCTTATCATAGGCTCACAGGATGTCAGGGGTTGGAAGGGACCCAAAGAGACCATCCAGTCCCACCCTCTCTGCCAGGGCAGGACCAGACAATCTAGCTCAGGGCACACAGGAACACATCCAGACAGGCCTTGAAAGGCTCCAGAGGAGACTCTGCAACCTCTCTGAGTAGCCTGTGCCAGTGTTCTTGGGACCCTTCCAGTCAAGAAGTTCTCCCTTGTGTTGAGCTGGAAGCTCCTGTGCTGCAGCTTCCATCCGTTGCTCCTTGCAGAGTGACCTGAAGTGGGGAGAGGCAGGGGGAACACAGATGGGGGGCAAACCTGGCACCCCATGTGTCCCCTGCCCACCCCACTGTCCCTTTCACACCCACCAGATGCCCTCCCCATGCATGCCCTGGCCATACCCTCCTCGCCCATGAGCAGAGGCAGCTGCCCATCCTGCTGGCCCCTGTAGCCCATCCTGTCCCAGCAGTTCTATCTCATTGTGCTGGGAAGGAGAGGAGGAGCTGACTGGAACAGGGGGCCCAGTCCAGCACCCCCACAGAAGCCCCTGTACCCAGCTCTGCCTGGAGCAGCCAAGGTTGGATCACCTCTGGATGCTAAAGATCCCCTTCTGAGCCTCATCTCTACCTTTGTCACCCCTACCTTAGTGGGTAGTGGGGTGTGGAGCAGCTGTGGGGTGCCTGACAGCAGGCCAGAGGAAATTCTGCTGATTAGGTTGAGAAGAGATTGGTTGCCATTTAGTGCATTCAGGAAAGCTACCTTGGTAAGTCCCAGGCTAAAAGTGAGGTTTGAGGCACTTTTGCTTGATGAGAGTGAATTGGTTGTGGCAATTAAGGAGGCAGGAATTATAAAATAAGTAGTTATTTTATTTCCACAAAGCCCCATCCACAAACTACATGCAAATAACTGAAATTTGGATTCTAATTTGGTTGGGAAAATCTTCACAAGGATGCTTATGAGCAATTCATTCATTTAGGAGAATCAGAAAATCGGAAAGGTTTAGCCACAAAATGGCTCTGCCACACTTATAAAGGCTGGAGCCCTGGGGAAAGTCTATTGTACTTGCAGCAGTGCAGTAGGAATTTCAAGATAGTCCCTGGCTCCTTTGAGGCAGTGCTGGGAACTGCTCCATGTCTTGGTAGCTGTTGAGGGGCTTCTAGATCTTCCCAGGCTCTAGCAGGGTACAGGGAAAGAGGCAGAGGATCTCTGGCCTGGTCCTGGTTCCTCTTGGCGCAGAGGTTTGCAGAGGTACAGGCAGGACCTCTCGCAGATGTGCAGAGAGCACCATGTTGGTGGCACTTCTCACCACATGGTGAAGCACTTAAGTGCTTCAAACTGTGCTTAAGACACCAAACTGCATGGTGCAGCTGACAGGCTGGAGGGCAGGGATGCCTTCAGAGGGACCTGGGCAGGTTAGAGAGGTGGGCACAAACCAACCTCAGGAGGTTCAACGAAACCAAGGGCAAAGTCCAGCACTGTGTTGAGGCAATCCCAAGCACCAATCCAGGCTGGGCAGTGCCTGGTTGGAGAGGAGTTCTGAGGAGAGGGACTTGGGGGTGCTGTTCGACAAGAAGCTCAACAGGAGCCAGCAGTGTGCACTTGCAGCCCAGCCCAGAAAGCCAACCAGAGCCTGGGCTGCATCAGCAGAAGTGTGGCCAGCAGGCTGAGGGAGGTGATTCTCCCCCACTACTGTGCTCTGGTGAGACCCCACCTGGAATATTGCATCCAGTTCTGGAACCCCTGGAACAAGAGGGATGTGGAGATGCTGGAGAGTGTCCAGAGAAGGGCCACGAGGATGCTCAGAGGGCTGGAGTTGCTCTGCTATGAGGACAGACTGAGAGAGTTGGGGTTGTTCAGTCTGGAGAGAAGGAGGCTCCCAGGTGACCTTCTTGTGTCCTTCCAATATCTGAAGGGGTCTACAAAAAACCTGGAGAGGAACTTTTTAGGCTATCAGGTAGTGACAGGACTAGGGGGAATGGAGCAAAGCCAGAGGTGGGGAGGAATTTCTTCAACATGAGAGTGGTGAGAGCCTGGAAGGGGTTGGCCAGGGAGGTGATGGAAGCCTCAATCCTTGGAGGTGTTTAAGGCCAGACAGGATGAGGCTCAATGCTCTAGCCTCTAGCAGGGTGTCCCTGCCTATGACAGGGGAATTGGAACTAGATGATCCTTGTGGTCCATTCCAACCCTAACTGATCCTGTGATTCTGCTTCTAAGTTTACCAAGAGAAGCCATGAAGTTTCTAGGTAGTTCAATGTGATGTTTTGGGAGTTACCCACTCCCCCACACAATGAAATCACCCAGTCTAGACTCATCCAGTTGGAAGTTAGGGAATGAAGCTTTATTTATAGCTTAGCATAATTTACAAGCAGATACATATACACAATATACAGTCATATACAAATTAAAAGCAGCACAGAAACACAGAAATTCCTCCCAAGACAACCAGATTACCAGGAGGCTCCTGACCCAAACTTCCTCCCCTCCCTTCAAGCAATAAGCAGATCAATCCCTGTATATCTCCTGTGATAAATCTGGAGAGATATGAGGTGAGATGTCAAAAAAAAAATGACAACAAGGAGGTTAGAGGAAGTAAAGAGCTAGGTCAGATTAGAGTTAAGGCAGAAGCAACCACAGACCACCAGAGAGAGGAAGCAGAACAACTGAGAACTAACTGAGCAGTGTGTGTGAGCAGTGAGTGTCTTACCCACATTTTGACTCGTTATGTTTCTCAGCAGAAGAATAGGTGAGATATAGGTTACTGTTGTTGTTTTCTTCTTTCTTCTCACAGCTAAGGATTTAATTTCTCTCAGTAAAATATTCCAATTAGCCTCAAACCAGCACATTCAAGACCAAAACATCAGGGCCAAGCTGGTCTGAAGAACAAGGCAGAGCAGAACACGTCCAAGCAGAGAGCAGTGAGGCAGCCGCAGCACAACTGCTTGCAGCTGAGCTCCATTTACATTGTTTGCCCAAGCGCAATGGCTCCTTTGGGCACAGAGATTCACCAACCAGAATGGCAAAACTGACCCTGCTAGGTGAAACCAGGGCTCGCTCACCCTTATTTGGACGAGACACTAACAAGTAAGTAAGTGGTGAAGTTCCTGCTGACTGGAGAAGGGCAAACATAACACCCATCTTCAAGAAGGGTAAAAAGAATGACCCTGGAAACTACAGACCAGCCAGCCTCACCTCTGTGCCTGGCAAGATCATGGAGCAGATCCTGCTGAAAGCTCTGCTAAGGCAAATGGAAAACAAAGCAGAGGTGATTGGTGGGAACCAGCATGGCTTCACCAAGGGCAGATCTTGCCTGACAAATTTAGTGGCTTTCTATGATGAAGTCACAGCGACAGTGGACAAGGGAAAGGCAGCTGATGTCATCTACCTGGACCTGAGTAAAGCATTTGACTCTGTCCCACATGACATCCTGGTCACCAAACTGGAAAAGCATGGACTGGATGGGTGGACCACTCGCTGGATAAGGAATTGGCTGGATGGTCGAACCCAGAGAGTGGTGATCAAGGGCACAATGTCCACCTGGAGACCAGTGACAAGTGGTGTCCCTCAGGGGTCAGTGCTGGGACCAGTGCTGTTTAACATCTTTGTCAGTGACATGGACAGAGGAATGGAGTGCACCCTCAGCAAGTTTGCAGATGACACCAAGCTGTGTGGCACAGTCGACTTGCTAGAGGGCAGGGATGCCATCCAGAGGGACCTGGACAGGCTGGAGAGGTGGGCCCAGGCCAACCTGATGAAATTCAATAAGGCCAAGTGTAAGGTCCTGCACCTGGGTAGGCACAATCCCAAGCACAAATACAGGCTGGGTGGTGAATGGCTGGAGAGCAGCCCTGAGGAAAAGGACCTTGGAGTCTGGGTTGATGAAAAGCTCAACATGAGCCTGCAGTGTGCACATGCAGCCCAGACAGCCAACCGAGTCCTAGGCTGCATCAAGAGAAGCGTGGCCAGCAGGGCAAGGGAGGGGATTCTGCCCCTTTACTCTGCTCTCGTCAGACCCCACCTGGAGTACTGTGTGCAGTTCTGGAACCCTCAGCACAGGAAGGACATGGAAGTGTTGGAGCGGGTCCAGAGGAGGGCCACAAAGATGATCAGAGGGCTGGAGCAGCTCTCCTATGAGGACAGGCTGAGAGAGTTGGGGCTCTTCAGCCTGGAGAAGAGAAGGCTTCGAGGGGACCTGATAGTAGCCTTCCAGTATCTGAAGGGGGCCTACAGGAAGGCTGGGGAAGGATTATTTACAAGGTCCTGCAATGACAGGACAAGGGGCAATGGGTTTGAACTGGCAGAGGGGAGATTTAGACTGGATGTTAGGAGGAAGTTCTTTACAGTGAGGGTGGTGAGGCACTGGAACAGGTTGCCCAGGGAGGTTGTGGATGCTCCCTCCCTGGAGGTGTTCAAGGCCAGATTGGATGAGGCCTTGAGTGACCTGTACTAGTGGGAGGTGTCCCTGCCTATGGCAGGGGGTTGGAACTAGATGATCCTTGAGGTCCCTTCCAACCTTACCATTCTATGATTCTAAGTACCTAAACACCTGTGGATACCTGTTTCACTTTAGGAGGGGACATAATGGCCCAAGCCTTTGTTTTCCTCCGCTCTTGCTTCCCCCATCAGTAGAGGGCTGGGGCAACCCAGGACATCTAATAGGCCTGTTAGCCTTTCACTACAGAGACAAGTGTAAAATCGCTAAGACATTGCACTATGTGGTCCTCTGCAGCTGTTACTCCATGGGGTCTGGCAGCATCTGCTCCCTTTTGCTGTACAGCCTCAGAAGAATGCAGTTCTCAACTGGCAGGGAAAGTTGGAGGTGCTGGGCACAGATCCAAAGATGGATTTTTGTGTCAAAGAAGGTTGAAAGTTATTCCACAATTTAGAAAAACAGTGATGGTCCTGCTCTGGCAGGAGGGTTGGACTTGATGATCTCTTTGAGTCCCTTTCAATTCCTGACATCCTGTGAGATGCCAGAGGATAAGCATTGGGTTTCTGCAGATGATAGGTTGGATTTGCTTTTTGGGTGGTATTTTGCATCTCTGCATTGTTTCAAGTGAAGGCTGAGGGAGAGATAGAGCTTCAGTAGGAACTTAACAGCTTCCCAGTTGCTAGAGGAAAGTCATTGGGATGGAGTTGAAAGAGGGGAGATTTAGATTGGGTGTTAGGAAGAAGCTCTTTCCAATGAGGGTGGTGAGACACTGGCACAGGTTGCCCAGGGAGGCTGTGTCTGGAGGCAGGATTGGAGATGAGGTCTCAGCAGAGTCCAGGGGCAGAATCTGTTCTCTTGCCCTGCTGCCCACACTCCTCTGGCTGCAGCTCAGCACACAGCTGCCTGCTGGGCTACAGGAGGGCACTGTTGGCTCCTGGGGAGTTGCTTAGCACCCAACACCCCCAAGTGTCTGTCTTTCGGGCTGTTCTCAACACTCTCTGCACCCTGACAGTGTTTGTGCCTGGGGTTGGCCTGTCCCAGCTGCATCACATGTTGCAACCCCAGCACAGCAAGCACACATGTCAGGCTAGCACTTAAAAAGTCCTGTCTGTATGTGCAGGCTGGAGCTATCTCCCAGAAATGTCCTTGGGCTTGGTCTGTTGTAAATTCTTTGTCCTTTCACAGAAGCTGTGTGTGTTACCTCCATCAGCCACTGCCAGGCTTATGCTCAGCACCTCTCTCTAACAGCACAAATCCCTCCTGCCCAGGCTGAATCCTGTTTGATCTGCCTCCATCAGGCACACAGAGTGGAATGATCTCTGGTCATGAAGCAGAACTTAAATAAAATGAAGGAGTATTCGTTGGTTTGTACCCAACTCAGATACATTTGTGCACAATGATGGAAAAACTCCTTTTTTTTTCACAGGATAGAGCTGGATAGGAGCTCCTCTTCCTCTCTGGACTGATCCTAGTGCTGTCTCTATTCTGACAGGTTATGGAGTTGCCCACCCCTTACCTTACTAGCAGGGTCTGGCTCACAGCAGCCACAGGACCAGCACAATCAGTGCTGTGTCAAGGGTTGGGCTGGATGATCTTTGAGGTCTCTTCCAGGCAGATATATTCTGTGAATCATAGATCTGTGGGATGGATTGGAAAGGATCCTGAAGTTTAATGCAGTATGTCAACTGAAGTGCAAAATCAGTTATAAGAAGCAACTCAGGAAAAGAGCAATGGCTTAGGCTGGCAGGGACCTTAGGCATCACCCAAAGATGCATTTTGAAAGAGAAAAGCTGACTGGTGGTGGATCAGCTTCCTACGGGACCAGAAAAGAGGAGCAGCAAGTTCAGGAGGAGCCATGAGACATAGAGTAGAAGTAGGAAAAGCCATTTAAAGAAGCCAGCACTGCCTGTCCTGCCCCACAGTCCCTGTCCCACCTGTGATGCTGGAAGACCCTGCCTGGACTAGGCTCTGAGCTGTTCTGTTTAGCCAGTAGAAGCCTGAACTTCAGCAGTTATTCTACAAGCCAGCCAAAAAAGCACCATTGTTCTGATCAAGTCTCTACCCTGCCTAACCGGGGGGCCAGCAGGCCCCCCGGCCTTTGATCCCCTCCACCAGACCCAGTGTGCACCAGCAGGACTCACCAGTGANCAGTGTGCACCAAGGGCACTCACCTCTGATGCCAGGAGGAGGATCCTCTGCCCAGTTGGGCAAGTTTGGAGCTTGCCTTTCCTGGGGCTGATTATAAAGGGGAGTGGAGAGGGAGGGCAAAGTGGTCACACCTGGGGGGGGAGGAGACTCCAACACAGCCCAGGTGCTCTGGGTTTGGGGGGAAAAGGGGAAAATGTGCTGGGGGGAGGGGGAGTGGTGGAATGGGGGATATGGAGAGGAAAAGAAGGGAGATGGGGGGATAGAGGAAGATGGAGAGGAAAGGAAGGAGATGNTTTGGAGCTTGCCTTTCCTGGGGCTGATTATAAAGGGGAGTGGAGAGGGAGGGCAAAGTGGTCACACCTGGGGTGGGAGGAGACTCCAACACAGCCCAGGTGCTCTGGGTTTGGGGGGAAAAGGGGAAAATGTGCTGGGGGGAGGGGGAGTGGTGGAATGGGGGATATGGAGAGGAAAAGAAGGGAGATGGGGGGATAGAGGAAGATGGAGAGGAAAGGAAGGAGATGGAAAAAAAAGGAGGAAGATGGTGGGGGGGAATAGGAGATGGAGCAGAAAGGAGGAAGATGGAGGAGAAAGGAGATTAAAAAACAAACAAGCAAGCAAGCAAACCAACCAACCAACCAACCAACCAACCAAAAAACAACCAAACCAAAAAAGACCTGTAGTGTTTGCACCGAAACTTCCCATGGCCAAGCCTCTGTCATTTCTGCTTGGAGTAGGAACCAGACGTCTTCACCAGCTCACTACGTTGGCTGAAGAAGGGCAAATCACAGCTGCTTAAGAGGAAAAAATGAGTAAATAAAGAGGAAAACTATATATATATATGTGTGTGTGTGTGTATACATATATATATACAGAAAGCATGAGGTCTTTCAGCAAGGTCTCCATGGGATGTGTTCCTGTGTGACTTGAAATGGATTTTGTGGTCCTGCTCTGGCAGGGGGTTTGGACTTGATGATTTATGGAGACCCCCTCCAACCCCTAACATCCTGTGATCTTGTGATCTAGTTCCAAACTCCCTGCCATGGTCAGGGACACCTTCCACCATCAGACTCTCTCCTTTGCCTGGCATCCCAAAGACCAAACAACCAGTTTCAAGGTCTCTGTTCTGATCTCATGCCTCGGCACAGAGCACAGAGAACACTCCTGCACCTGTGTGGGGATGGCACTGATGCTGCCACTGCCTTCATTTTCCTGAGTGGAGGAGCCCCAGGGCACGGTGCAGCTGTTGGGGTTTGGCTGCCTGCCCCTGCAACCCCTTTGCTCCCCCAGAGCAGCTGAAAAGCACTGCTGGCATAAAGGACCAAGATGAGGATGGCTGTCAGATGTGCACAATCTGCTCTGCAGAGGTGACTGAGTTGTCACCTGGGCAAGAGAGAGATGCAAGAAGGTGGAGTTCCCATCCTTGGAGGTGTTGAAGCAAAACCTGGATGGGGCACTTAGTGCCATGGTCTAGTGGATTGGCTAGGGCTGGGTGATAGGATGGGCTGAATGAGCTTGGAGGTCTCTTCCAGCCTGCTTGATTCTATGATTCTATGACATGGAACTGTTGGAGCCAGTCCAGAGGAGGCCACAAAGATGCTCAGAGGGCTGCAGCAGCTCTGCTATGAGGACAGACTGAGAGAGTTGGGGCTCTGCAGCCTGGAGAAGAGAAGGCTTCCAGGAGACCTTGGAGTGGCCTTCCAGGATCTGAAGAGGGCTACAGGAGGGCTGTGGAGGGATTACTGACAAGGGCATGTCATGGCAGGACAAGGAGGAGCGGGTTTGAACTGCCAGAGGGGAGATTGAAACCGGATGTTAGGAAGAAGCTCTTTGCAGTGAGGGTGGTGAGACACTGGCACAGGTTTCCCAGGGGGTGGTGAAACACTGGCACAGGTTTCCCAGGGAGGTTGTGGAACACAGAATCACCCAATGTAATCTTGAATCACATTGGCTGATTCTGTGCTCCACAACCTCTCTGGAGGTGTTCAGGAGCAGTCTGGATTTGAGCGACCTGTTCTAGTGGGAGGTGTCCCTGCCTATGGCAGGGGGTTTGACCTGGCTGAGCTTTGAGATCCTTTCCAATCTAAACCATTCTGTGATTCTCTCGGTGCTTCTGTGCCCCAACCTGCACTGCCAAATCCCCCAGGGGACTCTTTTTCCTGTTATTTCTCTGGCCTGAACTTGCTGCTTTTAAACACAGCCCAGCAGCTACAAAAGCAAAGAGATTAAAAGAAAAGCAGCCCAGCGCAAAACCACTGTCCTGCACATACAGAGAACAGAGGAGAGGGAGAGCAAACCACACGTGACAGATGCCAGTCCCACTGCTGGCAGGAGCCCATGCAAAAGGGCAGTCAGAGAGCCCTTATTGCAGGCAGAGATGCTGTGCCATGCTGCTGGCATCTGGGCAGCACGCAATCTTTTCATAGAATCATAGAATCATAGAATGGTAAGGTTGGAAGGGACCTCAAGGATCATCTAGTTCCAACCCCCTGCCATAGGCAGGGACACCTCCCACTAGCACAGGTCACTCAAGGCCTCCTCCAACCTGGCCTTGAACACCTCCAGGGAGGGAGCATCCACAACCTCCCTGGGCAACCTATTCCAGTGTCTCATCACCCTC
>VWZE01022666.1:22585-46527 GCA_013396675.1 Eubucco bourcierii
AACTGCACACAGGACTGCAGGTGGGGTCTGAGGAGAGCAGAGCCAAGGGGCACAACCCCCTCCCTTGCCCTGCTGCCCACACTGCTCTTGCTGCAGCCCAGCACACAGTTGCTGTCTGGGCTGCACTCACACTGCAGCCTCATGTTGAGCTTTTCATCAACCCAGACCCCCAGGGCCTGTTCCTCAGGGCTGCTCTCAGCCATTCCCCACCCAGCCTGTATTTGTGTTTGGGATTGTGCCTACCCAGGTGCAGGACCTTACACTTGGCCTTGTTGAATGTCATGAGGTTGGCCTGGGCCCACCTCTCCAGTCTGTCCAGGTCCCTCTGGATGGCATCCCTGCCCTCTAGCAAGTCGACTGTGCCACACAGCTTGGTTCCACACAGTTTGTTCCTCTGATGTTGAGGGGAATCAATCCTACAGCTGATTCAAATGCTGTTTCTCTGCAGAAAAGGCAGGTTTGGAAGCAGTGAGCAATCATTTTGCTGAGCTACCTGAGGGTGTTTGCAACTGGGTGCCACCCGGGGCTGGCAATTTCCTGACTGTGCAAGACTGTATTTTGGTTTCTGCTGCTGTGTCAGGCTAATGCCACTGTTGCTATGGTGATGGTGATGTTTTGGAGTCTGCTTGGTCACCTTTGTCCTGCTGCTTTTTAAAAGAAAAAGCACAGATCCATGCTGCAGAGGCCTGGGGAGCAGGGAGAGGGTTTGCTGTGGCAGCTCAGCCCCATCTCCTCTACCTTTATTTATAGTGGATCATTAAGCAGCATGGCTGCTTCAGAGAGGAGTCGAGTTTAGAGCCAGCAGAGCTCATTGAATCTGCAGAAGCCAGCTTCCCAGAGGAGTGTCACTGGGAGATCCCTAGGTGGCAGACTGGATATCCAGCAAGGCATCCTGTCTTCATTAGAAGATACCCATAATCAGAGAATCATAGAATGGGTTGGGTTGGAAGGGGGCTCCAAAGGGCATCCAGGCCAACCCCCTGCACTCAGCAGGGACATCCTCCACTACAGCAGGTTGCTCACAGCCTTGCCCAGCCTCACCTTCAACAGCTCCAGGCATGGTTTCTCAACTCCCTCCCTGGGCAACCTGCTGCAGTGTTGCAGCAGCCTCCTGCTGCAGAACTTGTCCCTCACAACCAATCTCAAGCTGCTCTGCTCTCATTTCAAACCATTGCTCTCATTCTGTCCCTGCAGGCCTTTGCAAACAGTCCCTCTGCACCCTGCTTGCAGCCCCTTCAGGCCCTGGCAGACTGCTCTGAGGTCTGCCTGGAGCCTTCTTTTCTGCAGGCTGCACACCCCCAGCTCCCTCAGCCTGTCAGCTTTTCTTGCTTCAACTCTGGTGATGAAACACAGACCCAATTCATTTTAGGTTAGTCTGTCCCTGTGTTTGGATTCTTTTTCAGGTTGTCTGTCCAGAGAAGTGCCACATGGATGCTCGGAGGGCTGCAGCTTCTCTCCTGTGAGGACAGGCTGTAAGAGTTGGGGCTGTTCAGTTTGGAGAAGAGAAGGCTCTGAGGAGATCTTCTTGTGGCCTTCCAGTGTCTGAAAAGGGCTACAAGAAAGCTGGAGAGGGACTTTTTAGGCTGTCAGATAGAGATAGGACTTGGGGGAATGGAACAAAGCTAGAGGAGGGGAGATTTAGATTAGGCGTTAAGAAGAAGTTCTTCACCATGAGGGTGGTGAGACCCTGGCACAGGTTGCCCAGGGAGGTAGTGGAAGCCCCAACCCTGAAAGTCTTTTAAGGCCAGGCTGGATGAGGCTGTGGACAGTCTGACCTAGTATGACGTGTCCCCACCAGTGGCAGGGGGGTTGGAACCAGATGATCCTTGATGTCCCTTTCAACCTTGCCAATTCTGTGATACAAGGGAGGAGGATGCCTTTGTGGCAGAGGGTCAAGACCTGCTGTGTCCCTGCCATACTCTCTACCAGCGGTACCAAGCTGATTAGGAGAGAGTGTTTATCGTTCCTGAGGCGTTCGTTGGAGGTGGACTGAACAACACAGAAATTACCCTTGAGGTGCCCAGGGACCATCCACTGCCTCTGGTGTGCATAGGGTGCAATAAAACTGTTTTGGAAAGGGAAAAAAGAGCATTTACATCCCTTGCTATCTCAGTGTCTGCTCCCTATCTCCAGGCTGCCTGGCTGCAGAGCTCTTTGATGTCTGCTGCAGGTGCAACAGCGGTGTTGGAGGTGCCTGCTTTTATAGCACCAATCCAACATTAACTGCAGTCATCTAAGATAACCTGGAAAGACAACTTGCACAGCTGGGAAGTCTAGAGATAACTGTTACCCCTGCTGCAGCCTGGGAGAAGTGGAATGAAAAAATTCAACAAGGCCAAGGGTTGAGTCTTGTACCTGGGAAAGAACAACCTCATGGACCAGTGCAGGTTGAGGAATGAGCTGTGGGGAGCAGCACAGGGGAAAGGGACCCAGGGGTACTGGTGGGCAGAAGGATGCCCATGAGACAGCAATGTGCCCTTGAGGCCAAGAAGGCCAAGGGCATCCTGGGCTGGGTTAGAAGGGCTGTGGTTAGCAAGCCAAGAGAAGATTCTCCTGCCCTCTGCCCTGCTCTGCTGATGCCACAGCTGGAATCTTGTGTAGAGTTCTGGGCTCCTCAGGTCAAGAAGCAGCTCAAGGAAGTACTTGAGAGAGTCCAGGCCAGAGGCAGAGAGCTGCTGCAGGCAGTGAACATCTCCTGTGGAGCCAGGCTGAGGGAGCTGGGGCTGGCAGCTGGCAGTAGAGGAACCTGAGGGCTGCTGATAAGGATGTAAAGGTGAGTGCCAAGAGGACGCAGCCAGGCTCTGCTTGGTGATGCCCAATGCCAGGACAAGGGGCAATGGGTGGAAGCTGAGGCATAGGAAGTTCCATGGAAACACAAGGAAAAGTGCTTTCCCTCTGAGGGTGCCAGAGCCCTGGAGCAGGCTGCCCAGGGGGGTTGTGGAGTCTCCTTCTCTAGAAACATTCCAAACCCACTTGGGTATGTTCCTGTGTGATCTGCCATAGATGATCCTGCTCTGGCAGGGGGGTTGGACTGAATGAGCTTTGGAGGTTGCTTCCAACCCTTGTCATTCTGTAATTCTGTGATACTCTGTCCTAGTGGGCTCAAGGCCATGGCCTGAAATATTCTTAGCCCTTTCCTAAAAACGTGGCTGGCAGATTTGAAGCAGTTTGCTCCTTAAGGACCCATAAAATCACCTTTTAAGAAGGGAAAGGGCACAAATCTTCTTCAGTAGTTTCTCTGCTTTTTAAAGCCTTAAAACCAAACAAACTAACAAACAACAAAAAAAAAATCCCACCACAAATCCACAAACAAACAAAAACTTCAAACAAACAAAGAACCAAACCAACCAACCAAACACCCCAAAACCTAAGAGTCAATGAAAAACTCAGAAAGCCTCCTAGGTTCTGCTGAAATCTTCCTCATCTATTTCAAGACTGTAGGAACCAGACAAGGCTGAGGGAAAAAAAAAAACCCAAACAAAAACCAAAACACTTCGAATCATTTCTTCATCACTGCACAAATGCCAAATATGTCAACTATGTTTTGTGTTCTCTGTCACTTCTGGATAAACGCCAGGATCATGAATATCAGAGCTGCTAATGCCACTACAGCCCTTTGTTAGCTGCAGGTTTGCCTGCATCTGAAAAGCAGCAGCATCTTTAACACAAAAAACAAACAAACAAACAAACCAACAAACCAAACAACCCCCCCCCAAAAAAAAAAAAANAGCTGAGAGGTGTCCCTGGGCATGGTGGGGAGGTTGGAGCAGATGAGCTCCGAGGTCCCTTCCAACCTGGGCTGCTCTGTGGTCAATAGACAGAGCAGAGCTCTGCTGGTTGAAATTAGGAGAGTCTGTGGCTGCTGAAGGGGACTGCAGGGTTTGCAGTGGATGTAGATATCAACCCCTAGCTTTGTGCTTGCAGGCTCAGCAGGTGTTTTGAGGAAGGAGCTATGGTGGCAGCAGTTCCCTTTGCAGAGCATCCTATTTCCCACTGCAGTAAAAGAGCTGCCTGCTCTGTGTGACAGGCTGGGACAGCATCCACAGACTTCCCTGCCTGCTGTCAGCCCTGAAAGTGAGGAGCCTGACTTGGGCTGAGTCTATTTGAGAGTTGTCCCTGGGCATGGTGTGAAGGCTGGAGCAGGTGATGGCTGAGGTCCCTTCTAACCTGAGCCATTCTAGGAGTCCATAAAAATCCTCTGGTTCCTCCTCACCTTGGCTGCAGCTGTGTCCTGGTAGAGCAGGATTACCAGAGCTCTTGCTTTCTCTGGCTGGTTTGCTGAGTGTCCAGAGCACCGAGGGTGAGCAGAGCCTGCCAGCCCTCCCAGCTGCCCTGGCACTGGTGGAAGGGTGCAGGCACCATGTGGGATTGGACAGGAGAAGGTGGCAGGGAAGGACCTGCTGGGGGATGCTTCCACCAGCCCTGCTGCAGCTGGGCACCCACCAGAGAACCACAGAAAGATGCAGGCTGGCAAAGCCCCTCAAGACCACCAAGCCCAACCTAGAACCCTACTCTGCAAGATTCACCTTAAACCATAGCCCCAAGCACCACATCCAAACCACACTTAAACACACCCAGGCTGGGTGCCTCCAACACCTCCCTGGGCAGCTCATTCCAGTCCCTGACCACTCTCTCCATGAAAAATTTTTTCCTAATGTCCAATCTAAACCTGCCCAGTCTCAGCTTGAGGCCATTCCCCTTTGTTCTGGCTCCAATTACCTGTGAGCAGAGCCCAGCAGCAGCCTCTCCACATGTCCCTGCAGGTATCTGTAGACAGCAATGAAGTCTGCCCTCAGCCTCCTCTTCCTCACTCTAACCATCCCCAGCTCCCTCAGTCTCTTCTCATCAGATTTACTCTTCAGGCCCTTCCCCAGCTTCATTGCCCTCCTCTGGACCTGCTCCAGCACCTCCACATCTCTCTTGTATTGTGGTGCCCAAAACTGAACGCAGCACTCAAGCTGTGTTTCTGATCCAGGAAGCAGTAAGTTGTGTTGATTGCTTACTTCTGCTGCCTCCCCACCCCATCCCTTTACAATCAAACAAAAAAAAGGTCCGCAATGTGACTTCATCCAATTTGTTCCCATAGCACTGAAGTTCTCTTTCCTGGCCTGGCATGAAGAGCAGTTACCTCAGAGGTAGACAAGATCTTAGAATGATAGAATGATAGAATAATAGAATGATAAAATAATAGAATGATAGAGTGATAAAATCATAGAATGATAGAGTGATAGAATCATAGAATCACAGAAACACAGAATGATAGAATGGTAAAATCATAGAAAGCTGGAGTGATAGAATCATAGAATCACAGAATGATAGAGTGATAAAATCATAGAATGATAGAGTGATAGAATGATAGAGTGATAGAATCATAGAATCACAGAATGATAGAGTGATAAAATCATAGAATGATAGAGTGATAGAATCATAGAATGATAGAATCATAGAATCACAGAAACACAGAATGATAGAATGGTAAAATCATAGAAAGCTGGAATGATAGAATCACAGAATGATAGAATGATAGAGTAACATAATTACAGAATGGTAGAATCATAGGCTCACAGAAGCACAGAATGATAGAAACACAGAATGATAGAAGCACAGAATGATAGAATGATAGAGTGACAGAATCAGAGAAGCACAGAATGGTAGAATCATAGAATCACAGAATGATAGAATGGTAGAATCATAGGATCACAGAAGCACAGAATGGTAGAATCACAGAACCATAGAATCAGTCAGGGTTGGAAGAGACCACAAGGATCATCCAGTTCCAACCACCCTGCCATGGGCATCTTTACTCCTGGAGCTTAGATGTGCTGTTGTCTACTTCCCTCTTACTTTTTGTTTGTGGGGAGATCTTTTTATCATCATTTTCCCCCTCCCTTCTCTTTTCAGAAGTGTGAGGAACTGTTTTGTTCCTTTCTCCCTCTTCTCCTCCTCCAAAGACGGTCTGAAACTTGACCTGCTGATTGTTCATCCCAGACACTCTCAGGAAAGCTCTGAGTGGTAAATGAGGTTCCAAATGCAGGAAGAGATTACTGTATTTTTCCTTTCTTTTCTTTTCTTTTTTATTATTTTTTAAAGAAACCCTTTGAATAGATGAAAATAGATGGTAATCAACAAACCTGTGGCTAGAGGAACAAAAAAAAAAAAAAAATCCCTTTAACTTCCAATTTACCTCCATTACATCCAGGACAAAGCAGCACATTGCAGCATGTGCCTGAATAGCTGCTTTATTATTCAAAACAAGCTTCAAAGAGCATTACGGTGCCCTATAGAAAATATGCAATCAGTATTTAATTCAATGGCAGGATGCAAATTCCAATTCCCATAAGGCAAAGACTGTTAATGCCATTTAAATTGGTTGTAAATTACAGATAATACACTTGAGACCCGAATACAGATTAGCAGAGTGTTGCCTTATGAAGCCAGCACTGCTCTGGACTTGCAGGGTGTTTATTTGTGGGCAGCAAGGCAATGCAGGCTTGCTCACACCTTTGTTTTTCTTAGCATCTGGCACGATGCAGAGTGGAATTAAAAAAAAAAAAATGAAAAGAAAAGAAAAGAAAAAAGAGTTTGCTTTTAAAACACAGCAACTGTTAGCTCCAGTTGGATGGGTGTTGGTTCACAGAACCACAGAAACATTCGGGTTGGCAAAGCTCCTCGGGATCACCAAATCCAACCTAGAACCCTCCTCTGTAAGATTCACCTTAAACCATGTCCCTCAGCACTGCATCCCGAAGAGCATCTGTGGAGATGCTCATCAGCTGCACCCATGTCTGCTCCCCTGCCTGTCCTTGCTTTGAATCACAGAGAAATTAGCAGAGTAGAAAGGTAAATCCTGGCTCTTCAGTGTAAACCAGCAACTGCCAGGTGCTTGCAGGGCACTATCTGCCAGGCTTGGTACTGCCAGAAGAGGGTTTCACTCCGGTAAGGCTGGTTCCTCCCCACAGGAGCAAGAAGCCCAAGCTCTCAGCTAACATTCTGGGGGGGGAGTGTAGGGGTTTGCTTGTTTGTTTCCAGAGGAATTAAGACTCTGGCTTCGTCCTTTGTGCACCAACAGAACCACAAAGAACGAGGGCTGCACTGGGAGCCCAGGGTGTTCGGAGCGAGTTGGCACCACAGCTGGCTGCTGGTACTTTGGGCAGCCTACTTCTTGCCCATTCTTCTCTTGTTTTTTGGGGTTGGGGTTTTTTTTTTTGTTTGTTTGGTTGGTTTGGTTTGGTTTTTTGTATGAGACAATAACTTGTAAACCCAAGAATTTCTATTTTGTGAAAGGCAGCTAAGTCATTCAAGAAGCAGCTCTGCAAAACACTGATGGTCTGAATGAGCCCTTCTGGTATGGGTTATTAAGGCCATGCCAGCAATGGTCTGTTAGGCTGTGCCATGGGAGACTTTGGAGCATGTTTCTTCAGAGCCAGGGGACCCATTGTTAGGTTGAGAGAGGTTCTCTTGCCCCTCTGCTCTGCCACGATGAGGCCACATCTGGAGTACTGTGTCCAGTTCTGGGATCCCCAATTCAAGAGGGACATAGAACTGCTGGAGAGAGTCCAGTGCAAATGCTGAAGGGAACAGAACAATGGAGAGCCTGAGAGCTGTGCTTCTGGGAGAGGAGGAGCCTGACAGGTGACTTCAGCAATGGTTATCAATATGTGCAGGGTGAGTGCCAGGAGGCTGGAGCCAGGCTCTGCTGGGTGATGCCCAATGCCAAAACAAGGGGCANTCCAGCCCCTGACATTCTGTGATCCTGTGTGATTATGCAAGTCCTCAGGTGTGTTTGGTATTACACCAGCACCCTGGAAACTGAGTGAGAGCACTTCCTGTAGCAAGAGCACCACACCACACAGGATCACAGAATGATGCCTGGAAGGGACCTCTGGAGATTTGTAGATCCATAGAATGGTTCAAGTTGGAAGGCACCTTGAAGGTCATCCAGTTCCAACCCTCTGCATCAGCAGGGACACTTCCTACTAGAACAGGTTGCTCAAGGCTTCATCTACCTCCTGCTTAGATATAGATAGACCTTGATCTGATCCCCTCTCAGCCTTCTCTCCCCCAGACTGAACAGCCCCAGGGCTCTCAGCCTTTCTTCACAGCAGAGATGTCCAAGTCTCACAATCATCCCTGTGGCAGAGGCTGTCCCTGTCTCTCCCTTCCTGACCCCCAGCCCTCAGCTATTTATAGACATTGCTCAGATCCCCTCTCAGCCTTCTCCTCCTCAGACTAACCAGCCCCAGGGTTCTCAGCCTTTCCGTATAGTCCATTCAGCATCCTTGTAGCCTTCCCTCAGACTGTCTCCAGCAGGTCCCTGCCTCTCTTGAACTGGGGAGCCCAAAATCAGATACAGCATTCCAGGTGTGGCCTTAGCAGGGCATATATATAATACCACAGATGGGTTTGTGCACACCACCACAAAGCAGAGACATTTAGTCCTGCAGAAAAGAGGCCATGTTCTAAAGCAACTCGTTTGGAATTCTGACTGAAGGAACTGATAATATTTCCCAGGGGGATTGAAATTAAATGGAGTTCAGGAGGACAAAGTTGTACTTCAGGAGGACAAAGTCTCTGATTCTGAGCCAGCATCTTAATAAAGCTTTACAGAGGGGAGGACAGGAAGCTTTTGTTTGTTTTGTTTGATTTTTTTGTTTTGTTTTGTTTTGTTTTCTATTAAGAGCATGGGTTTAAGGAAGAAGAGGGGAGGAAGGTGATGGTATTGCCCCAATCACCACCTGCAAGCTTGGTGAGCAGCCCCAACTCTTGCACCTTGTCCTCAGAGGAGAGGTTCTGCAGGCCTTTGTGGCCTCCTCTGGACCCTCTCCAGCAGCTCCATGTCCCTCTTCTGCTGGGGGGAGCCCAGAGCTGGAGGCAGTGCTGCAGGTGAGGTCTGAGCAGAGCAGAACAAACGGGCAGAATCCTCTCCCTGCTCTGGCTGCAGCCAGCACACAGCTGCCTCTGGGCTGCCAGTGAGCAGTGCTGGCTCCTGAGCACTTTGGCATCAACTGACACCCCCAAGGCCTTCTCCTCAAGAACCAGAGTGAGCGACTTTGCTGTTCACACACTCTACACCTTCACCTTCCTCAGCAAAGCTCTCAGCAACCAGGCAGTTGAACAGAGAGCATTTTGCCAAGATCAGTCCCTCTTACCCTGCTCATAATCACTGCTCTGTGCTTTGATCGTTATTTGCACAGTGCCAGGTGCTTCCTGGGGACTGAGATGTTGGGGAGCAGCACAGGGGAAAGGGACCAGGGGGTGCTGGTGATGGGCAGAAGGATGCCCAAGAGCCAGCAATGTGCCCTTGTGGCCAAGAAGGCCAAGGGCATCCTGGGGTGCATTAGAAAGGCTGTAGTGAGTAGGACCATAGAGGTTTTCCTGCTCCTCTGCTCTGCCCTGATGAGGCCACAGCTGGAATCTTGTGTCCAGTTCTGGGCCACTCAGGTCAAGAAGGAGCTCAGGGAAGGGCTGGACTGAGTCCAGTCCAGAGACACAGAGCTGCTGCAGGCAGTGAACTTCTCCTGTGGAACCAGGCTGAGGGAGCTGGGGCTGGCAGCTGGCAGCAGAGGAGCCTGAGGGCTGCCCTCAGTGCTGTGCTAAAGATGTGCAGGGCAGTGTCAGGAGGATGCAGCCAGGCTGTGCTCAGGGGTGGCCAAGGGCAGCACAAGGGGCACTGGGGGCAAGCTGGAGCAGAGGAGGTGCCAGGGGAACAGGAGGGGAAGCTTTTTGCCTGTGAGGGTGTCAGAGGCCTGGAGCAGGCTGCCCAGAGAGGCTGTGGAGTCTCCTTGTCTGCAGGTATTGCAAACCCCCCTGGCTATGTTCCTGTGTGCCCTGCCCTGGGAGCTCTGGCAGGGCCTTGGACTAGGTGACCATCTGAGGTGCCTTCTAACCTCTGACACTCTGTATGGTTGTGTGTGTGAGAAGCCAAGCTCTGAGCACTAAAGCAAGCCCAAGAGATGCTGTGAGGCAGGCACAAAGGTGGCTGCCTCCCCCTGCTGCGATGAAAATCTGCAGGTGGAAACTATTCCCATTGTGTCTGGCAGAAATCCTGTGTGCCAGCAAAGAAATTGCAGTTTACAGCCCTGGCTCCTTGGCGTGAGCACAGGGAAGCCATTTCCCCGCTGCCCCAGCCCTGCCCCTGAACACACAGCACACAGCAGGTGCGTGGAGGTGAGATCTGTGTGATGAATTGCAGAGCAATGTGCTAAATGAGTTTGTGCTGCATCCCCAGCAGCCTCCCCTGCCCTCTGGCTTTCATCCCCATCCCTCAGGATCAACTCTTAACTCTCCTCTCGACAGCCACCCTTTAAAACCAGAACTCTAAGCCAGAAAGGCCACCAGGACAAAACAAAAATTCACCCCCAGCCACCTGCTAGAGGCTTTTTTCTCCCTTGTTCCACACAAGTGTTTCCACAGAACCTATCAGCCCTGGCTAGGAAATGAGAGGAGAAAAAATTAGCCCTGGACTGGGCAGCAATTTCTGCATAACAGCATCGTGACCCTGAGGCTTTTATCCTGCAGCCACGGAGAGAAATGCAAACAGAGAGCAAAGTGCTGCTGCTTGGCCACAGCAGCCTTTTGCCACAGGGGTGGCACAAGACAGGGAAGCAGAGAGCCAGGCTGTGCAGTGTGCAGATCCAGCCTGGCAGGGAGGGAAATGAAAGGGACGTGGCAGTGGGAAAAGAGAACTTTCTTCTCTCCTAGTGACACTCTGTTTAGATCTGGAAAAGCTCCCAGAAAGGTCAGGAGGAGACCTTTGGTTTTAAAAACACACAATCTGGGCTCGTTTCAGAGGAGCTTAGGTTTTTCTGTGGGCATGGATGACTGGAACTGGGACAAGTTCTTTTCCCTGCAAAGGACACAGCAAAAGGACACAGAAGCTGTCACAGTGTTTTTCAAGTGTCCAAACCTTCCAAGCCCACACTGCTCTAGAGATGATCCAGTGGAGGATGCCCCTGTTCACTGCATGGCAGCTGGGCTGGTGGAGGGTGGTGATGCTGCATGGATCAAACATGTTAGGGAATCAAGGAATCACAGAATGGTTTGGATCGAGCCACTATAGAGACAAGAAAAATCACCCCAGGGCCTGACCAGCTCAGCCATGTCTGTGTGTTCTGGGGGACAGGCACTTGTGCAGAGGCAGAGCCGGGACAGGAGGTGCCCATCCCCCTGTGCCCAGCACTGCTGAGGCCACCCCTCCAGTGCTGTGTTCAGCTCTGGGCCCCTCACTGCAGGAAGAACAGTGAGGGGCTGCAGTCTGTCCCGAGCAGGGCAATAAGGCTGGAGAAGGGCCTGGAGCAGCTGGTGGTGAGGAGGGGCTGAGGGAGCTGGGGGTGTGCAGGCTGGAGAACAGGAGGCTGAGGGCAGAGCTCATTGCTCTCTGCAGCTCCCTGCAGGGAGGTTGGAGCAAGGAGGGGGCAGCCCCTGCTGCTTGGTGCCAAGGGACAGGAGCAGAGCAAATGGTTCCAAGCTGCCCCAGGGGAGGGTCAGGATGGATGCTAGGAAATATTTCTGCGCTGGAAGGCTTCTCAACCCTTGGAATGATCTGCCCAGGGCAGTGCTGGAGTCCTCATCCTGGGGATGTTCCAGTAGCCTGTGGAGCTGGTGCTGAGGGACATGGTTTAGTGCTGAGCCTGCAGTGCTGGGTCAAGGGTTGGACTTGGATGACCCTGGAGGTCTCTTCAAACAGAGAGGTTCTGTGTAAAACCAAGTGGCAGGACCCAGGAAGGTACCCTGGGCATCCTGTGTCTGGCACGGGTCAGCAGGGATGTCGCTGGGGCACCAAACAGTCCTTTACCTGCTGAAATACACTTCCTGGGCTGTGAGTGCATAACTCATGCAGGGAGGGATTGGTCCCTTCCCTCTGCCAGGTAAATCATGGTGAAGTGGCAGCAGTGCAGTTACTGCTTGGCTGCAGAGCATGAAGGGGACTCAGTCCTCCACACCTGCCGACATGGTGAGCCAGACCCCAGCTCCTGCCCTCCATCCCAGCTGGTGAGGTGCCAGTGCTGCAGGCAGTGCTTGCCTTTGCTGCCAGAAGCCAGCCCCCTGCTTGCACTAGGGCTGTATATGCCCTGCCTGGTGCTGTGCTGGGCACAGAGGAACCAAATGAGGCTCAACAAGGACAAGTGCAGAGTTCTGCACCTGGGGAGGAACAATAAACTGGAGCAGGACAGGCTGGGAGGTGGTGTGCTGGAGAGCAGCCCTGTGGAGAAGGAGCAGGTAGTGCTGGTGGAGAACATCCATGGCACAGCAATGTGCCCTGCTGACCAAGAAGGCCAATGGGGTCCTGGGGGGCATTAAGCAGAGTCTGGGAGGTTCTCCTCCCCCTCTACTCTGCCCTGGTGAGATCTCATCTTGAGTGCTGCCTTCAGTTTTGGGCTTCCCAGTTTCAGAGGGACAGGGATCTGCTGGAGAGAGTCCAAAGGAGGGCTGTGAGGATGAGGAGGGGACTGGAGCACTGCCTGGTGAGGAGAGGCTGAGGAACCTGGGGCTGCTTAGTCTGAGGAGGAGAAGACTGAGAGGAGGTTTATTCAATGTTTACCAATATCTAAGGGCTGGGGGTCAGTAGGTGGGGGACAGGCTCTGTTCACTTGCTCCCTGGGAATAGGACAAGGTGTCGAGGGTTGGACTAGATAGGCTTGGAGCTCTCTTCCAACTGGATATTTTCTATGCTTCTCAGCAGGCTCCCTGGAGGACCACAGCTTCCTTTCTTTCCTCACAACAGGGTGTGATGGTTTGGGAGCTACCTGACCCTCACACTTTGTAAAATGACCCAGACTAGAACTCAGCCAGCTGGAAGTTAAGGACTGAAGCTCTGTTTACAGCTCAGCACAATGTACAAGCAGAGATAGACACTATAGACAGGAACAGTTACAGACATAGACAAGTTAAAGGGAATACAGCAACACAACTCCCCTCCCAGAGATCAGAGACCCCAGGAGGGGCTCCCAACCACCCTTCCACCTTCTCCCCACTCCTGTACCTTACCCCAAGGTTTGCCTTACACACAAGGTGAATTAGGACAATTGGCCAGGGGGGTTAGAAGAAAAGTGGTTAGTGAAGATTAATTGGACAAAAAAGGAGCCAGAGCCAGAATCTGCTAGACTGCCCCAGACGCTGTTTCCCCAGAGAGAGACAGGCTGCGACTGACTCCTTATCTATGTTTTGGTTCCTTTTCCCAAAATAATCTCAGCAAGCCTATGAGTAAAATAGACATCACCATTGTTTTCCTTTCACAGCCTGTAGTGTAATTTTCTCTATTAAAGTATTCCAGTTAGCCTCAAACCAGCACACAGGGTAAGCCAGAGACTTGTAGGCAGAGTCAGCTGCTTACCCCAGCGCGGGGTCTGCACGCCCAGGGGAAACTGAAGGCTGCAGCTCCCCTCCTACAGAGCAGAAGGGAACTTTTCCTAGAGTCACAAGAACGGCAGCCACAGACAGCCTCAATCCTTGTGCGTGCTCCTCTCACCTCGCACATTGTCTCCAGCAGGTCTGCTCAGAAGCCTGCCTTTTGCACCTCAGCCATTAGCAGAGCAGGAGGGAGCGCAGTGAGCCCCAGCAGTGAGTGCTGCAGGCTGCAGTGCCCTGTAAACCCCAGTTCTCCTCCAAGACAAATTCCATTGCTGCCAAGACATCGTGTTCTGGTGTGTTTAATTTCCTTTTTGTTTCCACTTGCACACCAAAGGAAACAGCAACACAAAAACCATCAAAACGACCTGAGCTGGAACTGAGACGACATGGAAGGTTAAAATTATTTCTCATCTGCCAGCACTAGCATCAACATTACCCCACAAAATGTTTAGCTGAAACTGCCTTTTCCCAGGCAACTCTTTGGGCTAAAGAGTATTTTAAGGGATTTTTTTTCCTCTCTAGTTGTCAGTTGAGCTTTGTTATTATTATTTTTTTTTCCCCAAGTATTTGGGATTATAATAAATTTGGGACAAGCTTCTTATCTGCATGCCATGCTGGGCAGCACAGCTGGCAGAGGAGCAACTGAGCTTGCAGCTCATAGTCTACACACAGTGCTGCAGTGGCAGGACCAGCAGGATGAGCTTTGTTGGCCTGGAATGCACTGAGGGAACATTCCCAGCCCTGTTTCAGAATGTTGCCTCCAAATCACAGAACGATGGAATCAGAATGATGAAATCATAGAATGGCTCAGGTTGGAAGGGACCTCCAGAGGCAGCCTGAATCTGCTCCTCTGGGTGTGCTGATTTTGCAGACACTTGTCTGAAGCCACTCTTGTGGGGAGTGGCAGCCTGGGGCATTGGTGTGGCTTGCCTGGCTCCCTGCCTCTGAACTGCCAGGTGTCAGGCTGTGAGCGTCGGGGCTCCTAGGGGGGCTCCCTCCTATGCTCCTGTTCCAGCCTGCCCCCAAGTGAAGAATCACAGAATCCTTGAGTGGTTTAGCTTGGAAGGGACCTCAGAGCTCATCTGCTCCAACCTCCCCACTATGCCCAGGGACACCTCTCAGCTACACTCAGCTGCTCAGGGCCTCATCCAGCCTGGCCTTCAGCACCCCTAGCAAGCAGGCAGCCACAGCCTCCCTGGGCAGCCTGTGCCACACTCTCAGCACCCTCACACTCAGCAACTTCTTCCTCAGCTCCAATCTGACCCTGCTCTGCCCCAGCTCCAAACCATTCCCCTTTGGCCTATCTGCAGATCCCCTCAGCCAAAGTCCCTCTGCAGCCTTCCTGCAGGATCCCTTCAGCTCTTGGCAGACAGCTCTGAGGTCCCCCTGGAGCCTTCTCTGCAGGCTGCACACCCCCAGCTCCTTCAGCCTGTGCTCACAGCAGAGCTGCTCCACACCAGCCCTTGCATCGTTTGCTGTCTCAAGCTGATCCACATCTAGCCGAAGAGCTTCAGGGGACCTATGGACTTCCCTGGTGATCTACCAATCACCCAAAAATCACACTTGGTGGGGGTGGGACTGCAGCAAGCCCCTTGTGCCTGCCCAGGCTTTGGCTAATTCTGGAGTTCACCTCTTTGCTTGAGCATCCTTATCTGCAAATGGAGGGATCACAGCACACTTCAGAGGGGTGGGAGGATAAGGTTTAGCTGTGATGCCACTTTCCAATGCCAGATAGATGCCGAATATTCTAATCACCCTAAAGGTGGGGCCAGGCTAATCCATGTACTTTTTGCAGCCCCGGCACCCTGTTTGATTTGATCTGTTTTAATTAACCAATTTAATTTTTGCATTATTAGGGGCAAACAAGGCTGGGAAGAAACGGAGCCTCCATGTGCTTTATTACAAATTATCGTTATCAGCTGCCCTGCAGGGCTGCAGTCCGCACTAAATATGAACAATGCTTAAATTACAGGGGTCAGGGAATGAGCACAATCAAAATGCAAACACTTTTTTCCTCTGTGTGAGATGGGCAGGGAGGGGGAAAGAGGAAGGATCCTTGAAGCCTCCTTGGAGCTACCAGGACTGGGGAGAAGCACACTAAGCAAGCTGGAAAACTGATTGCTGGGCTCCAAAAGGCTAACGTGCAATTTGTGTTCTTCTTATGTAGATTAAATGCATTCAGTGCAGCTCAGAGTGCTGAGATGCTCAGCAGGGACTCAGAGGGCTGGGTATCAGTCAACCACAGCCAGCCACTAAACCACAGGGCAAAATCTGCTGTCGTGCATTACAATAGTCACTTAATCTACCCTAATGGTTAGAAAACCCACGGGACAAATGGATATTGAAGTCAGGAAGTTGTGATGTTTAAGGAGAGCTGTAAATATGGTTTGTTTTGGGTTTGTTTTGTTTTGTTTTTTGAGGTAAGACTGTAAAACGTCAGTAATGAACCTGAAATCCTCTTGCAGCTCTTTACGTTTGGCTCTAGAGAACGCAGCTGCCAGGCAGCTCAGGTCTGGTGCTTGGGAGGCAATGCAAAGGCATTGAGATGCCGTGCCCAGGGTAAAGAGGGGAGGGAGGAACTAGACAGGAGTTCCCTCGGACTGTCAAAGGAGATGCTGCCTGCTGTTTCTGTCGAGCACATGAAACATGCTCATGAAGCTCAACAAGACCAAGTGCAAGGTCCTGCAGCTGGGTCGAGGCAATCCCAAGCACCAATCCCGGCTGGGCCGGAGAGCAGCCCTGAGGAGAGGGACTTCGGGGTGCTGGTGGATGAGAAGCTCAATCTGAGCTGCCAGTGTGCTCCTGCAGCCCAGAGAGCAGCCAAAGCCTGGGCTGCATCAGGAGAAGTGTGGCCAGCAGGGTGAAGGAAGTGATCCTGCCCCTCTGCTCCTCGTTGCTGAGACCCCACCTGGAGTACTGCATCCGGTTCTAGAGCCCCTGGGTCAAGAGGGATCTGGAGGTGCTAGAAGGTGTTCAGAGAAGGGCCACGAGGGTGAGCAGAGGGCTGGAGCTGCTCTGCTGTGAGGACAGACTGAAAGAGTTGGGGCTGTGCAGGCTGGAGAGGAGGAGGCTCCCAGGTGACCTTCTTATGGCCTTACAGTATCTGATGGGAGCTACAAGAAAGTTGGGGAGGGACATTTTAGGCTCTCAGGGAGTGATAGGTTTGGGAGGAATGGAGCAAAGCTGGAAATGGGGAGATTCAGACTGAATGTTAGGAAGAAGTTTTTCAGCATGAGAGTGATGAGAGCCTGGAAGGGAGGTGGTGGAAGCTTCATCCCTGGAGGTGTTTAAGGCCAGGCTGGATGAGGCTGTGGCCAGCCTGATCTAGTGTGAGGTGCCCCTGCCCATGGCAGGGGGATTGGAGCTGGATGATCCTTGTGGTCCCTTCTAACCCTGACTGATTCTGTGATTCTAAGGTTCTAAGACTCTATGCTAAACATGAAAAGCTGTGGAGATCAGAATCACAGAATGATAGAGGCTGAGATCATCCAGCCCAGCGCCTGACCTAACCCCACCACATTGGCCAGTCCATGGCACCAAGTGCCACATCCAACCTTTCCTTGAACACCAGGATGGCTACCAGGACACCAGGATGGCTACGAGGACACAAGGATGGCTACCTTTGTGCTGGTGACACAGGTAGAGCTGCTTTTTGAAGAATTGCTCTGAGGTAATTTATTAACTTTGAATTTGGCAGGGGATACTGCAAGACCATTCCCCAGCTGCAGCAGAGCAGCCGAGACCCAATCTTCTGCTCACCTTCCTTCCAGGATGTGGAGTTAATGGAAGCTGAGAAGCAGCAACACAACCACATCCTCTGCTTGAAAAGATTGCTGTTTAATTTGTTTGCATCTGGACTCTCCTCAGCCCCTTCTAGCTTCTATTTCCCTGGCAGAAGATTTTCTCCCCGCCCCTGCTACTTATGTCCTATTTAGAGCTAATTGGGACTGCCTGCCATCGTGGCTCAGAGATAATTACCTTGCCAGAGTTAGTCTTAAATCAGGATTTTCCACCTGTGCTAAGGAGGGTTGGTGAGAACATGGAGGTTTGCAGACCTCAAAACAGCACCGCAGGCAAGGACACAACCTCTGTGCCCAGCACATGTGGGTGGAGATGGAGGGAGGAGATGTTTTGTCAGTTGTCCATCACAGTTTGGAAAACACCTGATAGAATCCTAGAATTCCAAACTGGCTCAGGCTGAAAGGGACCTCAGAGCTTATCCACTCCAACCTCCCTGCCATGGGCAGGCTGTCAGGGAGTGATAGGACTGGGGGAAATGGAACAAAGCTGGAAATGGGGAGATTCAGCCTGGATGTTAGGAAGAAGTTGTTCAGCATGAGGGTGGTGAGAGCCTGGAAGGGGTTGCCCAGGGAGGTGGTGGAAGCCTCATAAAATCACAGAATAAGACAGATTGGAAGAGACCTCCAAGCTCATCCAGTCCAACCTATCAGCCAGTCCTATCCAATCAACTAGACCAGGGCACTAAGTGCCTCATTCAGTCATCCCTGGAGGTGTTTAAGGTCAGGCTGGATGAGGCTGTGGCCAGCCTGATCTAGTGTGAGGTGTTCCTGCCCATGGCAGGGGGCTTGGAACTGGATGATCTTTGTGCTCCCTTCCAACCCTGACTGATTCTATGATTCTGTGGTTCTATCATTCTGTGATTCTGTGATTCTATGGCTCTATGTTTCTGTGATTCTATGATTCTATGGTTCTGTCATTCTGTGGTTCTATGGTTCTGTGGTTCTATGGTTCTATGTTTCTATCATTCCATGGCACCTCTTAGCTAGTCTCAGCTGCTCAAGGCCTCATCCAACCTGGCATGAAGAATAACCCCTCTGAAGCCTACAATGTCTCTTTTACCTCAGCTGGATGAAGGATGAGGTCCCTGCTACCTGCTCATGGGCTCCACATTGATGCAGGAGATCTCTTCTTGGGCAGAAAGCTGCCCTTTGGGTAAAACCGTGCTCCAGAAGCCAAACCTGAGGTGATTGTTCTGTGGGTGAGGAGCAATGCAGAGGGACTGGGAAGAGCCATTGGGAACTGGTGCTGCATCCTGACATATCCTGAATGCTTGTTCATCACAGTCCCCTCAAAATTGCTTCTCATTGGCAGGAATGAGCACCAGGATTGGACTACAGCAGTAGAGCACACAGGAGAACTGGGTGACCTGGAAAGCCAGAGTAATAGAAAACAGAAGGAATGGTGCAGGATGTCAAAACTTGCCTTACTGGGCTGAACAAGCACTGCTGGTATCACCTGGAGCCTCCTGTGTCATTAATTACACACAGGGAAGAAAGCTTGGAAGGGTTTGAGAGGTTCTTCAATATAGATTCATAGAATCCTAGAATGGATTACGTTGGAAGGGACCTCAAAGATCATCTAGTTCCAACCCCTTGCCATAGGAGGGTGGTGAGAGTCTTGCACAGGCTGCCTGGGCAGGCTGTGGTTGCCTTCTCTCTGGGGGTGTTGCAGGCCAGGCTGGATGAGGACTTGAGCAGCGGAGTCTAGCTGAGAGGTGTCCCTGGGCATGGCAGGAGGTTGGAGCAGATGAGCTCTGAGGTTCCTTCCAACCTGGGCCATTCTGTGATTCTATGTCATAGGATGGCCTCATGTCACCTGCAGGAAGTGCCAATGGCAGGAGAGTTGGAACTCAGTGATCTTTAAGGTCACTTCCAACCCAAACCAATCTGTGACTCTAACAGAGACACAGACACACAGACCCCCCCACAACCCTCTTCTTGGTGCTATACCAAGATTAGAGCCTGAACAACCCCAAGCTGCTTGCAACTTCACCTGGGTTTATCCAGCTTCTCCCCTGTGGTTCAGGTACCTGACACTCATCAGCAGCTGGTCAGCCTGGTGGGGCACGGAGTGCTGGGCAGGATGGATCAAGAGCAAGGGCAGAGCTCACAGGATGTCAGGGGTTGGAAGGGATCCAAAGAGATCATCCAGTCCAACACTCCCTAGAGCAGGAGCAGACAATGTAGCTCAGGGCACACAGGAACACATCCAGACAGGCCTTGAAAGGCTCCAGAGAAGGAGACTCCACAGCCTCTCTGAGCAGCCTGTGCCAGTGCTCTGGGACCCTTCCAGGCAAGAAGTTGCCCCCTTGTGTTGAGCTGGAACCTCCTGTGCTGCAGTTTCCATCCATTGCTCCTTGTCCTATCCCAGGCAGCAAGTGAGCAGAGCCTGTCCCCCACCTACTGACCCCCAGCCCTCAGGTATTGATAAACATTGATTAAATCCCCTCTCAATTTTCTCTTCCTCAGACTAAGCAGCCCCAGGTTCCTCAGCCTCTCCTCACCAGGCAGTGCTCCAGTCCCCTCCTCATCCTCACAGCCCTCCTTTGGACTCTCTCCAGCAGATCCCTGTCCCTCTGAAACTGGGAAGCCCAAAACTGAAGGCAGCACTCAAGATGAGATCTCACCAGGGCAGAGTAGAGGGGGAGGAGAACCTCCCTGACTCTGCTTAATGCCCCCCAGGACCCCATTGGCCTTCTTGGTCAGCAGGGCACATTGCTGTGCCATGGATGTTCTCCACCAGCACTACCTGCTCCTTCTCCACAGGGCTGCTCTCCAGCAGATCACCTCCCAGCCTGTCCTGCTCCAGTTTATTGTTCCTCCCCAGGTGCAGAACTCTGCACTTGTCCTTGTTGAGCCTCATTTGGTTCCTCTGTGCCCAGCACAGCACCAGGCAGGGCATATACAGCCCTAGTGCAAGCAGGGGGCTGGCTTCTGGCAGCAAAGGCAAGCACTGCCTGCAGCACTGGCACCTCACCAGCTGGGATGGAGGGCAGGAGCTGGGGTCTGGCTCACCATGTCGGCAGGTGTGGAGGACTGAGTCCCCTTCATGCTCTGCAGCCAAGCAGTAACTGCACTGCTGCCACTTCACCATGATTTACCTGGCAGAGGGAAGGGACCAATCCCTCCCTGCATGAGTTATGCACTCACAGCCCAGGAAGTGTATTTCAGCAGGTAAAGGACTGTTTGGTGCCCCAGCGACATCCCTGCTGACCCGTGCCAGACACAGGATGCCCAGGGTACCTTCCTGGGTCCTGCCACTTGGTTTTACACAGAACCTCTCTGTTTGAAGAGACCTCCAGGGTCATCCAAGTCCAACCCTTGACCCAGCACTGCAGGCTCAGCACTAAACCATGTCCCTCAGCACCAGCTCCACAGGCTGCTGGAACACCCCAGCATGACATGTTCCCAGGATGAGGACTCCAGCACTGCCTTGGGCAGACCATTCCAAGGGTTGAGAATCCTTCCAGTGCAGAAATATTTCCTAGCATCCAGCCTAACCCTCCCCTGGGGGAGGGGCAGCTTGGAACCATTTGCTCTGCTCCTGTCCCTTGGCACCAAGCAGCAGAGGCTGCCCCCTCCTTGCTCCAAGCTCCCTGCAGGGAGCTGTCAGGAGAAGGTGGGGGGCAGGTGGCCAACTCTGCCTCCCTGCTCAGAAGGCTGAGAATGAGGCAGTGTCAGCTGGAGCAGAGGCATGAGTTGATGGCAGGTGGCAGAGCTCTCCCAGAGGAATGAGCCTGGCTGTTGCTCATGCACTGTGGCCTGCCCAAGGGGACAGAGAGACGTGGGGTGTCCTTGCTGCAGGGAGTGGCCATAAATCAAGTCCCTGCTGTGAGCTAATGAGGAACGAGATGAGGAGTGAGAAGCTGGAAGCATCTAGGAGCTGATGAAGCTGATGAGGCTGGAAGCATCTGGTGTGGTTAGGAATGTGGCTTGTAGCCTCTCAGCTGCAACCGACAGGGTTAAAAGCATCAATCTCCACATTCTCCCCCAAAATCTGTGCCTTCAAGCAGCAGCCTGCTGTGCCTTCACCAGCAAACTCTGGCAGCTCAAAAGGGTGAATGAACTTTACAGCAAGCCATGAGGACAGCAGAAACAAATTAGAGCTCTTCTTCCTTGGAGGAAATCTTCAGGACATCTGGAGGGCAGCTATAAAATCTTTCTATTTTATGCTTTAATTACATTTTGAGATGGTGAGGCTGAGCGTCCCTGGGCCTCACAAAGAGGGAGCACACAGCAGATGAGCAGCTCTGCCCAGAACCGGAGTTGTGTTTTGGTTAGTTGTCACTTGTAACTCGTTGTGTTGTAAATTATGAAAGGGGGAGCAATGAAACATCAGCTCCAACGACTCCCACCAAGAGCCCAGCATAGAAGCAGGCCATAGGTGTTGACAGGGAGTGTTTGGTGGGGAGTGCTGCTACGTGCTGCAGAGCCTGTGAACATCAGCTTTACATCAGCTGCTTCCACGGGAGACCTTCATCAGCACAGGGAGATGAAGGGTCTGAAAGCAATCAACAGTTCTCCTTTCAAGCCTAATGTTGGATGGGAGGGGAGTTCTTGGTGCCCCTGTGTGGTGTGAATGCAGGAGGGTAGCCATAGGCTGACTGGAGGTGGGCTCCTGGGAGACCTAGAGCAGCCTAAAGGGGGCTGCAAGAAAGCCAGGAAGGGACTTTTGGCAGGGGCTGGGAGTGACAGGGTGAGAGAGAATGGATTTAAGCTTGAGGAGGGCAGATTGGGACTGGAAGTTAGAAAGAATTTCTTCAGAGTGAGGATGGGGAGACACTGACACAGGTTTGTCCTCTCTGCAGAGTTTGCCCCTTCTCTGCTCTCTTGAGACCCTACCAGCAGCACTGCCTCCAGTTCTGGGGCCCCCAGCAGAAGAGGGACATGGAGCTGCTGGAGAGGGTCCAGAGGAGGCCATGGGGATGCTCAGAGGCCTGGAGAAGCTCCCCTGTGGGGACAGGCTGGGAGAGCTGGGGGTGTTCAGCCTGGAGAAGAGAAGGCTTCAGAGAGAAATTAGAGCAGCCTGCCAGTGCCTGAAGAGGTTACAAGATAGATGGGAAGGGACTTTGGACAAGGTCTGAGAGTGCCAGGATGAGAGGGAATGGATTGAAGCTGGAGGAGGGCAGATTGAGACTGGAGAGTAGGAAGAAATTCTTTGCAGTGAGGGTGGTGAGACACTGGTACAGGCTGCCCAGGGAGGTCGTGGAGCACAGAATCACCCAATGGGATCTTTGATCTCATTCTGTGTTCCACAACCTCCCTGGAGGTGTTCAAGGCCAGGCTGGATGGGACCTTGAGCAAACCTGGGCTGGTGGGAGGTGTCCCCTGCCCATGGCAGGGTGGATGGAACTGGATGCTCTTTGAGGTCTCTTCCAACCTAAACCATTCTATAAATTTATGAATCTGTCTTCTGAGGTGTCAGGCAGGTCCCGAGCTCAGACCCCCTGTACCACCCAGGCTGAGGTCAGCCAAAAGCAGGGGCTTGGCTTGGGGGTAGAAAGGTCAGGACCAGGCAAACAAACTTCTGAGCTAGGGAGAACCAGACCTGAATGAGACTGGGACATCTATGTCAGTGGGAAAAAAAATAATAAAAGGAGGAGTAAAAAAGTGCCTGAAAGGTTTAAAAAAATAAAATTAAAATAAATTAAAATAAAATAAAATAAAATAAAATAAAATAAAATAAAATAAAATAAAATAAAATAAAATAAAATAAAATAAAATAAAATAAAATAAAATAAAATAGATGGAAAGGGAAAGGGATTAGCAAAGGAGGCAGAGCTGCTGCCACACAGACCTAGCTTACAGAGAGTGGGAGAGAGATCTGCATTGCCTACAGATGAGCCTGAGTGGTAAAGATTGGCAAAGTTCAGGTAAGAGCTATATGCAAATTAGGAGCACAGCTTCAAACAGATTGAAATGAAGGTATTCCACATGGCTATGAGTAGGGTTATGACTATATATTAAGATGTGGCTTACTATTGTATTATTATTATATGAGTAGGATTATGACTATGTATGAATATATATGACTGTATGTTAAGGCAGGGGGTTGGAACTAGATGAGCTTTGAGGTCCCTTCCAACCTAAACTATTCTATGCTTCTATGATCCTATGCTTCTGTGCTTCTATGATCCTATGCTTCTGTGCTTCTATGATCCTATGATCCTATGATTCTATGCTTTTATGATTCTATCATCCTTTGCTTCTATAATTCTACGATTCCATCCTTCTATGCTTCTATGAACATCTCCTGTGAGGCCAGGCTGAGGGAGCTGGGGCTGGCAGCTGGCAGCAGAGGAGCCTGAGGGCTGCCCTCAGTGCTGTGCTAAAGATGTGCAGGGCAGTGTCAGGAGGACACAGCCAGGCTGTGCTCAGGGGTGGCCAAGGGCAGCACAAGGGGCACTGGGGGCAAGCTGGAGCAGAGGAGGTGCCAGGGGAACAGGAGGGGAAGCTTTTTGCCTGTGAGGGTGTCAGAGGCCTGGAGCAGGCTGCCCAGAGAGGCTGTGGAGTCTCCTTCTCTGCAGACATTGCAAACCCCCCTGGCTGTGTTGCTGTGTGCCCTGCCCTGGGTGCTGCTGCTCTGGCAGGGGGGTTGGGCTGGATGCTCTCTGGAGGTCCCTCCCAACCCCTGCCATTCTGTAGCTCTGTGCTAACACACAGGCATGCTTTGTGCATCTTTCTGAAGCAGAAATTGGCAGGAAGGAGTCACCTTCAGAAAAGTAAACATCTGCCTTTTACAGTTTCTATCAGGATTTCAGTTTTTCATTTTCCAAATGACTTTTTCATAAA
>VWZE01022667.1:17449-43292 GCA_013396675.1 Eubucco bourcierii
CCTGGAGAAGAGAAGGCTTCCAGGAGACCTTAGAGTAGACTTCCAGGATCTGAAGGGGTCTAGAGGAAGGCTGGGGAGGGACTATTGACAAGGTCTTGTAATGCTAGGACAAGGGCAATGGGTTTGAAGTGGCAGAGGGGAGGTTGAAAGTGGATGTTAGGAGGAAGTTCTTTACAGTGAGGGTGGTGAGACACTGGCACAGGTTGCCCAGGGAGGTTGTGGCTGCTCCTTCCCTGGAGGTGTTCAAGGTCAGGTTGGAGGAGACCTTGAGTGACCTGTGCTAGTGGGAGGTGTCCCTGCCTGTGGCAGGGGTTTGGAACTAGATGATCCTTGAGGTCCCTTCCAACTTTACCATTCTATGAGTCTCTGATTCTATGAATGTTCCATTATAAAAAGTGTTTAAAGTTGGATTGGCTCCCTGGGGTTTAAACAGCATGACCTGGTTGAAGGTGTCCCTGTCCATGGAAGAGGTGTTGGACTTGGTGGTCCTGTGTGCTGGACTAACACAACCTGTCTTCACAAGCCCCCCTCTCTGTACACAGATGGAAGGGAAAGTAACACAACAAACCCCCTCTGTGTTGAGATGAAGAGAGCTTGATGAGAGGATAAGAGGTACAATTACTTCAGCCTATTTTCGGAAGAGCACAGCAGAATGCAGAAGCAGCAGCAGAAATCATCTCCCCCCAGCCCTCAACAGGCAGCAGTAAAGACCAGCACCCCAAAAACAGATTCCAAAAGCAGCAACCAGAACAGGAAGCCTCTCATGTTAGAGTCTGAGCTTCCAGCCCCATACTACTTTCTTCCAGCCAGCACTTTGGTTTTGAAGCTGGCACAACAGCAGCATGGCATTGAGTATCAACAGCAGATTCAGCTCAACCTATAACATCTGGGAAGGTCCCTTCCAAACCAACCTATTCTCTGATTCCTCACAACTAACCTTAACTGTTTTATGTTCCAATTAGGGAATTAACCATTTCTTGTGATTATAAGCATCTGTCACCTCCTGCCACATAGAATACAGCAGTCTTGAGAGCTTAGGGGATTTAGCTCATGGGTACAAATGGGGAGTCACCATTAAAAAAAAAAAATCCATTAAAAAGTGTTATTTTTATTTAAATTAGATTTTTTGTCAAGGGTGATCCAACCTTCTAGGAGTGATTTCAGTAGAAATTCAGGTTTCTAGGATACTCATTCTCCTGGGGAAGCAAATGTCAAGATAATCTTAGAATCATAGAATCATGGAATAGTAAGGTTGGAAGGGACCCTCTGCCATAGGCAGGGACACCTCCCACTAGCACAGGTCTCTCAAGGCCTCATCCAACCTGGCCTTGAACACCTCCAGGGAGGGAGCAACCACAACCTCCCTGGGCAACCTGTGCCAGGATCTTACCACCCTCCCTGTAAATAGCCTAAGCTCACGTCAGCTCACCTCGCTGAGCACTGTAATATCTGTCACTGGATTCTTCCCTGGACCTGTAATGTGAATGGAAATTATCTGACTACATTTATTTCCTGATTACTCTCCAGTTTTTAGAGGGCAATATGTCCCTTTGCTAAAACTGTTTTGATCTACCCAGAAGACTTTTGCCCAGTATGTTTGTAGCAAAATTACCTAAGATTGGACTTCTCCAGCTGCCATCTTGGCTGACATTTGGCTTTGTGACCTCATTCAAGGTCTACAAGGATCTCTCAGTGCTTGTGGTCAGATTTTATTTTCTTTGTGGGTGCCAGTAGGATGTTGTTGATTCTGTTAAACTGGCAGAGGGGAGATTGAAACTGAATGGTAGGAGGAAGTTGTTTGCAGTGAGGGTGGTGAGACACTGGCACAGGTTGCCCAGGGAGGTTGTGGAGCACAGAATCACCCAACGTGATCAAAGATCAAAGATCACGTTGGGTGATTCTGTGCTCCACAACCTCCCAGGACATCTTCTGTACTCCACAAACTACCTGGAGGTGTTCAGGGCCAGGTTGGATGAGGCCTTGAGTGACCTATTCCAGTAGGAGGTGTCCCTGCCTATGGCAGGGGGTTAGAACTGGATGATTCTTGAGGTCCCTTCCAACCTTACCATTCTATGATTCTATTGTTCACAAAGGCTGAACATAGAACAAAGGCATTTCCACCACCTGTTTGATGGCTCAGTTTCTCATGGACCCTTCTGACAGTACATCTCTCTAGTCACTCAGCACCTTATAGCTGAAGGATAGATGTTCATATTGCTCCTTTTTACCACGTGAGAAGAGGTGAACTTCTGACTAGCCCAACCAATTCTCACGTCTATAATTGACTGCAAAAGTCTGAAGCATAAGCACCCTGCTCATATAAGCTTATGACTACACTGTTAGGTTAATGCCTATAAAACAGGTTATGGCATAGAAACCTGAAGGCATTTTCATAACCAATACTATATATAAGTCTGGAAATGATCATTGGACAGGGAGCTTCATGTACCTAAAAATGATTCACAGTAAAGTATATATTTATAAGTGGTTTCTAGTTTTGGTTAAAGCAATCAGTGGCATCTAATGATCTCACATCTGTGTTTGTTTAACTGCTGATTAGTAACAAGTTGCCAAGGGAGGTTGTGGAGCACAGAAGCACATTGGGTGCTTCTGTGCTCCACAACCTCCCTGGAGGTGTTCAAGGCCAGGTTGGACAAGGCCTTGAGTAACCTGTACTAGTGGGAGGTGTCCCTGCCTATGGCAGGGGGTTGGAACTGGCTTTCTGAGTTATCTTACAGTATCACAGTATCACCAAGGTTGGAAGAGACCTCAAAGCTCATCAAGTCCAACCTGATACCACAGACCTCCAGACCAGATCATGGCACCAAGTGCCACATCCAAACCTGCCTTGAACACCTCCAGGGACACTGACTCCACCACCTCCCTGGGCAGCCCATTCCAGCACTCAATGACTCTCTCAGGCAACAACTTTCTCCTCACCTCCAGCCTAAACTTACCCTGGTACAGCTTGAGACTGTGTCCTCTTGTGCTGGTTGCCTGAGAGAAGAAATCAACCTCCTCCTGGCTACAACCACCCTTCAGGTAGCTGGAGACAGCAAGAAGGTCTCCCCTGAGCCTCCTCTTCTCCAGGCTAACCAATCCCAGCTCCCTCAGCCTCTCTCCATAGGGCTGTGCTCCAGGCCTCTCCCCAGCCTCGTTGCCCTTCTCTGGACACGCTCAAGCACCTCAATGTCCTTCTTCAATGGAGGGGCCCAGAACTGGACACAGGACTCAAGGTGTGGCCTAAGTAGTGCAGAGTCCAGGCGGAGAATGAGCTCCCTGCTCCTGCTGGCCACACTATTGCTGATGCAGGCCAGGATACCATTGGCTTTCTTGGCCACCTGGGCACACTGCTGGCTCATGTTTAGGTGGATGTCAATCAGCACCTTATCTCATCCTTCCTTACACTTTTGCTGGAGACTGCTTGCAGCTGGGAAGCCACAGGAGCCAAAGAAAAGGTAAGAGCAGAGTCTTTATTGGGTGCTGAAGGTCCCTCATGCTTTTGCTTTACATGGAAAAAATTCTAGTAAAGGAAATTAAATGAAGAACTCTTCAGATTTGTAAAGCCTTGATGAGTGGAATTACTTAAACCTCTTTTCATAAAGTATTTTGTAAAGCATTTTAAAGAAGGATTTTGAATCAGTTTCTGTTTACATCCTTTGCCTTGAATGGAACTCTGAGGGAAAAAGATAAACGATTATTTTATTCTGCAAAGAATATAAAACTTTAATGGGCTGCACAAGAAGCATAACTCATAAAATCTGCAGTTTAAATATAGATGGTTATTAACCTAGATTGAAAAAAAAAAAAAAAAAGCTGCAATTCAAGTGAAAAGGATTTTCTTCAAGCAATTATTTGATTACTGTAGTCTGAGGAGGAAAGAGTGATAAAGTTCTAAATCAGTATCAGTTCTGGTAACAAGACAGACAGTTGGAAAGACTTAACATAGGAGGGGAATATTTTCTAGCCTTAGGCATGTTTGTGTTGCCAACCAAGCTGAATACTTACAACCTGCACTTTGTTATTCATGTGAACTTCAAAATTTCCATGACAGGTAATTATACACACAGTAAATACATTCCCAAGCACAATCACCTCAGTAATTTCTTATTCATAGCAGGCAGTAATAGTGCTGCTGTTATTCAAGAACTTGTCCTAAAACATACTCATTTTTGCCCTTTGTGATAATCAAAGGACTTGAGGCTTGCTCTTTCACACTCTTTGTCATCAGAGTTTGGAGCTAATAAATGGCACATACTGAAGAACTCATTTATCTGGAGTCATTGTCTCCAGATATGATACAATCTCCAGAAATGTTCCACCATTTCTATCTCCAGATACAAATGATATAACATTTCTATAATGTCTATGCCCTCTCTAATTTATTTCATCCTAACATGTTTCTGATGAGACAAGAAAGTCCCCAAAGGTTACGTATTGAACTTAGAATTAGCTAAAGAGCTCCAGATTCTCATGCAACTACTGTGTTTCCTGGAGTATTTCCTTTGCTTCTACCAGAGAATTAAAGTAATAACTGTGGAAATGTTCATACAGATTAAATTAGTAATCAAAATGGGTCACTTAAATTCGGTGCAACAGACTAATCCAGTTAAATTCAATGCCAAAGACTAATCCACTTCAATTCAGTGCAACAGACTAATTCACTTCAATTCAGTGCAAAAGACTAATTCACTTCTATTAAGTGCAAAAATCTAAACCACTTCAATCCAATGCAAAAGACTAATCCACTTCAATTCAGTGCAAAAGACTAATCCACTTCTATTCAGTGCAACAGACTAATCCACTTCAATTCAGTGCAAAAGACTAATCCACTTCAATTCAGTGCAAAAGACTAATTCACTTCTATTAAGTGCAAAAATCTAAACCACTTCAATCCAATGCAAAAGACTAATCCACTTCAATTCAGTGCAAAAGACTAATCCACTTCAATTCAGTGCAAAAGACTAATCCACTTCAGTTCAGTGCAAAAGACTAATCCACTTCAATTCAGTGCAACAGACTAATTCACTTCAGTTCAGTGCAAAAGACTAATCCACTTCAGTTCAGTGCAAAAGACTAATCCACTTCAATTCAGTGCAAAAGACTAATCCACTTCAATTCAGTGCAACAGACTAATCCACTTCAGTTCAGTGCAAAAGACTAATCCACTTCAATTCAGTGCAAAAGACTAGTTCACTTCTATTCAGTGCAAAAGACTAATTCACTTCTATTAAGTGCAAAAATCTAAACCACTTCAATCCAATGCAGAAGACTAATTCACTTCAATTCAATGCAAAAGACTAATCCACTTCTATTCAGTGCAAAAGACTAACTCACTTCTCTATCACATCTCTACTTTGTTAAAAATCCAGACAACTTTGTTCTCCTTACAAAGATGTCTCTTTGAGATCCTGAAAATAGGACAAGCTGATGATGAAAATACGTTCAAATTTTGAGCTAATGAGCCAGGCACTGTCAGAAGAGTCAAGCAGCTAATCAGAAGTGTTTATGCATTCAACAGCCAGGGCAGCTATGGTACCTGAGAGTGGTGCAACAGGAATACAGTAAGGTGGAAGCAGATGAAAGCACTCTCTGTTCCAAGAGCTGTTCTCAGACAACAGAAAACTCTGCTAAGGCAAATGGAAAACAAAGCAGAGGCGATTGGTGACACCCAGCAATGGCTACACCAAGGGCAGATCTTACCTTACAAATTTAGTGGCTTTTTATGATGAAGTCACAGCACCAGTGGACAAGAGAAGGGCAACTGATGGCATCTACCTGGACCTGAGTAAGGTATTTGACTTTGTCCTGATCACCAAACTGGAAAAAACATGGACTGGATGTGTGGAGCACTGCTGGGTAAGGAATTGGCTGGATGGTGGCACCCAGAGAGTGGTGATCAAGGGTACAATGTCCACCTGCAGACCAGTGACAAGTGGTGTCCCTCAGGGGTCAGTGCTGGGACCAGTGCTGTTTGACATCTTTGTCAGTGCCATGGACAGAGGAATCAGTGCAGCCTCAGCAAGCGTGTGGATGGCACCAAGCTGTGTGGCACAGTCGACTTGCTGGAGGGCAGGGATCCATCCAGAGGGACCTGGACAGGCTGCAGAGCTGTGCCCAGGCCAACCTCATGAGATTCAACAAGGCCAAGTGTAAGGTCCTGCACCTGGGTAGGCACAATGCCAAGCACAGCTCCAGGCTGGGTGGGGAATGGCTGAGAGCAGCCCTGAGGAACAGGCCCTAGGGGTCTTGGGTGATGAAAAGCTCAACCTGAACCTGCAGTGTGAGTGCAGCCCAGACAGCAACTGTGTGCTGGTCTGCAGCAAGAGCAGTGTGGGCAGCAGGGCAAGGGAGGGGATTGTGCCCCTTTGCTCTGCTCTCCTCAGACCCCACCTGCAGTCCTGTGTGCAGTTCTGGAGCCCCCAGCACAGGAAGGACATGGAAGTGTTGGAGTGGGTTCAGAGGAGGTCACCAAGATGCTGAGAGGGCTGCAGCAGCTCTGCTGTGAGGATAGGCTGAGAGAGTTGGGGCTCTGCAGCCTGCAGAAGAGAAGGCTTCCAGAAGACCTTAGAGTAGCCTTCCAGGATCTGAAGGGGGCTCCAGGAAGGCTGGGGAGGGACTATTGACAAGGTCTTGCAATGACAGGACAAGGGGCAATGGGCTTAAACTGGCAGAGGGGAGATTTAGACTGGATGTTAGGACGAAGTTGTTTGCAGTGAGGGTGGTGAGACACTGGCACAGGTTGCCCAGGGAGGTTGTGGCTGCTCCCTGCCTGGAGGTGTTCAAGACCAGATTGGATGAGACCTTGAGTAACCTGTACTAGTGGGAGGTGTCCCTGCCTATGGCAGGGAGTTGGAACTGGATGATCCTTGAGGTTCCTTCCAAGCTTACCATTCTATGATTCTATTATTCTATGAACTTATGGAAGAACAGAATCACAGAGAACACATCTAGCAACACTTGCCAGACAATGCCTCCAATGAGATATATTTTAGGAAGTTCTTGAGACAAATGTGTTGCCCTGGCATGTGGTAGCCCTCCATGAGGTAGCATGCTGAACTGGATAAACCAGCAGGAGTTTGTTTAATTTAACTGCAAATGAGGTCATCTGAATTTCCTCATTCCCTTTTCCAGATGGTGCCAAATGTATCCAGGCAGGAAGACATGCAGGAAAATTTCCCTGGGTAGCCTCAGTGGTAGGAAGAGATGGGAATATATGGAATATGGCTTGCTGTAAACAGTAGAAGCCTAAGGATGGTTTTTAAGGTGCTGTGATTGTGAGAGCTGAAAGTGGATGAAGAAAGGTCTGTCACCTTGCTCACGTTTTGTGTTTGAAATGCACTGATTTGCTAATGGTTCCAACCTATTTCCATTACTAGTGTTTAAAGAACTCAGATGGCAAAGATAAATCACAAGGGTGATGCCAGAGTTAATTATAGCAGTGCTCCTCCAAATGACACTATCAACTTTGGGAGCAGCAAGAGCTATTGTTGGCATTAGGAAGTAACCTGAGAGAGTGGTGTCTGGGAGAGGAGTTGCAGTGCAGAGACTGCCAGGTTGGAAAAAACTGGATGTATTGTGTTGAGCTTGGAAAGAGGTGAGAGGAAGAGCAGAAGGTTTCCAAGAAGAGAGGCTCAGAATTGCTATTTAAAAAATGAATTTGCATTGCACACATGCACACACAAAAGTCATGGTGGAAATGTTTTAAAGCAAGTTAAAGTATCCAGTTTCCCCTTACAGAGTCCTTACATCTTTGTTCCTGGCAGGAACAGTTCCTTTCCTTTTTAGCTGCATACTTTCCCCAGGAGATTCATATCTCCTGAAACTTCTTGAAGCAAGTTTGTTCTCTCTAAATCTATATTTTCATTTCATGGGAGCTATATCAAGAGAAGCATGACCAGCAGGGAAAGGGAGGGAATTCTGCCCCTTTACTGTGCTCTAGTCAGACCCCACCTGGAGTCCTGTGTGCAGTTCTGGAGCCCCCAGCACAGGAAGCTCAACATGAGGCTACAGTGTGAGTGCAGCTCAGACAGCAACTGTGTGCTGGGCTGCAGCAAGAGCAGTGTGGGCAACAGGGCAAGGGAAGGGATTCTGCCCCTTTGCTCTGCTCTCCTTAGCATCTGGAGTACTGTGGGCAGGTTACAAGAGTTGGGGCTCTGTAGCCTGCAGAAGAGAAGGCTTCCAGGAGACCTGAGAGTAACCGTCCAGTATCTCAAAGGGGCTACAAGAAGGCTGAGGAGGGACTATTGACAAGGGCTTGCAATGGGTTTGAGCTGATAGAGGGGAGCTTGAAACTGGTTGTTAGAAGGAAGTTGTTTGCAGTGAGGATGGTGAGACACTGGCACAGGTTGCCCAGGGAGGTTGTGGAGCACAGAATCACCCAGGTCTTTGATCTTTGATCACGTTGGGTGATTCTGTGCTCCACAATCTCCCTGGAAGTGTTCAGGGCCAGGTTGGATGAGGCCTTGAGTGCCCTGTACTAGTGGGAGGTGTCCCTGCCTATGGCAGGAGGCTGGAACTGGATGATCCTTGAGGTCTCTTCCAACCTTACCATTCTAGGATTCTAAATTCAAACTTTCTTGTCTTCTGTTTTGATGAGAAAAGGGCAGAGTCTAGCCAACTTGAAACTCAAAAATACAGAGCATGAAATGTGTAAAATGTGTTGGGATTATCACTCTTACTTAGTTCCGTGATGGGATTAAAAGCTCTGCTTTGTACTATTTAAACACACAATTAAACACTGAAGTGTGTTTAAAACCTGTGCTTTTTAAAAGAAGCATTTCCATGACCCAGAGCACAGTAAGGGAACAACTTTAACTTCAGTAATTGAGCACCTTAAGCATTTGTTAAGCTTTTCAGTGAAACACATGATTAAACAGCAAAGCAAAATGTCACAATGCTGCAAGAAGGTTTTTAGTGTGTAACCTTTTACACACAAGGAGGATTAACAATCATCTGCTTTAGTCTTTAGTTATCGTTAACAACATTTAACTCTTCAACCCATGCAAAGGTTCCAGATGATTATATAATCAGCAGATTTTTCTATTTTCAGGCAGTTACAGCTGAACATTTACATGCATTATTCCAGGATTCCAATCTATGCTAAGAACACTTGCTGGGCTTTTGTCATATAATAGTAACAAAAATCATTGATTTTAGTTGGTTGATCCTGGCTATTCATAGTACAGAGTGAGAGAAAAAAAAAACAACAAACACCCAAGTGGGCTGGAGAGCAGCCCTGAGGAAAAGGACCTTGGAGTCTGGGTTGATGAAAAGCTCAACATGAGCCTGCAGTGTGCACATGCAGCCCAGACAGCAACCGAGTCCTAGGCTGCATCAAGAGAAACGTGTCCAGCAGGGCAAGGGAGGGGATTCTGCCACTTTACTCTGCTCTCGTCAGACCCCACCTGGAGTACTGTGTGCAGTTCTGGAACCCTCAGCACAGGAAGGACATGGAAGTGTTGGAGTGGGTCCAGAGGAGGGCCACAAAGATGCTCAGAGGTCTGCAGCAGCTCTGCTGTGAGGACAGGCTGAGAGAGTTGGGGCTGTGCAACCTGGAGAAGAGAAGGCTTCCAGGAGACCTTAGAAGTAGCCTTCCAGGATCTGAAGGGGGTTACAGGAAGGCTGGGGAGGGACTATTGANTCAAGGCCAGGTTGGAGGAGACCTTGAGTGAGCTGTACTAGTGGGAGGTGTCCCTGCCTTTCAGGGGGTTGGAACTGGATGATCCTTGAGGTCCCTTCCAACCTTACCATTCTATGATTCTAAGTCTTCAACAGAATTGAGTTGAGGAAGCACATTCTTGCTACTAAAGATGATTGTTAAAGAGATTGGAAATTTTATTGGATATACATTCCTGATCTTGCAGGTAGTGGTATTCAGGTAATCTTCCAACTTAGGGAAGTTCTACTATGGACACAGGAGCTTGTGAGGATTTATCACAAGCTGGGGAATTAATTTGGGTGCTGTTTGTAGACTGCCCAAAGCTCCAGATCACGGAATCACAGAATCACAGAAGCACCCAGGTTGGCAAAGCCCCTCAGGATCACCAAGCCCAACCTAGAACCCTACTCTACAAGATTCACCTTATCAATATCTCCAAGCACCACATCCAAACCACCCTTAAACACACCCAGGGTGGGTGACTCCAGCACCTCCCTGGGCAGCTCATTCCAGTCCCTGACCACTCTCTCCAGGAAAAACTTTTTCCTCATATCCAATCTAAACCCACCCAGCCTCAACTTGAGGCTATCCACCTTATTCTGTCTGCAGTTCCCTGTGAGAAGATGGCTAGGCATTGTTTTTGCTTTCTCTCCTCATGTTGTCTGAGACTGAAATAGCCTCTGCCCTATTTATTCCTCAAATCAGTAACACCAAAGCACTGAGAAAATAAGAAAATCTGTTCCAGTTCATCTAATGAGTTTGAACCTCAAAGGTTCAAGTCGAAATGATAGCCTTTAAAGACACATCCTTAGGCCTTCATTTATTTCATTTTATTTATCCATCATTAAATCGACACAAGAGTTGTCAGTTCTGAGTAACTTTTATTTGGCTTTACCATCAGTTTTTTTTAAGATGTAAATCACTATCAGCCCCCCACTGCCCCCCACTGCCCCCCAATTGCTTCTACTTATCCAAATGTCTGCTAGCTGGAGCTTCTTTATAAATTTGTGAAGACTTTTGTAAGATAAATATTGGTAAAACATCAATGGGTTTTACCTTCCATTCAGATGGTTAGATGGCAGTATGCTTAGACCACACTTGGGATCCAGTGATCTCTTAAATTGTAATTCCTCACAGCTTACTGATGAGGTCTATGGCTATTGGTCAGTTATTTAATTTACAGTTGAAACCTTTCTCTGGAGCAAGTCCAGTGGACTTCTGCACCCTTTGGCATAGAGAGCACAAGCAGAGATGAGTAATTTCCACAAAATGGATCTTGTCTAGGTCTGTAGATGGCTCAACTCTCTTAGCTGATGACAATCCACAGGAAGGACATGGAAGTGTTGGAGTGGGTCCAGAGGAGGCCACAAAGATGGTCATAGGGCTGCAGCAGCTCTGCTGTGAGGACAGGCTGAGAGAGTTGGGGTTCTGCAGCCTGGAGAAGAGAAGGCTTCCAGGAGACCTTAGAGTAGCCTTCCAGGATCTGAAGGGGGCTACAGGAAGGCTGGGGAGGGACTATTGACAAGGGCTTGCAATGCCAGGACAAGGGACAATGGGTTTGAAGTGGTAGAGGGGAGATTTAGATTAGGGATGTTAGGAGGAAGTTGTTTGCAGTGAGGGTGGTGAGACACTGGCACAGGTTGCCCAGGGAGGTTGTGGCTGCTTCCTCCCTGGAGGTGTTCAAGGCCAGGTTGGAGGAGGCCTTGAGTGACCTGTGCTAGTGGGAGGTGTCCCTGCCTATGGCAGGGGGTTGGAACTAGATGATCCTTGAGGTCCCTTCCAACCTTACCATTCTGTGATTCTATGACCTAGACAAACTTCTTCTGAATTTGGTAAAATAATTGCTCCCTTTTAGTGCTTTAGTTTGCTTCCTATTTCTGTCACAGGCAGTGATAGTGTGTTCATGTCCTTCAGACCCTGTTTTTATGATCCAAAGGTGCTGCAAAACCAAGACAATTACTCACAGGAAGCATAGAAGATGTAGTGTGCCTGAAGAGCCCTAGGAGTGTTAAAGGGTTACAGATATTTGTCCTATGAGAGTTTTTATGCTTCTGTCATATGTGCTTTTGAGTTTTAACCCATTGATCCCTCTCCCTTCCAAACTCTACAGACTCTGTGCTGGGTTATCAGGGTTTGCCAGTGACAAACACTTGATGCCATCACCTATTTTCTGTTTCCATGTGACTATCACAGTTATACTTAAGGTAAAATTATGCCTAAAGAGCTAAAATTATTTTTTCCATGCTCCATCCATATTAATAGACAGAAGCAAATCCTACTGTTATTGTTTAATCTGTACAAGAGCTACCTCATTGTTCCATCTCTAGCCAAGAACAGGAAAACACTTCATGAGAGTAAGCATTTTTAATTCCTTTTGAATGGAAATAAATGCAATCATTTCTAGCTGATAGAACAACATGCAAATTGTGTTATCACTGAGATTTTCTCTTCCTAATCAGGTCACCTAAGTGAGACAGGATGCTTTAATATGTATCTTGCACATTATTCATTAGAATTAAACTAAGCAGTGTGATTGTGATGGAAGCCTCTCTGGGAAAGGTGTATGTTACAAGGAAATATATGGAGACAAAAGAATGAAGAACAGACAGTTCTGACGTTAAGGCAGTTGTTCCAGCACTGTAAAGTATCTTCTATGAACCTGTGTGTTTTTCACTGTGTAGATGAGGTACTCTACCTCTCAGCAACTCATTTCCCATGCTTTCACACAGTAGTGTGTAAAAGTTCTAGCACTGTGCCTTCCTGCTTGTGAATCTCACAGCAGAACACTCATTTACCCTCCTACTAACTTTATGTCACCATATGCCATCATTCAGTTCCTCATTTCTAGTCTTCTTCAACATTCTTCCTCATCTTTAATGTTGTGCTGATTTGAAGCTAATTAGGATGATTTTTTTATGAAAAGAATTAGATTATAGGCTGAGAAAAGCACAACTCCAGGCTGGGTGGGGAATGGCTGAGACCAACCCTGAGGAACAGGACCTGGGGATGTGGAGTGATGAAAAGCTCAAGATGAGGCTGCAGTGTGAGTGCAGCCCAGACAGCAACTGTGTGCTGGTCTGCAGCAAGAGCAGTGTGGGCAGCAGGGCAAGGGAGGGGATTGTGCCCCTTTGTTCTGCTCTTGTCAGACCCCACCTGCAGTCCTGTGTGCAGTTCTGGAACCTCCAGCACAGGAAGGACATGGAACTGTTGGAGAAGGTCCAGAGGAGGCCAAAAGATGGTGAGAGGGCTGCAGCAGCTCTGCTGTGAGGACAGGCTGAGAGAGTTGGGGCTCTGCAGCCTGGAGAAGAGAAGGTTTCCAGAAGACCTTAGAGTAGTCTCTACTACAGGGGCTCCAGGAAGTCTGGGGAGGAACTATTGACAAGGTCTTGTAATGCCAGGACAAGGGGCAATGGGTTTGAAGTGGCAGAGGGGAGATTGAAAGTGGATGTTAGGAGGAAGTTGTTTGCAGTGAGGGTGGTGAGACACTGGCACAGGTTGCTCAGGGAGATTGTGGCTGCTCCCTCCCTGGAGGGGTTCAAGGCCACGTTGGATGAGTCCTTGAGTGAGCTGTGCTAGTGGGTGGTGTCCCTGCCTATGGCAGGGGGTTGGAACTAGATGATCTTTGAGGTCCCTTCCAACCTTACCTTTCTAAGATTCTATGATTCTATGTGTGACATGGCCTGGACCTTTCAAGTCATATTTTTCTTGTAAATCTATGGCCTAAATTGCTACCTGTTACTGAATAGAAGGTCCTCCATCAATATCTGTAGGAATGATAGGTCTCCCATTAAAGAAAAATTGGTCTTCTGTCATTCAGTGGCATAAACACTGGATAGTAAAAAAACCCCAGAACAGCCATCAGCAAATGTGGCTGCTTAAAACAAATTTTAAACACAGTGGGCAGTATGTTGTTACCACTTTATAATTTACCCTCCACTGATGTAGTTGCAGTAGTGAATTAAGTTTGATCTGCTGTCACTTAGACGTGGTTATGAATTGCTCTTTCTTTATGACAAAATAAAAGAAGAGGAAGAATAAATGGCACCCCCACAAAACAACCATAAATGCAATGGGAAAAAAAATGCATTGAAAAATAGATATTATTTGGGGTGAACATTTTATTTGCATAACATTATCTGCTGCTTACTATTTGTCCTCAATAATGAAGTCAAAGCTGGAAGGGAGGAATTGATATTGGAGAAAAGAGTGATGAATATATACCTTATCTCTGGAAAGAATATTGAAACTCCTCGCAGGAAAAATGATGAGTTCACCACCAGAAAATATTGATGATCCTGATGCCACCTCATTTAGTAAGGCTATGTTTTACAGGCCAGAGTCTAAGAGCAAATGGATGTCGAAACCAGGAAAAATTTTTGTCTTAAGAGAAAAAGAAGTGAGAAACAGAGAGGAAGGCCATGGAAGTGTTGGAGTGAGTCCAGAGGAGGCCATGAAGATGCTGAGAGGGCTGCAGCAGCTCTGCTATGAGGACAGGCTGAGAGAGTTGGGGCTCTGCAGCCTGGAGAAGAAAAAGTTTCCAGAAGACTGTAGAGTAGCCTTCCAGGATCTGAAGTGGGCTACAAGAAGGCTGGGGAGGGACTATTGACAAGGTCTTGTAATACCAGGACAAGGGGTTTTTTTTTGTTGTTTTTTTTTTTTGGTAGCATCAGTGGATAGACTTAATTAATTGATTTTGGTAAACATTGATCAGCTGTGAAATGGCAGCCTGTTGCAGTACATTATGTGACTTGGTAAAGCCTTAATTAAGATGAGTAAGCTAAAAATATTAGCTGGTTATGATAACATTTGTAGGACCATGAAATCTTTGAAAGTGCTCTCCTATGACTTTTTACATCAGCTGAAAAGTGACTTACAAACTATGTAAAAGGAATATTAGGTATTTTTAAGTGGAAAAATGAAGCAACACCCAGATAACATAAGTAAGAATGTTGAAGACAAATTTTAGCATCTCTTCTACATAAAAACTTTGGGTTTTTGTAGGTCAGTACAACCTTTTCCAGTTCTTGGTAACCTTCACTGTAAAGGGAGAGCATTCAGATAAAACACCAAAGGAGAGGATGTTAGGTTACTGTGAAGCCAGTATGGACTCTAACCCCTAGTTTTTTCAAAGCATTTAAGCCCTTTGCTTATTAGAAGTATGTACAGTGACCTGCTACCCAGCAGCTTCTGGTGGATTGGCTACATTCTGTGCTAGATGGCTAAAAGGCAGAACTACACTGTGCAAAATGCTTGGTCCAGGTGTTGGTCTCAGAAATGTTCATTATTGAAACCAAATCACCAAAGGGATTGAACCCTGATATTATGTAATTGCCTTACTCCTCTCCTTTTTCCATTGTAAAAATATTTGTCTTTAATTTGGTGTTTAAAGATACCTTTACATAACTATTCTATTTGCTTTTGATTGTGGGTCAATAAAGGACATCACTAAAAGATAACTTGTTTTCCTTTCTATGAAGTTCAGGGCAAGACATATTGTTCAAGGTGTTCATAAATTCCCAAACAGAGAGGTTACAGTGGGAAAGCCTCTCAGAAGCTTCAGTATAGAATCCTTTTGGTTGGAAAAGACTTTAGAGATCATCAAGTCCAACCATTATCTAGCTCTATTAATTCTGGTGTTGAATCGGTGTGTCACTTACTGCTTTTAAACACCTCCAGGGATGCAGTTTGAACCACCTCCCTTGGAAGCCTATTCCACTGTTTGAGAACCCTTTAAATGGAGAAATTTATTCCAGTGTCCAATCTAAACCTCCCCTGCTGCGACCTATGGCCATTTCATCTCATCACTTGTCACTGGGCAGAAGAGATCAACACCCAACTCACTACAATCTACTCTCAGTAGGTGTAGAGAGCGATAACATCTCCTCTCAGCTTCCTTTTCTGCAGACTAAGCAATTCCAGTTGCCTCAGGTGCTCCTCAGAAGACCTGTTTTCCAGACCCTTCACCAGCTTCATTACCTTTTCCTGCACCTGCTCCAGCACCTCAATTTTAGTAGTCAGGGGCCCAAAACTGAACATAGCACTGAAGGTGTGGTCTCACCTGTGCTGAATACAGGGGTTCCCTCTTCTTCCATGGTCCTACTTTTCATACTGTTCCTGATACAGGTCAGGATGCTGACAGCCACCGTGGGCACCTGGGCACACTGCTGTCTCATGTTCATCCAGCTGTTGATCAACACTCTGAATTGGTTGTGGGAATTAAGGAGGTAGGGATTATAAAATCTGTAGTTCTTTTATTTCCAGAAAGCCCTGCCCACAAACTCTATACAAATGAGTTAGATTGGGTTCAAATTCATTCAGGAAGATCTTCACAAGGATACTTATAGGGAATTTAGTAATGCAGGAAAATCAGAGAGTTGGAAAAGGTTTGTTACAAAACAGCTTTGTCACACTTACAAATAAAGGCAGCCTGGAGCCCTAGGGCAGGTCTGTGCTACTCATGGCAGAGGAGCAGGAATTTGGAGCTGGTCCCTTGGCTCCTTTGCACCAGTGTCTGGAACTGCACTGAATCCAGTGGCAGATCAACGTGGCAGAGGATCCAATGCAAGTAAACCTGCCAGAGCTCAAAATGACTGCAGACACTGCTGCCATGGGCACAGAGTGTGGGGCAGCACAGGGCCAAGCCAGGCTGCTGGTGGTGTGCCCACCAACGGAGGCGGTTTGGGGCAGAGGCAGCTCCCTGCAGCAGGAAGTCAGGATGCAGCAGTCCAAAGTTGGGGCCTGTGCTTTCTCCTCACCCTGCTGCCAGATGCCCCTCGAGGTCCGACTCCATGTCCACATCAAGGTCCGCCTCAAGGTCTGACTCAATGTGTGAGTCAAAGTCTCAGTCAAAGTCCCCCTAGCTAGTGTGTCCAGTTGCCATCTGTCTGTGCTGGGGCCATTTGATCTCCCCTGTTCAAGCCCACAGGAGTGGGGTAAGGAATTTGGCTCCTGCTTCTTTCCACATTCCAAACCCCTGGAGCCAGAGGTGGAGGAAAGCAAAACAGTTTCATGGCACATTCAAACCTCTGGTGGGGCAAGGACTTGGGTGTGCCCTGCCACACGCTCTCTGGTCTTCTTCTACTGGGCAGGTTTTTCAACCACTGTTCCCCAAACCTGTAGCATGGCATGGGGCTATTGAGTCTCACGCCACTGACCTTGGCCCATCAATCCAACCTGTCTAGATCACACTCTAGAGAGTGATCATATCATATCAACACCCCCTCCCAGTTCAGTGCTTTCTACAGACTTAGCAAGGGTGCACTCAATCTCCTCATCCAGATGATTGATGATAGTAAAGGGAACTGGCCCCCATACTGAGGCCTGGGGAACCACTTCTGACTGTCCACCAACTTAACTCCATTCACCACCACTCTTTGGCCGTGGCTATCTGGCTGGTTTTTCACCCAGTGAAGTGTTCGCCCATCCAAACCGTGAGCAGCTGTGAGTTTCAATGTGGGACATGGTATCAAATGCTTAGCTAAAGCCCAGACAAATGACACCCCCAAGCTTAGCTTGCAGAGGCACTGCCAGGCCCTGCAATGTCTAATGCTGTAGCATGGACAGCACCAGAGAAAAGCTCTAAAATGTCGTGTGGGGTTTTTTTTGATTGTTTCTTTGTTCATTTGTTTTCAAACCTAATGTGCTTCATTGGCTTGAATATAAGCATTGGCTTGAATATAAATAACGTGGCATTTTTAGTTAGACAGGAGACCTGCTATGCCTTGTGTGATGGAAATGTTGGATACCTACTTTAGCATTTAAATTCACTGCAGTCAGAACCATCCTGACAGCGTTTATCTGGTATCGCATTCAGCTCTCTCAGAAATAGGAAATTAGGTGTTTCTCTTTGTGCTCATTCCCTCTGCTCTGTTGTGTTTTACAATACTGTGTGTATAGACTTTTCCTTCTTTTCTCTCCCTGCTTATCAATCTTTGTCAGTTGTTACTTATTTATACCAAATTTCTCCTGCTCTTCTACTTAAAATTCTACTGTCCAGCCTGTGGATTCCGCCTGTGACTGCATTTAATTTGGGGAGGCCAGAGTGGAATGAGAAGGGGAAGAGATGCCGTTCACAATTCTGCTGGTTTGAGGCTAATTGGAATATTTTAATGGAGAAAATTATAATATAGGCTGTGAAAAGGAAACAATGGTGATGTCTGCTGCACTCATAGGCTTGCTGAGATGGGTAAGAAAAGAATACAAAACAAAGATAAGACAGAGTCTCGGGCACAGACACTCTGCAGCTGTCTAGCTTCTGGCCTTCTTTCTGCTGAGTAACCTCACTAACCACTTTCCTTCCCTGGCAGATCCTCTAAATTCACTTTGTGTGTAAGGTAAAACTGAGAGTAAGTCATAGAGGTGGGGAGAAGGTGCAAGGGTGGTTGGGAGCCCCTCCTGGGGTCTCTGATTTCTGGGAGGGGAATTGTGTTTCTGTATTCCCTTTAACTTCTTTATGTCTGTAACTATTCCTGTCTGTTGTGTCTCTCTCTGCTTGTCCATTGTGCTGAGCTGTAAATAGAGCTTCAGTCCTTAACTTCCAGAAGGCTGGGTCTAGTCTGGGGGATTTTACAAAGACTGGGGGGGCAGGGAACTCCCAAACCATCACAACAATACAACAACATGTTTTTATAGCAGTATAATGAATTTTCTCAAGAGGTCAGGGGCTTTCTTCCTTGAGTGGTTCTAACTTCCTGCCGTAGACAGGGACATGTCCCACTAGTACAGGTCATTCAAGGCCTCACCCAACCTGGCCTTGAACACCTCCAGAGAGGTTGTGGAGCACAGAATCACCCAATGTGATCAAAAATCACTTTGGGTGATTCTGTGCTCCACAACCTCCCTGAGTAACCTGTGCCAGTGTCTCACCACCCTCACTCCAAACAACTTCCTCCTAACATCCACTTTCAATCTCCCCTCTGCCACTTCAAACCCATTCCCCTTGTCCTGTCATTCCCAGACCTTGTCAATAGTCCCTCCCCAGCCTTTCCATAGCCACCTTCAGATACTGGAAGGCTACTCTAAGGTCTCCTGGAACCCTTCTCCTCTGCAGGCTGCAGAGCCCCAACTCTCTCAGCCTGTCCTCACAGCAGAGCTGCTGCAGCCCTCTCAGCATCTTCGTGGCCTCCTCTGGACCTACTCCAACACTTCCATGTCCTTCCTGTGCTGGGGGCTCTAGAACTGCACACAGGACTCCAGATGGGGTCTGAGGAGAGCAGAGCAAAGGGGTAGAATCCCTGCCCATACCTGCTGGCCACAATTGTCTACAATGTGTGCAAAATAACTGTTCATTTACATTCTAAAGAGAGGATTTTAATTTTTACTATTGGTATGTTAATGGTAAAGTTGGAAAAATGTGCAAATATCCTAAATGGGCTACCTGGAGAGGTGGTGGAGTCCCCATCTCTGGAGGTGTCTAAGAGAAGGCTGGGTGAGGCATTTAGTGACATGGGTTAGTTAATTAGCAGGGTTAGGTGATAGGTTGGACTTGGTGATCCTAGAGGTTTTTTCCAACCTGGTTCATTGTGTGATTCACCACTTTAATTGGAAGGCTTTAAATTGTGTTAATCATCATGTCTGTATTGTAAACTTAAAATTCATTGTGACTGACAGAGGCAGTAAGTCTGAAGGCCAGTGAATGTTATGATTATTTCATAAATCTCACTTACATAAATACTAGTTATATTATTGTTACCATTTTTGGCAGTAATATGGCGTGCAGTTATATACTATTTTTGGTCAGGGTCTGGGAAGATTTAAATCATCCTAATTCTATGATGTTAACTTGGAATAATACTGCTATTATTGGTTTGAAAGATTGGCTCTTAAGATGGTTTCTTTTTTTTTCAAAGTTCAAAATGATTAATATATTTCCTGATTCTGTAAGTAAATGTAACTATCTTGGTATTAGTTTAAACCCACTAACTACTATTGCCTGTAGCTAGGGGAGTATTTTTCAGGTGCAACTGTCACCATTTGATTTTGATTCATGCCACAAATCATTTATGTGTGTGCCTGTTCCTAGGGAATCTTCTGCAGGCAGCAAGAGAGCGTTTGGAGGGGGTTGGTGTGGGGTTTTTGTTTTCCAGAAAGAAAGGAGGCACATAATAGCTCTCTGAAACTCTGTTGTTCATGGTGAGATTTAGTTTCTTGGTTCTTGGTATGTGAAGTGATGGTGCACAGGTTCAAAGGCAGGAATTGTGTAAAAGGTTTTTATGTCATGAAGTCAACAGTAAAGGAGAGCCAGATTAAAATTATGCAAAGGTTTGGAAGCAACACTTTTAAAGCTAAAGCAAGTACTGAAAGCATTAAATCAGTAATGAATGAGGGAGTCACATGCTGAAAGCAGCAAATGCCCTGGAGGTCTTTTGTGCTCTACGACCTCCCTGGGGGTGTTCAAGGCCAGGTTGGACCAGGCTTTGAGTGACCTGTACTAGTGGGAGGTGTCCCTGCCTATGGTAGGGGTTGGAACTGGATGATCTTTGAGATCCCCTCCAACCTTACCATTCTATGATTCTATGAAACATGCTGCATTATCTACCCAGATAACACAGTGTTCATTTTTCTAAGCAACTGGTTTAACTACCAGCTTTTAATTTCTGCTTCTGCTCAGTCATAGAATCATAGAATCATAGAATGGTAAGGTTGGAAGGGACCTCAAGGATCATCTAGTTCCAACCCTCTGCCATAGGCAGGGACATCTCCCACTAGCACAGCTCACTCAAGGCCACATCCAGCCTGGCCTTGAACACCTCCAGGGAGGGAGCAGCCACAACCTCCCTGGGCAACCTGTGCCAGTGTCTCACCACCCTCACTGCAAACAACTTCCTCCTAACATCCACTTTCAATCTCCCCTCTGCCACTTCAAACCCATTCCCCTTGTCCTGGCATTACAAGACCTTGTCAATAGTCCCTCCCCAGCCTTCCTGGAGCCCCCTTCAGATCCTGGAAGTCTACTCTAAGGTCTCCTGGAAGCCTTCTCTTCTGCAGGCTGCAGAGCCCCAACTCTCTCAACCTGTCCTCATAGCAGAGCTGCTCCAGCGCTTCCATTTATTAGCTGAAGCTGACATTTCCCACAAAAGTTCATCCTTGCTAGTAATAATTTGCTGCCATATAAAATAAAAGAGTTAACATGATAGATTTTACTGAGTACAGTGCCACTTAGCACTTTGTTGTTCTCTGTTGAAATGTGCACAGTACATAGCTTAGTACAGCTGCACAGCTCCCCTGTGACTACAGCATGTTGTGAGTTTTAGCATTATTGCTTCTGCATGTATTTTTTTCCCCTAGAAATTATTCTTTGCAGAAGAATGTTAATTAGTAACTGATAGATATAAAGATTACCAGGGACAGCCCATTAATTCCATTTACCTTAATGACACTTAGATCTTAGGTTGGAGTACAGCTGCATTCAGACTGGATTATAAATGTAATTTTTTGCATCATTAACTACCCTGATTAATCTTAGACAGCAGAAGCATAATTATAGAAGCACAGGAATTGCAATGTGCAAGTTTGAAGATGTAAACTTGCTCTTTTATATTTGTATAACTGCAAACAATGTAGTTTTTGAAAACTTGCACTGGGAAGCAGTTTTTTCTCCCATTCTTAGGAATTAACTCATACCATATACTGGTAATATCTGATTTCTGGTTTTACTTGGCTTTTTTCTTTTTTTTTAGGTTTAATTTTGTTTGTAATTTGTTGGAGTGTTAAATGCCTTTTGTTTTGCTTTGGACTGGGGAGTTACTGGATGCTTCTATAGTAGTTGACCAGCATTATTAAATATCATAGAATCATAAAATGGTAAAGCTGGAAGGGACCTCAAGAATCATCTGGTTCCAACCCCCTGCCGTAGGCAGGGACACCTCCCACTAGTACAGGTCACTCAAGGCCTTGTCCAATCTGGTCTTGAACACCTCCAGGGAGGGAGCAGCCACAACCTCCCTGGGCAACCTGTGCCAGTGTCTCACCACCCTCACTGCAAACAACTTTGTCCTAACATCCACTTTCAATCTTCCCTCTGCCACTTCAAACCCATTGCCCCTTGTCCTGGCATTGCAAGCCCTTGTCAATAGTCCCTCCCCAGCCTTCCCGTAGCCGCCTTCAGATCCTGGAAGGCTACTCTAAGGTCTCCTGGAAGCCTTCTCTTCTCCAGGCTGCACAGCCCAAACTCTCTCAGCCTGTCCTCACAGCAGAGTTCCTGCAGCCCTCTGAGTATCTTTGTGGCCTCCTCTGGACCCACTCCAACACTTCCATGTCCTTCCTGTGCTGGGGGCTCCAGAACTGCACACAGGACTGCAGGTGGGGTCTGAGGAGAGCAGAGCAAAGGGGCACAATCCCCTCCCTTGCCCTGCTGCCCACACTGCTCTTGCTGCAGCCCAGCACACAGTTGTTGTCTGGGCTGCACTCACACTGCAGGCTCAGGCTGAGCTTTTCATCACCCCACACCCCCAGGGCCTGTTCCTCAGGGCTACTCTCAACCATTCCCCACCCAGCCTGCAGCTGTGCTTGGGATTGTGCCTACCCAGGTGCAGGACCTTACACTCTGCTTAAGGATTGTTAAGGATAGCACTTGTAGCCTGTGTCTGACATCTGTCAAGGTTCCACAGAGGAGAAAGATACCAGAAGTCCTTGTGATTTTCACATCACAGTCTGTAGGAATGCCCTGATTAGAAGTCTGACAAACACTGTGTTGAGGCAAACAAACACAAATTCAGGTACCAGTTACAGACAGGAACAGGTTTGGTGAAGTGCTGATCTTGCAAAGAGCAGCCAGGAAATGGTGTGTTCTGCTCCAGCTCTTGTTTAATGGTAACAATTGGGAAGCCTGGTGTGGGGTTTTCTTCCTTGTTTTCCTTTGGTTTTGATCAGCAAAAGGCTGTGTCAACCTACATGGATCCTATACCTTTTATGTAGGTTTGTCTTACCAATATGAAGCACTGTCAAGGTCTGGAGAACAGAGATTAACAATATCTCTGGCCAGAGCAGCAAGATTTGTTCTTCTAGATTTCTGTGTTGTGAAATCAAGGTGCAAGTGAGACCAGATAGCAGCACACAACTATTTATTAAAGGACAAAGTTGAACTAAGCAGAGGGAGAAAGGAAAGAGGGGAGAGAGGGAGAGGAAACAACAGAGAAAAAGAGAAGAGCAGGGAAGGAAAAGAGCAGGGATGATATTATCATCAGGCAAAGATAGGGAGACAGAGATGTTGCATAGTGGAACTTAATGAGTTAAACTTTCAGTTCCAGTTAATAATAAGAAAGGCAAGAAGTGACAGGAAGAAAGAGACTTTTCAGTGGTAATGGCATTTCAACCATAATTTTGAAAGGAAAACTAAAACAGCTACTTGAATCATATGCTTGAGAAATGCTGTTGCAAACAGTTAGTGGATGTTTCTCAAGAGCATGCTGGATTTTTCAGGGTCACTTGGCACAGGTGCACGCTACAAATGTGCTGTGTGGCTCCTCACATACAGTCAAAGATGTTTTTTTGAAGTGGGAAAGAAAGCTAAAAACTTTGCAACCCTAAATTCATGATGATTACAGAGAAACCTTCTTTAACAACAGGGGTTTCCCATGTGCAGAAGGATCTGAGCAGATCCAAGTTCATTTCAATGTAATAAATGATAGCAGTGTTTCCAATGTAATAAATGATAGCAGTGTTTTAATGCAGTGTTTGGGTCTCCTGGCTGCTGCTTGCAAGCTGTAAGCACAACCTTTGCAAAAAGCAATCTGCTGTGCAAATTCTAAGGAGATTACAGTAAGTGCACTTTTCTCAGTAGTGCCTGAAAAAACAGCAGCACTTTTAAGAGGACAGAAGAAAAGAAGAAGGGTAGAGGCCAGGAGCACTAAAGTTGGCAACTACTCCTGAAGGAAAAGTATTTTTTTAGTTAGCCTATCCCAGTAGAACTGTTTGTGTCTGCAATTGCTATTGGAGTTGCCAAGGTAAAAGTTTCCCTCACACTATGGGACTGTCTTTCACAGTAAGAACCAAGAGCCACATGAAGTGTGGTGAGAGGTTGGCCAAGGGAGCTGCTCTCAGCTAGAAAGAATGGATTGGTGGCAGAAGAGGTGGGTTCTGCAAGAAGATCCTGGACAAAGCTATATGCAGACCAATATGATCCAAGCGATGCCCAAGTTGATTTATTGAATATGAGCATACACTTTTATACTTTCTAACAGACCATGCAGGTTAATTCATTGCTAAGCAATTGGTCCAAATCATTAAGGGACAACCTCTGTGGCATTAAGCAATTGGTCTAAATGATTCAGGCACAAGCTCTTGTGGCATTAAGCAATTGGTTCATCATTATCTGTTCAAACGCTTCATGTCAGTCTTTGTTTTTACATTGATCTTCCTGTTGCTGTCCATTTCTTGGCAGTAGCTCACAGCTGGTGTCCTTGCCCTTCAGATGAACCTTCATGCAGGCTGTGAAACTCTCCAGTTCACAATTAGCAGTTAGCACAGGTTGGATTGCTCACATGTCCATTTAATACAAAGTATTCCCCTACAGGTTCAACTCAGGAACCACAGAGGGCAAAGATACCAGAAGATGTCCTTGTGATTTTCACATCACAGTCTGTAGGAATGCCCTGATTAGAAGTCTGACAAACACTGTGTTGAGGCAAACAAACACAAATTCAGGTACCAGTTACAGACAGGAACAGGTTTGGTGAAGTGCTGATCTTGCAAAGAGCAGCCAGGAAATGGTGTGTTCTGCTCCAGCTCTTGTTTAATGGTAACAATTGGGAAGCCTGGTGTGGGGTTTTCTTCCTTGTTTTCCTTTGGTTTTGATCAGCAAAAGGCTGTGTCAACCTACATGGATCCTGTACCTGTGGTGTAGGACTGTCTTATCAACATGAAGTGCTGTCAAGGTCCAGAGAACACAGATCTCTGTGACAACCTTGAATCATTGCTCTTAGTTCCTACCTCTAAGATGAGGAAAATATTTCCTGTTGTTTAAATTGCGTCACAAAGATCTCGTTCATTAATGGTTCATTCTGGCACATGAACATGTGCAGTTATGTAACTATTAAGATTTGGATGTAATTGTCAAAGCTGAGATTCAAGGCCAAGTCTTGGTTTGGACCTTGGTGTCAAGATAAGCAGAAATAAGTCCTTATGGAGGGCATTTGTTTCTAATACCATTTCAAGATCAAGCTACAAGTGGTGTATAGTAGAAGAAGGAATGATGATTTCATTGGTGATAAATATGATTTTTTAAATATATAATAATAAGTCCTGATGGAGGGCATTTATCTGTAATGCCATTTCAAGATCAAGCTACAAGTGGTGTATAGTTGAAGGAGGAATGGTGTTTTCATTGGTGATAAATGTGAATTTTAAATATATAATAATAAGTCCTGATGGAGGGCATTTATCTGTAATGCCCTTTCAATATCAAGCTACAAGTACTTTATAGAAGGAGGAATGATGTTTTCCTTGGTGATAAATATGATTTTTAAAACATATAATAAGTCCTGATGGAGGGCATTTGTTTCTAAATACCAGTTCAAAATCAAGCTAAAAGTGGTTTGTAGTAGAAGGAGGAATGATGTTTTCATTGGTGATAAATATGATTTTAAAAACATATAATAAGTCCTGGTGGAGGGCATTTAATTCTAGTACCATTTCAATATCAAACTACAAGTGGTGTATAGTAGGCAAAGGAATGACATTTTCATTGGTGATAAAGATGACTTTTAAAATATATAATAATAATAAGTCCTGATGGAGGGCATTTATTTGTAATGCCATTTCAATATCAAGCTACAAGTGGTTTGTAGTAGAAGGAGGAATGATGTTTGCATTGGTGGTAAATATGATTTTAAAAAATTTATTATTATTACTATTATTATTATTATTATTATTATTAGTAGTAGTAGTAGTAGTAGTAGTAGTAGTAGTAGTAGTATCCTCATTATTATTATTCTCATTATTATCTGCATTATTATTTTCATCATCATTATTATAATAATTATTATTAGCATGATCATTATCATTGTTATTATTATTATTATTGTTATTATTATAATTATGATTATGACTATCATTATTATTATTATTCCTCATGGAGGGCATTTGTTTCTAATACCATTTCATTATCAAGCTACAAGTGATTTGTAGTAGTAGGAATGATGTTTTCCTTGGTGATAAATATGATTTTTAAAATAGTAACAACAG
>VWZE01022667.1:47691-61838 GCA_013396675.1 Eubucco bourcierii
CCTCTCAGCATCTTTGTACCCTCTCCTGGACCCGCTCCAACAGTTCTATGTCCTTCATGTGCTGGGGTCTCCAGAATTGCACACAGATAAGAGGCAAGTCACTTAACCCAAACTTTTCTTAGACAGCTTTATGTATTGTGAGTCCAACCTGAACATTTCAGGCTGCCTTAATCTGTGCAGCACCTTCACAGGCTCACGGGATGTCAGGGGTTGGAAGGGACCCAAAGAGATCACCCAGTCCAACCCCTGCCAGAGCAGGACCAGACAATCCAACTCAGGGCACACAGGAACACATCCGACAGACCTTGAAAGGCTCCACAGAAGGAGACTCCACAACCTCTCTGGGCAGCCTGTGCCAGTGCTCTGGGACCCTTCCAGGCAAGAAGTTCCCCCTTGTGTTGAGCTGGAACCTCCTGTGCTGCAGCTTCCATCCATTGCTCCTTGTCCTATCCCAGGCAGCAGTGAGCAGAACCTGTCCCCCACTCCTGACCCGCAGCCTTCAGTTATATACATTGATTAAATCCCCTCTCAATCTTCTGTTCTCCAGACTAAGCAGCCCCAGGTCCCTCAGCCTCTCCTCACCAGGCAGTGCTCAGTCCCCTCAGCATCATTGTAACCTCTACTAGACCCTCCCCAGCAGATCCCTGTCCCTCTGAAACTGGGGAGCCCAGAACTGAAGGCAGTACTTAAGATGAGGTCTCACCAGGGCAGAATGGAGGGGGAGGAGAACCTTTGCAGGTGAAATCTGAACTCAGGAGCTGTATGAGGAACACATGAAAGACAAAAGATTAGTGAGTACTTTTAGGCATATTGAATTGCATACATGGAATTCACTTCTATTCTTCGTCTCTTTGACAAAGCCCCCACATCTATTACCTAACAAAGAACTTTTGAAAATAAGTTGATTACAGTTGTGAAGTGCTTACATCCTGTGTCAGTGCAGACTGTGGGAAAGCCAAAGAATGGGCTGCTCATTCCCATTGGGAGTGAGGTTCTCAGCTTTACAAAGTAAATGAGGCCTAAGGCTACTCACTGAACCCCGTGGGCAAAGAGTGATGTCCAATGGTTGCACACTGAAAGCAAACACTGAACAGCTTCTGACCAGAACTAAACCAGAATCTTTCATGAATGAGGACAATATTTAAAACTTAAATTAATAAAGGTGTTAAAGTAAGGTTTTATAGGTATTTCTGGTTTTTAAGGGTTTCATCTGAAACATTAATATTCTTCTAGCACCCTGTGTTTCTGTGCTTAGCCTACACACACATGCATACACAGATTTGTTCCACTTTGACAGTCCTTCACATGTTTAGTGTATTTGATTAGCATAATCACTGTGTGATTATTTCTCCCTAGCCTTGACATATGCAAATTCTTGTCTTTTGACTGACAACCTTTATTAGGCAATCAGAGTATAAGGATTTGCATAATCTCTCTGCGGTTACAGTGTTTGTGTGCAGTACCACTGTGAATGCAAAGCCTTTTGCCCTGACTGCTTTCTGTATATTCCAGCAGTTTGCCAGAAATAATGCTGCTGCCTCAGCATCTCATTGAACTGTTGGAGCAGGTCCAGAGGAGGACACGAAGATTCTGAGAGGGCTGCAGCAGCTCTGCTGTGAGGACAGGCTGAGAGAGTTGGGGCTCTGCAGCCTGCAGAAGAGAAAGCTTCAAGGAGACCTTAGAGTAGCCTTCCAGGAGCTGAAGGGGGCTCCAGGAAGGCTGGGGAGGGACTATTGACAAGGTCTTGTAATGACAGGATGAGGAAGAATAGGTTTAAACTGTCAGAGGGGAGATTTAGATTGGATGTTAGGAGGAAGTTGTTTGCAGTGAGGGTGGTGAGACACTGGCACAGATTGCCCAGGGAGGTTGTGAAGCACAGAAGCACCCAATGTGATCTTCTGTGCTTCTGTGCTTCACAACCTCCCTGGATGTGTTCAGGACCAGGTTGGATGAGGCCTTGAGTGACCTGTTCTAGTGGGAGATGTCCCTGCCTATGGCAGGGGGTTGGAACTGGTTGAGCTTTGAGGTTATTTCCAGCCTTACCTTACTCCAATTCTACAATTCTAAGATTTTCATTGCAACAATGCATCCTGTTAGCATCTGGGTTGTAAGATGTTCTGAGAGATGTTGATTGCTGTGTCATTGAATTCACTCACCTGTTTGAGTAATGGAGGTAATCTTTTTTTGTGAGGTAATTTTTTTTTTTTTTTGGTAAATTACCCCTAAAACAATCTACAGTAATTTTTGTGCTGACAGCTTCCATGACCTGATGTGCTTTTTGTGCTCAGAACAGGACCATAGTTATTCAAGTCAATCTTCTGCTGCTGATTTGTTTGGCTTTGAAGTAAATATACTTTCTCACCTATCTGATTGTTTTAGGCCTGCACAGTGTTCAGAACAGGCTCTGAGCATCCACATTATCTTCCTCCTTTCAGCTGGACACTTTTGTTTATAGATGTTAGTGCAATTCCATTATTTTGTTGCCAACTTCAAACATTTGAAATGCTTGAGTCATGCTGCTTGGCTTTAATACAGAATTAAATAAAGGAAAATTAAAAGTAAGGAAGAGAGAAAGAGGAAAGAGAAAGAAACAGAAAAGAAAGAAAAAAGAAGGAAAGAAAAGAAAGAAAGAAAGGAAAGAAAGAAGAAAATAAAGAAAGAAAGAGAGAAAGAGAAAGAGAGAAAGAAAAAGAAAGAAAGAAAGAAAGAAAGAAAGAAAGAAAGAAAGAAAGAAAGAAAGAAAGAAAGAAAGAAAGAAAGAAAGGAAAGAAGGAAAGGAAAGAAAGAAGGAAAGAAAGGAAAGAAGAAAAGAAAGAGAAAAAGAAAGAAAGAAAGAAGAAAAGAAAGAAGAAAAAAAGAAAGTAACAAAGAAAGAAAGAAAGAAGGAAGGAAGGAAAGGAAAGAAAGAAAGAAGGAAGGAAGGAAAGGAAAGAAAGAAAGAAGGAAGGAAGGAAAGGAAAGAAAGAAAGAAGGAAGGAAGGAAAGGAAAGAAAGAAAGAAGGAAAGAAAGGAAAGAAGAAAAGAAAAAAAGAAAGAATAAAAGAATAAAAGAAAGAAAGACAGAAAGAAAGGAAAGAAGGAAAGAAGAGAAAGAAGAAAAGAAAGGAAAGAAGAAAAGAAAGAAGAAAAAAAGAAAGTAACAAAGAAAGAAAGAAAGAAACAAACAAAGAAAGAGAGAAAGAAAGAAAGAAGGAAGGAAGGAAAGGAAAGAAAGAAAATCAAACTTGCATTCTTTCCTTTGCTACTGAGTTGCTTTTAATTTAGGTGCACTCTCATGCCTCTGGGATAAGAAGTAGATAACCAAAACCCCACCAAAGAACACTTCATAATTATTTGTGGAAACTGTAAAGTTTCCATTTCTGAAGGATCGATGTTCAGCAGTGTGAAGGTTTGGGAGTTCCCTGCCCCCCACACACTTTGTAAAATGACCCAGACTAGAACTCAGCCAGCTGGAAGTTAAAAGATGAAGCTCTATTTACAGCTCAGCACAATGTACAGCAGAGATATACACTATAGACAGAATATTTACAGAAATATACAAGTAAAAGGTAATACAGCAACACAACTCCCCTCCCAGAAATCAGAGACCCCAGGAGGGGCTCCCAACCACCCTTCTACCTTCTCCCCACCCCTCTGCCTTACCCCAAGGTTTGCCTTACACGCAAGGTAAATTAGGAAGATCAGCCAGGGGGGGTTAGAAGAAAAGTGGTTAGTGAGGATTAATCGGTAGAGGAGTTGAGCCAGAAGCTGAAATGTGATGAAATGGAGATTTGGCTACAGAAGACCTTCGAAGATAGCTGCTATGGTGATCCTGAAGAGGTTGCACAAGCATGTAGAATAACCTGACATTGCCTGGGTCAAGTTGTTAGTGATTTTGTGGCAAATTTTTCATCCAGAAAAGTTCAGGCAATAGACACTCTTTTCATCTGCAGTCCACAAAATAAAGAGCTCTTTTGTGCTCTATGATCAACACAAGAACAGAAAAGAACATGGCTAGGGGCATAGGTGTGGATGTGAAAGAAGTGAGCAAAATCAAATCAGAGCAGTTACAAAAATGGAGTAGGGCAGACAACTTCTGCCACTTCCTTGATTTAAGCCTGGATTTACTGAAGTGTCTTAAGTCCCTGTAGATCTTGGGCAAGGACCACAGTGTTTGATCAAAGAAAATAAATACAATCATATTGCTAACATTTTCAGCTTGCATTTTCTGTATGGAAAACTGTGCTGGTTTGAGGCTAATTGGAATATGTTAATGAAAATAATTAGATTCTAGGCTGTGAAAAGCAAACTCTGGTGATGTCTGCTGCACTCATAGGCTTGCTGAGATGTAGAAAAATGAGGACACAAACACAGGTAGCACAGAGAGTCTCTGGTAGCTGCTGTGACTTCTGAGCTTCTGCAGTTAACCCAGCTAACCACTCTGCTTCTAACCCCTCTTGCCCATCCTCCAAACTCACGTTGCACATAAGGCAGACCCTGGGGTAAGGTAGAGGGGTGGAAAAAAGGAAGGGTGGTTGGGAGCCTCTGCTGGGGTCTCTGATTTCTGGGAGGGGAGTTGTGTTTCTGTATTCCATTTAACTTGTCTATGTCTGTAACTATTCCTGTCTGTCTCTGCTTGTCCATTGTGCTGAGCTATAAATAGAGCTTCAGTCCTTAACTTCCAGCTGGCTGAGTCTAGTCTGGGGGATTTTCATAGCATGGCGGGGCAAGGAACTCTCAAACCATCACAAAACCAAAAAATAACTGAATGAAATATGGCACCTCTCATGTTTATCTTCACAGCCCAGACTAGCAGCCCTTTTGAGGGTTGAAGTGAATGTTGAGCAATACTATCCCCAGACTGACCACAAGGAAAAGCGTGGCACAGCCTGTGCTGCTTAGCAAGGAATACATTGCTGTGTAGTGGGAAAGCACAAGGTGAACCAGTCAGAGGGCTGCTTGCCCTTTGTGTCATAATTTTCAGCATGAATAAGTTGGTGAGGGGAAGTAAACCTCTCACAAACCTTAGTCTCCTGCACAGCTTCCCCAGCTGAGTTGCAATCATCCATGCGAATTGCAAACCTCTCTGTTCTTTACTGTAAAGGGGAGTGAATGAAATCTGCTTCACCTAAGAAATGCAATTAAAACCTAGTGATCATAATATAGCATTAGAGACAAGTAGAAAGCATCAAAGTTTATAGTGACAAATGTAATGCAAACACCATTCACATGAGTTGAAATACCACTTATAGGTGTCATTAGTAACATTCCATCAGCCTGGAAGGTGTTGGAGATTTTAAGAATCTCACCACTTGCTGATTATCTCAGCTCTGCAATCCTTGCTGCCTGGTTCCTGGCAATCAGCTGCCTCTCTTTGTTTCTTTGCCTCTCAGCAGGGGCTCCTCTTTGCCTTCCAGTGTCTGTGAGATCCGAGTGCTCATCATGCTGTTCCTCAACATTCTGTTTCCTCTCTTAAATTTCCTGCATGAAGCTTCTGAAGGTTTATTTGGTGCTTCTGGATATTAATTTGAAGTGTATGAATTGGTAGTATTCCCAAGTGAAGCCTCCAGGAAAAAGTAATAATGTCAAATGCCACTCTAACATTCTGCCCCAATCTATTAGAATTTGATGCTAAGTTTTGAAGTGTAGTTCTGCTTTGCAGCATCAAAAATAAATTGGCAGGGAAGGCAGAAGAGGGAGCAGCTTTTCTTAACCAGTCTGGAGGCTATCCAGGACACTTCTTCATTTGGAGCCACATACACATGGAGTTCACAATAAGGACATGTAACTGTATATCTGGAAGTCCCTCTCTGGAGGTGTTCAAGGCCAGGTTGGATGAGACCTTGAGTGACCTGTACTGGTGGAAGGTGTCCCTGCCTATGGTAGGAGGTTGGAACTGGATGATCCTTGAGGTCCCTTCCAAACTTACCATTCTATGATTCTAAGTCTGTCTCTTTACAAAGAGAAAGAAACATGCAGGTGGACTTCTGCATCAGCAGACAAACAGGACAAGACCTCTTAAGAGTACAAAACAAACTCCACAGTTTCCCATGAGTTGGATTTAAATACAAACAGACCAAATATTTCACACAGTCATGTTTTTTGTTTTTGTTTTTGTTTTTGTTTTCACTTGTGAAGTATTTTTTTGTCTCATTCTCTACATCTGAGCACCAGTTCCCCCAGAAATCCAACCCCATTTGGAACTGGAATTCTTACTGTGAAGATAGGTAGATCCAACTAAAAAATTAATTGTTCCATTAATTGTCGTGTCTGCTCCCTCCCTGGAGGTGTTCAAGGCCAGATTGGATGAGGCCTTGAGTAACCTGTACTAGTGAGAGGTGTCCCTGCCTATGGCAGGGGGTTGGAACTAGATGATCCTTGAGATCCCTTCCAACCTTACCATTCTATGATTCTATGATTCCATCTTATGAGCCTTGGTGATACCCTTCAAGTTTTTGTTGACTTTCTTCACTTGTGCCAAGTATGAAATAGTATGGATGAGTTCAATACATTAACATTGAAGGCCAAATTAATAATATCTCACAACTCTTGTTAATGAGAAGTTTTACTGTGTGAAAGAATGCAGAGTTTCTTGCTACCATGTGCTGGCTTACTCTTGCTCCTGAGCTGGAGGTTTCCCTGCATATCTTAGATCTGCAGTGATGAAAGGAACAGTACTTCATTTCTCCAGACTTCAGCAGGGTTGAAATCACTTTGCTTAAGACCAAGTCATACTGGATAAAAAGGTCTACTGGTTCTGCTGGTTGTGGCTGTTTGAGTTAGATTTCTACCTCAGACATAAAAAAATTCAAAACAGAGAAACTTGGAGGTGGAAGCTCTGAGGCAAACATTCTGGGGATAGGCCACAGAATGGCAACAGTGGATAAGTTAGTATCATTTCATTGGAGCATCAAGAGCTTTATGTCTCCACAGAATGGCAACAGTGGATAAGTTAGTATCATTTCATTGGAGCATCAAGAGCTTTATGTCTTCAAGCAGAGCTTGGACCTTCCTCTTGCTGCTTCTCCTGCTTTGCCTGTGCCTGCTGCTATCTTACCCTGCCGCTGTTTTGGCTGCTGCTGCTTTTGCTGCTTCACCACCGCTTGACCCCTTCCCCATCTTTCCACAGGTTATTATATTCTTGTAGTAGTTGTATTTTTCCCTATACTGTTATATTTAGTTTAAACTATAAGAAATATTTCTTTTCTCCTGACTTAACAACAACAAAAAAAAACCAAACCCGTGTTGTGGTGAGTTTATTCTACCAGGGGAGGGATCCACCCTAACTTGGTACACTGGTATAAGAAACCATCTGTTAGGAAGAGGAGCATTTGAAAACCAGAAATCGTTGCTGCCTGTTTACTTTCCTATGTGGTGGTGTTAGTTCAGGTCTATACAGTAGCATTTTTGGACTGTGGAATTTTCCTTTCAGAACTGTGTTACTGAGTAAAATGGATGCCACCAGCACATAGTTGGATCACCTCACTTCACTTTCACATCAGTCTGATAAGGATGTTCCAACTGACCACTTCTTCTAGACTTTTCTATAATGCGCTGTCATTTTTCTTGGTGGTTTTGGTGGGTTTGTTGGTTGGTTTGTGGGTTTTGTGTGCTGGTTTGAGGCTAAGTGGAAGATTTTAATGAAAAAATAGATGATAGGCTGTGAAAAGCAAACACAGGCGATGTCTGCTGCACTCATAGGCTTGAGATGTTTAAAAACAAGGACACAAGTACAGATAAGACAGAGAGTCTCTCTCTGGGAGCTGCTGTGTCTTCTGCTTTCTGCTGCGTAACCCGACTAATCACTCTGCTTCTAACTCCCCTTGCCCATCCTCCAAACTCACCTTGTACATAAGACAGACCCTGGGTTAAAGCAGAGGGGTGGGAAAAAGGCGTAAGGATTGCAGAGTTGTGCTAAAGGTTAGTTCAGAATGATGATTCTCATGAAAGTCAACATTCATCCCTAATGTATCGTAGAATGGTAAGGTTGGAAGGGGCCTCAAGGACCATCTAGTTCCAACTCCCTGCCACAGGCAGGGACACCTCCCACTAGCACAGGTCATTCAAGGCCTCCTCCAACCTGGCCTTGAACACCTCCAGGCAGGGAGCAGCCACAACCTCCCTGGGCAACCTGTACCAGTGTCTCACCACCCTCACTGTAAACAACTTCCTCCTAACATCCAGTCTAGATCTCCCTTCTGCCAGTTTAAACCCATTGCCCCTTGTTCTGTCAATAATCCCTCCCCAGCCTTCCTGTAGCCCCCTTTAGATCCTGGAAGGCCACTTCAAGGTCTCTTGGAAGCCTTCTCTTCTCCAGGCTGAAGAGCCCCAACTCTCTCCAACTAGAACAGATCACTCAAGGTCTCATCCAACCTGTCCTTGAACACCTCCAAGGAGGTTGTGGAACACAGAATCACTCAATGTGATCTTTGATCACCTTGGGTGATTCTGTGCTCCACAACCTCCCTGGGCAACCTGTGCCAGGGTCTCACCACCCTCACTGCAAACAACTTCTTCCTAATATCCAGTTTCAATCTCCCTTCTGCCAGTTGAAACCCATTATCCCTTGTCCTGTCATAGCAAAACTATTTTATGTGTTATTAAGACTATTTTATGTGATATTAAAAAATAATAATAATTGATGTTTCAATAAACTTTTTTTGGCATTTAAACCTTTTAGTTTTCTGCAGTAAAGAGGAATTGGTGGATAGACATTTGAACTAAGGATATGTTTTTGAAGGTAGCTAAAGACATTTTCTTTGTTGCTTTCTGCACTATCTCTTTGTAAATAGGAAATGTTCATTAAAAAGCAGTGTTCTGTAATGTGTGGTGTGGTGTGTCAGGACACAGAATCTGGTTTGAGACCAGACATAACAGCACAGAGTGCCACAGCAAAAGCTTTTATATTCTTCTTTTTTCTTCTCTCTTTACAGATGGATCCAATTCAAAAAGCTGTAATAAATCATACCTTTGGGGTTCCTCTTCCCCATAGAAGAAAGCAAATCATATCATGCAACATTTGCCAGCTGAGATTTAATTCTGATGTAAGTCAATCATTTTGTATCAGATTAGAAACCTCTTCTAGCATGTGCCAGAATTTGCTTACATTGAACCTAAATGAAATGTTATGATTCCAGTGTATGGCTCAGCAGATGAAAAGGCCATAGGATGCTTGAAGTAAACAGAATGATTTGGTAGTGTATATACACCTGTGCCTATTTTCCCTGTGTCTATATCCCTGCAACCTCATCAAACTTCAGCTGTGCTGCACAGTGTAAATAGGGAAATGGATTGATCTATTGCTGCTAATAAGTCTGAAATATTTCCTGGCTCCTAATTCTTTTACTAGGCCTGGTGATATTTGCTATCTTTTTCCAGCCTGTAAATGTTTGAAGTTCTTCAGAGTCCTTGTGGATCCACTATTCTTTTTCTGCCTTTATAACAGTGTCTCCATCTTGCCAGGATTACAATTTAAGGTTCCTGACCTTCCAGTACAAGCTTTTAAAGAAGATTTAAAAAAAAAAAAAAAAAAAAAAAAAAAAAGATGATTTTTCTGTCAGGTGGATCCCATCCCACATCCTCTTACACCTCTTGCAATGAAGTAGAGCAAGCTGAACTGGGGATGGTCTTTTAATACACAGAGGAAGCTCATTGCCCATAATTACTCAAGGATGCTGTGTTGTAGTGTTCTATTCTATCACAGAAAAGGCTCTTAGGATTTAATTCCTTTATTTCCTTCTCCAGTACCTTTTTTGTTTTCAGATATAACCTGACATAGTACAATATATTTTGATTCTGCTGTTTTAGTCTCTCCAGGAACTGAAATGGGCATTGATGGTGGAAAATTATCTTCTACCCAATGTCTTTAATTTACTGCCTATTTAAATTTGGAATTCAAATACTGAACTTACTTCTGTCAGAATACAAATGTCTAAACTCAGAGTGAGATCCAAGCCAAAAACTTCCATCAGGGCCCTTCCTTGTGTTAGTTACAGAAGGCAAGTTAGGCTATTCCATTTAGAAGCCAGATGTTAAAACTAGGACTGTGGATACTGAGCCGTTTATGGGGAGGGGACAATGAAAACCTCTGTGCCACAATAGATCCCAGTGGCTGAGCAGCCCAGCACTTTTCCTGGGAAAAAGCAGGAATCATACAAGGAGCAGTGAAGGGGAAAAGGACCTGGGGATCCTCGTGGATAGAAGGTTGACCTTGAACCAGCAATGTGCTCTTGTGGCCACAAAGGCCAATGCCATTCTGGGGTGCATTAGAAGGGCTGTCGTTAGTAGGTCAAGAGAGGCTCTCCTGCCCTTCTGCTCTGCCCTGGTGAGGCCACATCTGGAGTATTGTGTCCAGTTCTGGGCACCCCAGTTCAGGAAGGGCAGGGAGCTGCTGGAGAGAGTTCAGCACAGAGGCACAAAGATGACTAAGGAGTGGAAGACCTTCCTTATGAGAAGAACCTGATGGAGTTGGGGCTCTTTAGCTTGGAGAGGAGGAGACTGAGAGGTGACCTCAGCAATAGTTATAAATATGTGCAGGGTGAGTGCCAGGAGGCTGGGGCCAGGCTCTGTTGAGTGATGCCCAGTGACAGGACAAGGGGCAATAGGTGGAAGTTGAGGCATAGAAACCTGTGAACCTGAGGAAGAACTTTTCCCTGTGAGGGTGACAGAGCACTGGAACAGGAGGTTCCAGCTCAACACAAGGGGCAACTTCTTGCCTGGAAGAGTCCCAGAGCACTGGCACAGGCTGCCCAGAGAGGCTGTGGAGTCTTCTTCTCTGTAGCCTTTCAAGGTGTGTCTGGATGTGTTCCTGTGTGCCCTGAGCTGGATTGTCTGGTCCAGCTGTGGCAGAGGGGTTGGACTCCCTGGAGGTGTTCAAGGCCAGATTGGATGAGGCCTTGAGTAACCTGTACTAGTGGGAGGTGTCCCTGCCTATGGCAGGGGGTTGGAACTAGATGATCCTCGAGGTCACTTCCAACCTTACCATTCTGTGATTCTATGATTCTATGACTGGATGATCACTTTGGGTCCCTTCCAACCCCTGGTATCCTGTGAGCCTGCTCTGGCAAGGGGGTTGAATTCAATGATCTTTCAAGGTCACTTCCAACCCCTAATGTTCTGTGATATAGCTCCCTTTCAAAATAAATACACAATTGTTTTTCCCAGTTTGCAGAAAAGATCCAGACCAAAGAGCAGGTGAACACACTGTACAAATGGCATTCACAGGTATGAAATGTGCATTGATCCATAGAATGAAAAAGAGTTTTCAACTGACAGGACATGTTCCATGTTTTCAATAAAAAAATTTCTACAATGAAACAAAGAAGTTATCAGCAGACACTGATACTTCTTACTCAGAGGACTGGCATCCAACCATATTCTGCTGCTCTTAGAGGGGATTCCAGAGAAGACAGGGAGAAGAAGCAGGTCTGAGTCATCTACAAGGTCCAAATGAAATCTGTCCAGAAGGAATCTCTTTATTTAGCAAACCTTGGAAGAAAAACTGTTCAGCAGGTATTCAGTTGCCCCTTCACACCTTCAAGTGGTAGAGCCTCAAACTCCAATTTGCCATCACTGTTCAGTAGGAATTTTTTCTAATGCACTAAAAGTAGACCAACTTTATGCAAAGAGGACTGTCTTTTGTTTTCAGCTTTGAATATTCACCTAATTTTTAAAGCAACTGCAGTGTTGTTGGTTAATAGGGAGATTATTACCCAAAAGCTGCCCACTGATTATCCTGAGACAACAACTCTTCACTTTCCCCTACCACAAAGAAGAGATCTGTGGACTACTCTCATTCCAGTGCATAAAGTTATTATGGATGAACAGCACAAAATGCTGTGCTGAGGCTTTTCAGGAATAATAAGTAGTCAGAGGTCCACTGCAGTCTAGAAACCTATTTCTTCAATACGAGGGAAAGAGAAGCATAGAATTATAGAATCATAGAATGGGAAGGTTGGAAGGGACCTCAAGGATCATCTAGATCCAACCCCCTGCCATAGGCAGGGACACCTCCCACTAGCACAGGTCACTCAAAACCTCCTCCAACCTGGCCTTGAACACCTCCAGGGAGGGAGCAGCCACAACCTCCCTGGGCAACCTGTGCCAGTGTCTCACCACCCTCACTGCAAACAACTTCCTCCTAACATCCACTTTCAATCTCCCCTCTGACACTTCAAACCCATTGTCCCTTGTTCTGGCATTGCAAGACCTTGTCAATAGTCCCTCCTGTAGGCCCCCTTCAGATATTGGAAAGCCACTCCAAGGTCTCCTGAAAGCCTTCTCTTCTCCAGTCTGCACAGCCCCAACTCTTGTAGCCTGTCCTCATAGCAGAGCTGCTGCAGCCCTCTGAGCACCTTCGTGGCCTCGTCTGGACCCACTCCAACACTTCCATGTCCTTCCTGTGCTGGGGGCTCCAGAACTGCACACAGGACTGCAGGTGGGGTCTGAGGAGAGCAGAGCAAGCGGCAGAATCCCCTCCCTTGCCCTGCTGCCCACACTGCTCTTGCTGCAGCCCAGCACACAGTTGCATGTGCACACTGCAGATCTAAGTTCCTTTGCTTCTTCAGTAATGCTGAATGTTCCCAGTTTTTGAAATAAAAACATACTGCAGTGAAAAATGTCATGTTGAGACTTAAAGGGGACATTGCTTTGAAGGAAAAGAGCTATTTGCTACCATTCCTTTCATAACTGTACTATGCAAGCAGCAAGCACACACACATTGTAATTTTTTTCAGTGACTGTTCTGAGAAAGTTTTCATTTACTGTGAATATTCCTGTGTTTTGTTCTCATGGTATTCTGCTGAACATGATTTAAAACCATAGCAACAATAAATAGCTTTTCTGTTCAGAAACCTAGGATTTTGTGGCTGCTCTGCCAATGTGCCTTTATTTTTAGATGCTGGAGATAGGATTTATCAGAGTAACGAACAGAAATTCCATTTACCTGTGGCACAGCACTATTATGAAAATGTTTACAATAACACTGGTCTGTGAGGGGGTTTTGTTTGGTGTTTTTGTTTTTTCCAGAACATACAAAATTTTCTTCCCTTTGATACAAATTTCTTTCAGAGCAGCAGAGCTGATTGCATGGTATCGAAATTACATTTCAAAGGGGAATGAGAAAAGGCAGCACAATAGGTCTGAAATCATTTAGCTTCTTTCTAAAGGAGCTGTCTATAAATCTTTGTCACAACTGTGTGTTCAGTATGTTTTTTTAAGAGAAATCTTCTCATACGAGGGAATCACAGAATCATAGAATGGTAAGGTTGGAAGGGACCTCAAAGCTCAGCCAGTTCCACCCCCCCTGTCATAGGCAGGGACACCTCCTACTAGAACAGGTCACTCAAGGCCTTGCCCAACCTGGCCTTGAACACCTTCATGGAGGTAGTAGAGCACAGAAGACCTCCAGTGAGGTTGTGGAGCACAGAAGCACCCAACGTGATCGAAGATCACGTTGGGTGCTTCTGTGCTCCACAACCTCCCTGGGCAACCTGTGCCAGTGTCTCACCACCCTCACTGTAAAAAACTTCCTCCTAACATCCAGTTTCAGTCTTCCCTCTGCCTGTTCAAACCCATTGCCCCTTGTTCTGTCATTACAAGACCTTGTAAATCACCCCATCCTCCCCAGGGAAGGTAAGAATGAGCAAGTAACCAGCGCCTCTCCATGCCGAGAAAAAGTATTAGGATGGCAGAGGTAGGTTCTGTGGAATCCATTTCCAGCAGTGGTTTGGTTTGGCTTGGTTTGGTTTGGTTTGGTTGTGTTTTAGTCTTTTGTTTTCATTGAGAGAAATCCACATATAACATTTGCATTTATATTGCAAAGCTAGTAGAGGATAAAGCAGAGGAGGGTCAGCGGAGGCCACGAACATGCTCAGAGGGCTGCAGCAGCTCTCCTATGAGGACAGGCTACAAGAGTTGGGGCTCTGCAGCCTGCAGAAGATAAGGCTTCCAGGAGACCTTAGAGTAGACTTCCAGGATCTGAAGGGGGCTACAGGAAGGCTGGGGAGGGACTGTTGACAAGGTCTTGTAATGCCAGGACAAGGGCAATGGGTTTGAAGTGGCAGAGGGGAGGTTGAAAGTGGATGTTAGGAAGAAGTTGTTTGCAGTGAGGGTGGTGAGACACTGGCACAGGTTGCCCAGGGAGGTTGTGGCTGCTCCCTCCCTGGAGG
>VWZE01022667.1:61940-75755 GCA_013396675.1 Eubucco bourcierii
GAAGGGAAAGTAACACAACAAACCCCCTCTGTGTTGAGATGAAGAGAGCTTGATGAGAGGATAAGAGGTACAATTACTTCAGCCTATTTTCGGAAGAGCACAGCAGAATGCAGAAGCAGCAGCAGAAATCATCTCCCCCCAGCCCTCAACAGCCAGCAGTAAAGACCAGCACCCCAAAACCAGATACCAAAAGCAGCAACCAGAACAGGAAGCCTCTCATGTTAGAGTCTGAGCTTCCAGCCCCATACTACTTTCTTCCAACCAGCATTTTGGTTTTGAAGCTGGCACAACAGCAGCATGGCATTGAGTATCAACAGCAGATTCAACTCAACCCATAACATCTGGGAAGGTCCCTTCCAAACCAACTTATTCTGAAGGTGGCTACAGGAAGGCTGGGGAGGGACTATTGACAAGGTCTTGTAATGCCAGGACAAGGGGCAATGGGTTTGAAGTGGCAGAGGGGAGATTGAAACTGGATGTTAGGAAGAAGTTGTTTGTAGTGAGAGTGATGAGACACTGGCACAGGTTGCCCAGGGAGGTTGTGGAGCACCAAATCACCCAATGGTGATCAATGGGGATCAAAAATCCCATTGGTGATACTGTGCTCCACAACCTCCCTGGAGGTGTTCAAGGCCAGGTTGGAGGAGGCCTTGAGTGACCTGTGCTAGTGGGAGGTGTCCCTACCTATGGCAGGGGGTTGGAACAGGATGATCCTTGAGGTCCCTTCCAACCTTACCATTCTATGATTCTATGATTTAATCAAGTGCTTAGCTGCAAACCTGTGCATTGCTGTTTGAATTTTGGCAGCTGCTGAGAGTTACTGCACCAGTTCAGAAGAACTGTTGAACGTGTGCTTTGTAGTAAACATTAAACATCTGCTAAGAGCACTCTGTGAAATCCAGTTGACTTCAGCTTGCCAACTCCTGTGTCCATTGGTAGCTGCAGGAGTAAATTCTCTGATAATATGAGTGATCATTAAAAAAAAATAACACAACAAGCAAACAAACAAACCCCAACCTAACCCCAGCCAAACAAAAAACCTCCAACCCCCTGTTTGCTTGTTTGGGTTTTGTTTTTTTGCTTTTTTTTGGTTTTTGCTTTTTGCTGTTGTTGGGATTTTTTGTTTGTTTGAGTTTGGGTTTTGGTTTGTTTTGTTTTCTGCTTTATTTTTTTGTTAGGGTTTTTTGTTTGTGTTTTGGTTTTTGTTTGTTTTGCTTTTTGCTTTTTCTGTTGTTGGGATTTTTGTTTGGGTTTTCCTTTTTGCTTTTTTTGTTGTTGGGGTTTTTTGTTTGGGTTTTGGTTTTCTGTTTGGGGTTTTGCCTCTTTTTGTTGTTTTTCTTTGTTTGGGTTTTGGGTTTTTTTTTTTGTTTTGCTTTTTTTATTGGGGTTTTTTGTTTCAGTTTTGGGTTTTTGTTTGGGTTTTTGCTTTTTTAAGTAGTAATTGGTTTTTTGTTTGGGTTTTGGGTTTTTTTGGTTTTTTGGTTTTTTATGTTGTTGAGGTTTTTTTGTTTGTTTGGATTCTGGTTTTTGTTTCACTTTTTGTTTTTTTTCATTGGTGTTTTTTGTTTGTGTTTTGGGTTTCTGTTTTTATGTATTTTGCTTTTTTTTCATTGGGGTATTTTGTTTGTGTTTTGGGGTTTTGTTTGTTATGTTTTTTGCTTTTTTTCATTGGGGTTTTCTGTTTGTTTGGGTTTTGGGTTTTTGGGTGGTTTTTTTTTTTACCTTTTAGGGGTTTTTTTTGTTTGCTTGAATTTTGGTTTTTTGTTTGTTTTGGTCTTTGCTTTTTTTGTTGTTTAGTTGGGGGGGGGGTTGTTGGGTTTTTTGGGTGAGTTTTTTGGGTTTTTTTAGTGACTGAAAACAATCTCCATTTTCTATTTCAAGTCTGTGTTCTGTTAGATGCCACCCAATTAGAAAATAATTAATCCAGAAATTACAAAAGTCAGAATACTCTGTTGAGCAACAGCAATTCGCTTTCACATAACATAGAGTTTCTTGAAGGATTTCTAAACTACTTGCAGAAATTATAAATGATATTAATAATTAATATTTGATAGTTGATAATATTATTAGAAAGTATAAATAATTTCCCTTTTTTTAAAAGCATTTTCCCCATATTTTTCTCTTCCTAAACATGAGCCAGCAGTGTGCCCAGGTGGCCAAGAAGGCCAATGGCATCCTGGCCTGCATCAGCAAGAGTGTGGCCAGCAGGAGCAGGGAGCTCATTCTCCCCCTGGACTCTGCACTGCTTAGGCCACACCTTGAGTCCTGTGTCCAGTTCTGGGCCCCTCAATTGAAGAAGGACATTGAGGTGCTTGAACGTGTCCAGAGAAGGGCAATGAGGCTGGGGAGAGGCCTGGAGCACAGCCCTATGGAGAGAGGCTGAGGGAGCTGGGATTGGTTAGCCTGGAGAAGAGGAGGCTCAGGGGAGACCTTCTTGCTGTCTCCAGCTACCTGAAGGGTGGTTGTAGCCAGAGGGAGGTTGCTTTCTTCTCTCAGGCAAGCAGCAGCAGAACAAGAGGACACAGTCTGAAGCTGTGCCAGGGGAAGTTTAGGCTGGAGGTGAGAAGAAAGTTGCTGCCTGAGAGAGTCATTGACTGCTGGAATGGGCTGCCCAGGGAGGTGGTGGAGTCACCGTCCCTGGAGGTGTTCAAGGTGGGTTTGGACGTGGCACTTGGTGCCATGGTCTGGTCTTGAGGTCTGTGGTATCGGGTTGGACTTGATGATCTTTGAGGTCTCTTCCAACCTTGGTGATACTGTGATACTGTGATACTGTGATATTTAGAAGCCTGTTACTGCTGCAGCATCGTTTATTCTGTCAGGTTATGGACTAATTTGGAATGGAGTAGAGTTGTAGTTAGTCTCTTCCAACCTTGGTGATACTGTGATACTGTGATACTTTTGCGTGTCTATGCAACCTAGAGGTAGCAATGGTTCATATCTGACAGAGCACTTTGTTTAGCTTCACACTGAGATAGTCTATGGCTGTGGATATGTCCATGGCTTACTAACTCAACATTGTGGGTAAGAATCAGAAACTACTGTAAGTGGTTTCTCAGTGGTCCACAAGCTATGGTGGTCTCTACCAACCTCTTCAGTTGTCCTTGTACCTATCTTGTAGCAGAAGTAATCTATTCTCTCTAGGAAGTCTGTGTGGCTACAGAACATGGACCAGGCCAGAGGTATTTGACTCAGAAAGGCATTGTCTGAGAACAAGGCAGTAGGAGGAAGAAAAGAAAACTTAAAGTTATTGGGCTTTAAGAAAGTGTACTCTTAAGGTTGGCAGGTTACTCGCTTGGTTGCTGATGGCAGGAGATGGAGGAGTTCCTTTGCTGTTTACTCACTGTCTTCACACTACAAGATTTGCAAATTCCTCTCAAAATTCCCTCTGCAGCCACATTCAGCAGTGGTAGATGACGAGGGAGCTGCTACAGGCTGGCACAGGGAAGTGGCTGTTAGGAAGAAGTTCTTTACAGTGAGGGTGGTGAGACACTGACAGGTTGCTCAGGGAGGTCAGACATCTCTGAGCTGGTCCTGGCTCTCTTGGCAGCAGGCTCTCATGTGCAGGCAGATGTCTTGTGGTGTGCAGTCTGGGCACGGTGTCACGCTGGCTGTGCAGGCTGAACATGTGGAGGCATTGGAGCCTGATCCTGCTTGCTGGGGTCCCACTCGGCTCAGGATCAATGAGGCAGTAAGCAGGCAGGGATACAATAGCACAAAGCACAAAAGCAGAGAGGACAACAGCAGAGAGCACCTTGTGCTACCTGTTCATCCCTTTATATCCATTCAGCCCGAGACTGATGGGCCTTTGGACATAGATTAGCCAATCAGGATGGCAGTTTGCCCATATTAGATGCACCCAGGGCTTTTGTCCCCTTTCCTGTGGCCACCACCCCCAGCACAGAGGGCGGGGGAAGCAGGGGAGCGTGCCTGGGCACACCAGGACATGTACAAGACCACTTGGCCTATTTAGGCCTACCATGACAGTAGGCTTCCCTTATTTTATGGCCACACCCCTGCCCTGTTGTGCAGTCCACCATGGGCTGCAGATGGGATTCTGTCCCACCATTGATCTCTAAGGCCTTTGATGGTTCAGCCTGCCCTCAGCACAGACTGCTCTGGTGAGCCTTCCCTACTCCTTCCTCTCTCATCTCAGTGTTTACATGGTTATCTCTCCCTTCCTGTTCAACTGAATATTGTGGATAGACAATGGTCCTCTCTGACAGACTTATTTATAGTTTACAAAAGATATATAGCCATGGTCTGGTTGATTAGATAGGGCTGGGTGCTAGGTTGGATTGGATGAGCTTGGAGGTCTCTCCCAACCTGGTTGATTCTATGAGTCTATAATTCTCTATAATTCTATGATTCTATAATTCTCTAATTCTATGAAGCATACAATCATAGAATAGTAAGGTTGGAAGGGACCTCAAGAATCATCTAGTTCCAACCCCCTGCCATAGGCAGGGACACCTCCCACTAGTACAGGTCACTCAAGGCCTCCTCCAACCTGGCCTTGGACACCTCCAGGGAGGGAGCAGCCACAATCTCCCTGGGCAACCATTCATTCCATGATTCTCTATGATTTTCTATGATTCCATGATTCTATGATTCTATGAGTCTATGATTCTTTGATTCTATGAGATTATGATTCTATGAGTGTATGAGTCTATGATTCTAATGGTCTATGAGTCTATGACTCTATGATTCTATGACTCTGATTCTATGACTCTATGATTCTATGACTCTGATTCTATGACTCTATGATTCTATGATCCTATGATCCTATGAGTCTATGACTCTATGATTCTATTCTGACTGTGGAATATGGAGACAAATTAGTTTAAAATGTATCTGCTTCTAACAGCAAAGTGACTGTTTGCAATATTTGCCCTTTTGTTTGAACACATCCATACTTGTTACCATTAGACATTTTCTTTCTTTCTGAAATTATTGTATTATTGAATTGAAATTTGGTGGGCAGAAAGCAGACCAATCTAGGGTCTATGGATTTGGGATTTTCCCAGCTCTGCTTTCAGTGTCAGGGGAGTGCGTAATGCGGATTATCTGGCACTCATTAAGATGACTGCCAGCCAAATTACAGATCTCTTTCCAGTGGTTTTGATGGATCCTGTAGATGCATTCTCTAGGTTACAATAGTGTCAGATTTTGTGCTTTCAGGAGGGTGGATGAACATTAGAATGAAATTTGAAGTTAAGCAGGTAGTGGCTAGCTGCAGTTTCTTTAAAATTTTATGCTGGAATTGTGGGAATGAAGATGGGACTTAGTGCATTTTTAAGTCCACATTGAAAAATACCATTTTACACACAAGGGAATTGATATAGACAGGTTAAGATAGAGACTGGTTAAAATGCAGACAGTATAAAAGGTAGATAGAGTATAAATGACAGGGAAAAAGTCTCCTGCAATTCTCTCATGATCCATTCATGGAAATTACTGCTCATTTTAGCTGCAAAGAGAACTCTCTGCTTCCTTACTTCTTGCTAGACACTGACTTGTAGTAGAGGATTTTTTTTTTCCCCTGTCAGTTTCCTCATTTGATGTGGAAAGTAAATCACTTAACTCAAATAAATAATTGACATTTATGAACTCTGATAGGGACTTTAGAAAAAACACTTTCTATAAGCAAGCCATCACCTACACAGGAAGAAAAACTGGAAACTCTTTGCTGCACAATCTTCACTTAGCTTTGTTTGTTTTCTTCATAGATTTATTAACAAAAAGAAAAAAAGAATTTGTAGAGAATCTGTGATGATGAATTATTAATAATAGGTGCAGATAACAAATTCCTCTATAAACCTGAAGCACATAACAAATTTCTCTATGAACCTGAAGCAAAGTATTTTCTATTTTCAGTCACAAATAAGTAACTCCTTCTAGACTTAAAAAGACACAGAATCATAGAATGGTAAGGTTGGAAGGGTCCTCAAGGATCACCCAGTTCCAACCCCCTGTCATAGGCAGGGACACCTCCCACTAGCACAGGTCACTCAAGGTCTTGTCCAACCTGACCTTGATCACCTCCAGAGAGGAAGCAGCTACAACCTCCCTGGGCAACCTGTGCCAGTGTCTTACCACCCTCACTGCAAACAACTTCCTCCTAACATCCACTTTCAATCTCTTCTCTGCCAGTTCAAACCCATTGCCCCTTGTCCTGTCATGGCAAGACCTTGTCAATAGTCCCTCCCCTGACTTCCTCTAGCCCCCTTCAGATCCTGGAAGGCTACTCTAAGGTATTCTGGAAGCCTCTTCTCCAGGTTGCAGAGCCCAAACTCTTGTAGCCTGTCCTCATAGCAGAGCTGCTGCAGTACTCTGATTATCTTTGTGGCTCTCCTGTGAGAAAAAGACCAGGCAGGACTATATGTCAGAGTGTGGCTCTCTTAAAGAACAGAGAGTGAAAAAAATAGGCAGTTTTGTGTCATGTGGAAAGAATCTCCATCAATATGAGTTAAATTATGGAAATTATATTTTTTTCCTAACCAAATAAGGTGGAAGAAAACAAAATGAAACCAACCAAAGAAACAAACAAAAACACCCAGAAAAAACCAAACCAAATCAACAGGAACAAAAAAAAAAAAAAAAAACAACAAAAAAACCCAAGCCAAATTGAAACAAAAAGCCACACCAAACCAAATCAAACCAAAAACCCAAGAAACCAAACCAACCCAATCAAAAAACCCCAAAACAAAACAAAAAACAACAACAAAAAAATCAACAACAAAAAAACCCAAACCAAACAAAAAACCCCAAAACAATAACAAAAAACAAACAAAAAACCAAACCAAACAAAACCAAAACAACAAAACAAAAAAAAACCCGAACCAAACAAAACCAAAACAAACCAAACTAAAACTCAACAAAACTAAGCAAATAAAACCCAACAAAAACATAAATAAAATAAAACCCAAAACAAAACAAAAAGAAAAAAAAACAGAAAAAGCCCAAAGATACAAAGCAAAACAAAACAAAACCTAACAAAATCAGTAACAAAAAACCCCAAACCCCAAACCAAACCAAAACCCAACAAAATAAGCAAAAAAAACCACCAAAAAACCCCCAAACCATCCAAAATAATTAAACCAAATTAAAAACCCCAGCAAACAAACATAAAAACAAACACAACAAAAAATACCAACACAAACCCAACATAATTTCTACTAAAAATATACTACTAATAAAGTCACTTTTACTCAGCTTTCATTGATTTTACTCCATTCCACCAGCCATAAAATCTTTTCAAACAATCTTACACTAAGTCTGGGAATGATTTTTTTTTATCACCAGTAAAGTTGTGCTCCCTGGGGTAGCTATGATGAATTCGCCTTCACTGTTTCTATGTAACCAGCTCTTACAGAAAGTAAAATGTTGCCTTTTGTAAGAATTATTCTTAGAAAGGACAGCCACTGACATAAACAAATTCCACTTCAGAACCCTTAGGCCTGACTTTTTCAGCTTCTTGGTTCTTTTATCACTCCTCACATGTCTTTTATCTGGAGATTTTGCTATTCCTTGTACTGCCTCGCATTGCAGCGAACAGCTGGGATTCTGATCCTCTGAAGGCATGGAAGTGCAGCTCAGGATCTGCTTTGAAAAGCTTTAGACTGGAATAAAAAAAGCAAACCAACAGGCACATATTTGAACTACAGCTTTGAGGGTGTATTGCCCCCACTTGTGCAGTTTCTTTTAATCTCAATTGAAAATGAAGTCTTTAAAGGTTTGAAATGGCCAAAGGGGAGCAATTTATTTCCTGGAAAGAATCCAATATGGCACTTCCACCTGACTCCCACATGGCCTTTAAAAGCTTGATTACAAATGCAAAAGGTGTATTTAAACCGAGCCAGTGCTCTACCAGCAGACCGTGTAGGCACGTGCATAAATACTGTGCTTTGGTGAGCTGAGCTCAAGCTGCCATTTTAAAAATGCAAATATTTATTTTGTGCTGAGGTCTGTACAGGTCTTGTTGTACTGTGGGGGAATCTCCACAGATAAATTAATTCAGTGCATTTACTATACATCTGTGTATATGTATACACATCTGCAACCTATTTCTGAATAACTTGCCCAGGTTGCCCAGGCAGGTTGTGGCTGCTCCCTCCCTGGAGGTGTTCAAGGTCAGGTTGGAGGAGGCCTTGAGTGACCTGTACTAGTGGGAGGTGTCCCTGCCTATGGCATAGGGTTGGAACTGGATGATCTTTGAGGTCACTTCCAACTTTACCATTCTATGATTCCATGACATACGTATATATACACACACACACACACATATGTATTTTTATATATACACATATATATGTACACACATATACACATATATGTGTCTCTGTATGTACATAGATATATATTTCTATATCTACACATATACATCTATATGGACATATATGTACTTACATACATAATTATACAAACACATATACATATATTTATATGTATACACACATATGTATGTACATACATATATATGTGTATATATATTCATATATACACATGTATATTTATATACATATACACATATATATGAACATACATATGCATATATATGTGTATATATGTGTACATATATATATTTATATATATGTACATACATATACTTATGTATCTGAAGGGGGCCTACAGGAAGGCTGGGGAGGGACTATTGACAAGGTCTTGGAATGACAGGACAAGGGGCAATGGGTTTGAAGTGGCAGAGGGGAGATTGAAATTGGGTGTTAGGAGGAAGTTGTTTGCAGTGAGGGTGGTGAGACACTGGCACAGGTTGCCCAGGGAAGTTGTGGCTGCTCCCTGCCTTGAGGTGTTCGAGGCCTGGTTGGAGGAGGCCTTGAGTGACCTGTGCTAGAGCGAAGTGTCCCTGCCTATGGCAGGTGGTTGGAACTGGATGAGCTTTGAGGTCCCTTCCAACCTTACCAATCTATGATTCTATACATATATATATATATACATATATATATACACATATATAAATTCATATACTTATATTCATATTTATATTTATATTCATATTTATATTTATATTTATTATATATACACACACAGCTATATATGTACATGTATATACATATATTTATGTGTATATGTTTGTGTACATATATGTATTTATATACATATAAATATATGTATGTGTATATATATACACTATATAGATGTATAGTAAATGCACTGAAACCATTGATGTTAGCTCTTGTTGGATGGGAATAAATGTTACTTTCTATTCTTTAGAAAGTGGTTTTTAGAAGGTAGTCTCTGAGCAGCTTTTGTCCTTTCTCCTGCACAGCCTATTTTCTCTGCATCAGCAGACTTGTCATGGTAATCAACTTTTTTTTTTCCTAACCATCAATCATTCCTGATTACAGCTGGGGAGAAGTTCTGTTCTGTTGATCAGCCCATCAGTGCACATAATGTTACACCTGGAGACAAGTGAAAATCATCCCTCTATGGAAGAATCAGTTGCCTTCAAGCCTTTTGTCTGAAGTGTTTTAATTTACATTTAAAGCCTTATTGCAATTGTCAAGGCTTGCTTTGATCATATTAATTCTTTGACAAAAATAGTAAGTTCAGTTTTCTTTCCCTGCCTGATTAGAAGAATGCTTTTCTAGTTCAAATAATATCACATATTTTAAATTTTTCACTTTGTTGTAGAAATATTGCAATAATTATCGCTACGTAAATTAAGAATTAAATAGCTGTGTGGCAATTCACTGGGAGAAACTGTGTACAGTTCTGGAGCCCCCAGCACAGGAAGGACATGGAACTGTTGGAGTGGGTGCAGAGGAGGCCACCAAGACGCACAAAGGGCTGCAGCAGCTCTGCTCTGAGGACAGGCTGAGAGAGTTTGGGCTCTGCAGCCTGGAGAAGGCTTCCAGGAGACCTTAGAGTAGCCTTCCAGTATCTGAAGGGGGCTACAGTAAGGCTGGGGAGGGACTATTGACAAGGTCTTGTAATGACAGGACAAGGGGAATGGGTTTGAAGTGGCAGAGGAGAGATTGAAATTGGGTGTTAGGAGAAAGTTCTTTACAGTGAGGGTGGTGAGACACTGGCACAGGTTGCCCAGGGAGGTTGTGGTAGTTTCCTGCCTGGAGGTGTTCAAGGCCAGGTCGGAGGAGGCCTTGAGTGACCTGTGCTAGTGGGAGGTGTCCCTGCCTATGGCAGGTGGTTGGAACTGGATGATCCTTGAGGTCCCTTCTAACCTTACCATTCTATGATTTTCTGATTCTATGACCGAATAACCAGACATTGTTTAATTGTACCATTCCTCTTACTCCCACAGTCACTTTTTTGTTTTAGGGATCTTTCAAAATTATCGTTGTCACAAGTTTTTCCTTTCACAATGTTAAAAAACCCATAGCATATAAGCTGGCTAAACCTAACAATTTGAGGGCTGCAGGATGAAGAGTGTAGAACGTAAGAGTGTGGGGTAATAAAGATTTGGTTAGCAGTCATGTTTTTACATAAAAGGTTTATTTAGCAGTTGCTCATTTTCCTATTACAGCTGGCCAGTTTCAAGACAGTGATATATTGGTTTTTTGCAGTCAGCCATACTAGCAAATAGGAGGTGTTATGTTTTCATTAGATTCAGACACTTCAGCAATTATTACCTCTCACCTCACTCTAAGTAGTAACACAAATTGTGTCCAAATGTCATAACTGAGTAGGCTATTGACATACAAAGCATTGCTGAAATCAGGATTTTCACCCAAGTGTTTTGTTTGGTTTCTTGTTAAATTGATGATAAAAGCACTAAATTGCAAATCAAATAATCACTGCAAAAGACTCAGTCTTGAATGCCTTTTTTGCCAAATACAAAACTTCATCACTTGTAGAGGAGTTTTCTTTCCGAAGTGACAACCTCTGTATCTTTATGGGTTAGAAATTAGAGTATCTATGTTGTATATTTTTTATTCTGCAGGGTGCATTAGTCTGGAAAAGAGAAGACTGAGAGGGGATTTAATCAATGTTTATCAATAACTGAGGGCTGGGGGGCAGGAGTGGGGGGCAGGCTCTGCACACTGCTGCCTGGGATAGGACAAGAAGCAATGGATGGAAGCTGCAGCACAGGAGGTTCCAGCTCAACACAAGGGGGAACTTCTAGTCTGGAGGGGTCCCAGAGCACTGGCACAGGCTGCCCAGAGAGGCTGTGGAGTCTCCTCTGGAACCTTTCAAGGCCTGCCTGGATGTGTCCCTGTGTGCCCTGAGCTGAACTGCCTGGTTCTGCTCTCACAGAGGGGTTGGACTCAATGATACCTTTGAGTCCCTTCCAACCCCTGACATCTTGTGAGCCTGTGGTTTACATCACCTTTCCAACAACTCTAGCCACTTCTTATAGAATCAGAACAGAAAATTTTCTTTTATTATTGAACAGAGATATTTGATGATTCCTTATTGATACTATTCTCGGTAAATAGCCTACCACAAGGTGCCCGGCACTGCTTGTCAATCCAACATGACTTACATACCAGAATCTTAATTAGCAATAAACAATTATGGTAAGTTCAATTTCTATGATAAATACATTGTGAAAAGTAACACTGAGTAACAACATCTAAAAATGTCTGAAAACCTGGAGTATACGGAAATAATTAACACACTGCACACTGGAGAAATGAAGATTTTTCCTGCAGTTAACACTTTTATTCTACATTATTCTCATGGGTATATATATTTTAAAATTTATTTTACATGACTAATTTATACCTTTAGTGTTTGCTAAGGCTGTAAGAATGGAATGTCCTTCACAGAAAAGCTAAGAAAATTTACTTGGTGCCATCAGAGGATGGATGAATTTTTAATAAAACGCAGAAGAAATGGTCCAGCACCATTTTGTTTATTCTTCTAGAGTCTGAGCCCCATGTCTCCAATTGGTGAGACAGGCCTTAGGAGCAAGGCAAGCCAAGAGAGGATGAGATGCAGAGAAGATTCTGATCTTTGTAGGCTCAATAGCTTGTCCTGTGCTAAATGAGTGCTACTAGAGGTAATGCTGAAAGGAGCAGATGCAATGGCATTCGGTGGTAGCAATCACAAGGACTGGGGACTGCAGTGAGGTAATAAAGGTTCTGGTACAGACTCTTGGCTAAAATAAATTGGGTAGCATTAGTTGTAACTGCTTAATCATTTTTCTCTTGTAGGACTCATTCAGTAGTTGAGGATTCAGTAGTTCAGCACAAGGCACAAGTTCTGTTATCCTTTCAAGAAGGAACTGTAAAAGAATCATAGAATGGCAAGGTTGGAAAGGACCTCAAGGATCATCTAGTTCCAACCCTCTGCCATAGGCAGGGACACCTCCCACTAGTACTCTTACACAGTACTACAGGGTGGGAGATGTACATTGCATAACTGAGAGATATTTGTTAGAACATTGGCTAGGCTAATGAAATGAGAAAGACAATTTCTTGGACTCACATAGTGAGAGAAAACCAATGCAGAGTTTTCACTGCTCTGTGTGTGTGTGTCTGACCATGTTTGCTGTTTAGTAGATGGAAAGTACAGTTTCTGGTGGTGGGAAGTTGAATTTTGTGTGAATTTTGTAGGTGCTGCACAGCACCTTTGAACTGCCAATGCTGAAAAAAAAAAAAAAATCCTTGTTGAAAAAGACGTTGCCTAAACTATGAAAGCAAGTTCTGAATTGGTTTATTCTCTCTCCAAACCCCATCAAAAAAAAAGTGAATTTAATCACAAACTAATTGCTGTTTTCAAGCAGTCAGCACTTACCAAAGCCAGCCATTAGCTCTGGTTACTCTTATTAAGTGCTTTTTGTACCACTTGTAACCATTTGGAGGAGGAATTGAGTTTTGGCTGCAATGCCTGTTCAGTTGCAGACATCAGTCCATGCTACTTTAATTAGAACCAAAGGCAAGGTCCCAAGGAAAATGGACATACTATTTTTGTCATGTTTGGTAGAGTGCCATGGCCATACTCCACAGGGGCAATGCAGAATCCCACTTCATGGCAGCCAGAGTTACTTTTTATACCATAATGTGGACAGAGCATTAACATAATACAAATTATACACAACCCTGTTTTTTTAAACAGACTTTTCCTTTCCACCTGTGATGGTTTGGGAGTTCCCCACCCCCCCACACACTTTGTAAAATGACCCAGACTAGAACTCAGCTGGCTGGAAGTTAAGAGATGAAGCTATAACAGCTCAGCACAATGTACAAGCAGAGATATACACTACAGACAGGAATATTTACAGAAACATACAAGTAAAAGGGAATAAAGAAGCACAACTCCCCTCCCAGAAATCCCCAAGAGGGGCTCCCAGCCACCCTTCCACATTCTCCCCACCCCTGTATCTTACCCCAAGGTTTGCCTTACGCACAAGGTAAATTAGGAGGATCAGCCAGGGGGGTTAGAAGAAAAGTGGTTAGTGAAAATTAATCGGCAGAGGAGCCAGAGCCAGAAGCTGCTAGACTGCCCCAGAAGCTGTTCTCTCAGCAAGAGACAGACAGAGACTTATCTATATTTTAGTTTCTCTACCCAAAACAATTTTCCAGCAGGCCTATGAGTGAAATAGACATCACCATGTTTTCCTTTCACAGCCTATAGTGTAATTTTCTTTATTAAAATATTCCAATTAGTCTCAAACCAGCACACCATCTCCTGTTATTGTGGGCCACCTGTTCCCTTATCTTAGCTTCTGCTTCTCTTTCATGAGGAAGGCTGTTACGAATGATGCAAAATTAATAATTGATATTAGTTTTTATATCCAAGCAGAGATTGTTAATAACTNTATCTATATTTTAGTTTCTCTACCCAAAACAATTTTCCAGCAGGCCTATGAGTGAAATAGACATCACCATGTTT